>CAXHUQ010000643.1:10000-95000 GCA_964020085.1 Micromussa lordhowensis | reverse complement strand
CATTGTCAATAGCTTTTCTCACTTTTTGATTGGCTACTTAAAAAAAGTCTATAAAATCTCATTGGTTAAAAAGTCTCTACTCTTATTGATGATAAAAATGAGCCAATCAGCATGCAAGAAATATTTAGACAGCTATTGTAAAAATAATTTTGATATCATTAGAAAGTATAAAAATAAAATAGACATGAAATTACTTTGCAGAATTTGGCACGCTAGAGTTTAGGAATCAAGTTTTACTTTTGAAAGACTTTTGTTAGTCATGTCACAAGTAAATGGTTGATTTAATTTAAATTTCAATTCTTCAGATGTCAAATACGACATGTCATTTACCCTCTGCTAGGACAAGAAGGACTAAGGGGAAAAATTCTTAGAATTAAGTTATTTAAACTTATTAAAGTGCCTATGACAGTGGTTTTTTTTTATTTTCTTGATAGATTCTACATCAGGTTCTGATGTGAAAAGCGAAAAAACTTTTCCCGTAGCGATTTTCCTTCACTGCGTTTTAGCAGTTTGAAAACGTGAAATTTGACTTCCACTTGGGTCAAAAACCGCATCAAGAGGGAAACTGGGGATAGATGGATTTTGACGTGTCACCGGGAACACAGTGACAAACAAACGAAAGAGAAGTGAGAGATTCTAAAGACGATACTCGTCAACAACCCTTTGATGAGTATTACTACACTGGCCAGAACCATAGAGAATGGCTTTGACATAATTCTGATGAATCATTTGTCTGTCAAAGAGGCAAAAATTCTCCCTTTATCTATTATAGACGTACAGTTGCGCATGCGCGGTGGCGGTAAACAGTACTGCTTGGCTGGCTGTATCAATGATGCAGGCAGTTATCCCTTAACTGCCTGTAGGGGAAGTTATAAAGTGAGAGGACAGAGCCTTCAACCCGAACATATGTGTTTAACACTACAGTTGGGATAGAGACAATCACATGAATAATGGGATGGGTGAAATAGCATATATTTCGTGCTGTGCATGTCAGAAAAACATCAACTGCTTCCGACCACATGTACATGGCTGTTCACACCACATGTCCAAATTCTTATTTCACAGTACATGTTACGTGCAACAACGGAGATAACGTGACTTCTACTAGTGATGTCCAGTCAACGACCAGAAACAATAATTTTATTTATATTTCCTGCAGTCAACTGAGGCCTCAAACATTTTGGTGCACAACAAGCTAACACTCAGTCGTCAACCATTCATGAACAGCATGTCCTCCCCATAATGGCATCTCATCATCTCGACATGGGAAATTTATTTTCTTTATTGGTAACAAAACTCCCTCCCAGCTAGAAGATTGCAATCATGTGTGATAGAATAATCCAACTGTTATTTTCTCCTGTAAGAAATGAAAAACAGAATATTAACGAGAGGGCAATGGCAGAGGGAGTATCAATGAAAATCCTCAGAGAAAAGAAGCGCATTTGAAGTTGAAATTTTAAACTAAACAAAACAAAACAAACAAGCAAAAGAACTCTCCCTTAAAAGAGTGGGATTGGTAGGCAACACAGTACAATTTTAATACTCAGTGAAATCACGTTTTGACAAAATTCTGTTTTCGCGAAAGTATTTCGTTTTTATAGGCGTTAATAAATGCTGGCTGAAAAAACTACAACGTAAAACGTAGGTTTAGTTATCAAATAACACAAACGAATCGAACACCCGATTGACATTTTACGAAGACAAAAAAATTGGTGGAGCTTGGAAAAATGCGAGTTATACAGCGGAGACACCCATTTTTAAAACCAATAAACTTACTAGCTCAAGGGGCTTTTTTAATGCGAAACGATATACATTTACAAAATGTTATCTTACCTTGATCTCGGAAAAACTACTCTGCTTTAGAGAAGAAGTAAATTTTCCAAATTGAAGGGCTTCGAAACAAAAAAAAAATCGTTGAAAAAACTAAAAAGAAGCCACCGCATTTCGCACTGGCATCGGCCTTTGTTTAGACTTCGGGATGACAATCTCTGCTCGTGCGTAGTACAAGAATCCGCTGACTGATTCCTCCGTGATTGTTGTTAGGACAGAGCTGAAAAACGACTGCGCATGCGTCACTTACAACCCAGTCAGCGGGCACCAGCGGGACCAATCGGCGGGAAAATCTCGACTCAAACAACAAATTCCTACTGTAAAATCAATCGCACAATGGTGACGTTATTTTGTCGATTTTTACATGACTATGAGAGTTTTTACTCTCCAAAACGCTTTATTTATCTTCGTGGGATTGCGTTTAGTGGTCCTTACCGCTGAAACTTTCGAAAGGCTAAGGATTTTGTTTATTTTATCGACAATTATTGTGCATAGTTGCCTCACGAGCTGCATTTTCGCGGCACGGACTCTTGACTTCGCGGTAAAATTTCGGTTGGTGTTCAGGTATGAAACTGTGGTGTTCAGGAGATATGTATTAGCACTCTTATTGGTCAGTCTTTTGCGAAAGTTTGAAGCTTATCTGGTCTACCTAAGTCTTATCCAAAGTAAAAACTCTCGGCGCTTTTCATTTTTTCAAAGATTCCGCCATTTCACTTATATGTTGCTATGGTTTCAATTTGTCATCCCCAGTTTTCCCGCGCGAATTGATGACATGCGCAGTCGTTTTTCAGCTCTGTCTGTTGTTAGTTGTTAGAACATCGTTTGGATTTCATTTCAGAGAATGTATGGGAAGCTGCTTCCCCCCGCCACCCCTGATCGATACTTTCGGAAGAACAAATAATCAACGTGCGTAAAAAATGTCTTCAAAACCTTGGACGCATTATCTAGCGTCGGTCCAAACATTCACAACGGATAAACCCTAGTTTCTATCTATAATTTGTACTCACCGCTGAGCGCGGTTGCCTGGTCCTTGTCATCCTACGCTTCATCCTTCGTCGGATCGCGGCGTTCTCTAATTTCACACAGATCGCTACTCTTATGACTTTGTGGGATCATTTGATTGAGGGGACCAAAAGCAGATAATGTCAGTCTCGTTATCTCCACAGTGGGTCGCTTTCTCCGCCGATTAGATACAGTCATTCTCCGGCTGTATTTCATCCATAAATAGCGCACTCACAAAAAAATCAATAATCAGCAACGATTCACTACCTTTTAGTAAAGTTTACTAAATTTTGGTACATATACTAGATATTAATAGAAACTCTAATGGATTGTAGTCCAAAATCTACAATGTTATATACTTTTGAGCCAAAATCAAGACAAATTGTCCCTAAAAGAGTATCCATCGGTGAGTAGAGAACTAATCGGTTTCCGGGATTTCCAGTACAACACGGTTGAGATCCTACGAATCGGACTCTGTACCTGTTGATCGTTTCATTATATTCAGTGAGAGCCAGTCAAACAAAAGGGGACATGTCTCTCTTTTTTTTTTAATGAGACTGATTTATTGTTTTGTCAGATAGTCCAAGATACAAACTTGAAAAACACTGAGGACAGCTCTTCAACGTGCGAGGTTATTGTAGATTAAAAAAAAAACATGCCCTAATTGAAGCGATACAAAAGTTAGATTTTCCGTGATCTGTCATTCGGTTTCGTATTTTAACGGAGTTCAGCATGATGTGTAGACTTTCTTATCAGACTGGCACGTTAACACTCTAAATCCCCAGCTTGGTTCGGCATATGAGCGCCCCAAAATGTCTCACACCACAGTGCTGGTGTGTTTCCAGATCTACATGGGTTGGGGTGAACGCAGCCAGATAACAAGTCACCGCTCAAAGCCGTATCCTTAAATAGAAGCCTTAACCACGTTCCATGCACACAGCACTTTACTTAAGTATCAAAACGGCATTTCCAAGAACTGAACATTTTCAATTCAAAGCATACTAAATCTGACTTATCTAAGCTTTATAAATTTAATATTCGAGGGAAAGGATTGGCAGCTAATCAAGATATGTCGCTTTCAACATTTCTTTAAAATATCTGAATCCTAACTTCTTTGTTGCAGTTTTCATCACCGAATTGTTAAAAACATCTCTGTAAGTAATCAAGCAATACGCTTTGATGTTTTGTACTGTATATTCGCATATTTGTCTCGTAGCCAATCAGCCTGGAAACCCAGTTCAAAGAAAGAAGCCACCAAAAAGAACAAGAACTAACAAGAACAAGAATGACATAGCAGATGGATAAGAAAACGAGGCTCCGAGCCCCTGAAAAAGCCTAGAGGGGCGGCCAATTTACAGTCTCGAATTTTCCGGGTTGCAGAGTTAAAAGGACACGTTCTCTCGTTCCTCGTAAATGATGTTATTCACAATAAATCCTTTGTTAGCCAGGCTTACTCGATAAAGAATACGAATAAAATTACGAACCATTTATGGGTTTATCAGTTCTACTTTAGAGGCTCTGCAGGATCTTTTTTCCCTAAACGTGCATGCATGTGTGAAACAATCAACTTAATATTGCATTTCTGGCATGCAAGGTTTGTGACTGGCCCTTTGAGACGATCTGTGCTTATTGTAAGCAGCGGCGGGCCTCCATTATCTAAAACCGCCAACGACTAGCCAAAACACAAAGAAACATTTTGACCCCGACCTGCTCTTATCTCAGTATTGTGCGTAATACATGAACGACAATGGCAACTGTTTAAGGGGACCAACGGCAAGCAAAGGCTTCATCGTAACCATCGACAACGCATCTGCTCTTACTTGCAACTAAAGGTTAAGCGCTTTCTAAAAATGTTAAATCACAACACCATTCTATACCAGATCAATCTGATAATAATTTTAAACCAAACACAAGGTAAAATAAGTATTCCTTGGCTAGACTCTTATCCCGTCCACCGGCAGGCAGCTGAAGAAACGAAATATATATATCACCGACTGTAAAAAGTAAACAGGATACATTTTGACCTTGATCTGCTCTGAAAGGGGACAAAACAAAACTCTCTCAAAGGTTTACTCATACTAACGAAATTTGGCCCCACGCATTCTAGCAAAAAGATTAAGAGGTATAAGCTATAGTGATCCAGCTAAGCGTGAAGGAGTCTGAGTTCAGTAACAGATGTGAAGTCCTTGCTATTGTCAAAATTCGCAAATGATGGAATGTTATCTTTTAATTCTTTGTGTAAATCTTTGACGTGATTCGCAAACACGATCTTCTTTGCCACTTTTTCTAGTACAGAAACTTTATTTCAGTAATTACTCAACGCAAAATTATAATGGGCTATCCCTTTGGGAAAAAATTCAAAGAAGCCACGGAAAAGAGATGTCTTTCAGGCAAATTCTCGTTCGAGCGGGACTTTTAAGGTCAGATATTTAAGAAATTATAAAAGCGTGTCGGCACGAATTGTTTGAAAACGACTCTTCATGCATGACAGCGACTTTATTTTAATTAAGTCCTTCTTCACCACAAACAAATACGTCTTAACGTCACGCCCAACAGCTCTTAATGACGAAGAATTTGTATTGCTGCACGTTGTGCGATGCTGGTTCTGCCATTCTCAGCGGGAGCTTTTCTTTCGCGCCTTCGGTTTTCTAAGGCTACATGTCCATGCCATAAATTAGTACACAGTCTTTAATGTTTTCTTTATATACAAATAAAAAAAAATAAAAACTGTAACCAACGGTAGATCGTTTTCAAATCACAATGTACAACACATGCAAACGTAGTTTACTTACGTGATTGAAACCCCGAAATTGAAAGAACATGACTATGAACATGACCTGATTAATAGAATATAGCCACAAAGGAAAATTATTATTTCAATAGACTTTATTTTTCATTTGCCAGGTAGCAATTTGTTCTGTTACGTTTATGATCTTTCTTGTTACAAAGAGGAAAGCGTGTAGTCCGTCACGCCTTGCGTGACTTACCGTAAATGCTCGAATAAGCGCCCAGCTTCCAATAAGCGCCCCGCTTCCAATAAGCGCCCCTCCTAAGGCTTGAAATTTGGAATAAGCGCCCCCCTTCCAATAAGCGCCCCCCCTTCCCCTCCCCCTAAAAAACGTTCGGTACTCGGTACGATACATAAGGCGCATACTGCGTAAACGTTACTTTAAACGTTCTTCAAAGTCGTCAGTTCAGGTTTGCTTCTCATTTCTTCGATAGAAATATCCATGTGGCCCTTAAATTTTCTGGAATTACGGGACCATCTTTAAGTTTTTTTTTGGCTTCTAGTGACTTCAACCACCTCCTGCAGAACTCGAAAATGCCTTGTTTCACCAAAAAGCAATTTTCTTTAACGTTTTTATGTGTTACAGTTTGGGTTTCAAAGACTAAAGATTGTGTCATTTTGAGACCAAAATTTAAAAAAACGAAATTAGCGCCCCCCTTCCAATAAGCGCTCCCCTTCGAATTAGCGCCCCCCTCCCGACCTAGAAAATTAAATAAGCGCCCCGGGCGCTTATTCGAGCATTTACGGTACTTCATGTTTCCCGTGATACATTGCTAGCAGGTGTTAGAACCATGTGCGTCCGCCATGTTGATTTCACAAGTGATTAAAGCTTAGAATATACAATCGTCTCAGATCTATTACAGTTTTAGGGCTGTGCGCGCACGCGGAAGCTCCAGCGAGGAGTCCTAATTGGCGCGAAATTCCAAAATAACGCAATCTAAAGAGTCCAAAATGGTCGGGAAATCTCAAATGACCTGCACTAGCAAAAATACGTTAGTGCAGCGTAGTTCATGCCAATTTCCCTATGAAACTTAGCGTTAACACAAGCTAAACAGTTTTCACTGAAAATACTGATTTTATATCTCACTCATTATATTATAGCGTCCGTAGCCTTTACCAAGAAGACAGATACAGACAATACAATACGAGCGGCTGCTCTCTTCACAAACATGCTCATTAGCGGTCGTTGTAAGTTTTGATTACAGACACAATGCATCTTCTACTAATGGCACAAACGCGTTCATAGAGCTTCATCTGAAGCGCGCACTGGTAGCGATACCTGTGACCGCAAATTTCGGTCGATCCATGCAGATGTCACACATGCGGGAAATCTTTGGTAGCTCTATTTCGTAGTGGCCGTCGAACGAAATTTCGTTCTTTTCATAAGTTTCTTCTTCCTGTTCTTCTGGATTGTAATTATCTTCGTCGTTGTCTTCATAAGTTTCTTCTTCCTGCTGCTGGATTGTAATAATCTTCGTCGATCCGCTCGTCATACTCGCTAAGCTGCGCGTATTTGCTATCTTGTAAGTTTTCTACGAATAATCTATCGTTTTCAATTTGATCCGCCGTAGCTTTGGACTTCTCGTCCAAAATCCAAGGTCTTTTCAGTGTGGTGCTTTCCCAGACTTCAGGTACATTTGAATCACGCTTTGACCTCCGTGTGTTTTTGGTGCTTCGGTAGTCAGTCCTTGTTCAGGCGATCCGAGGGCTGACCATTCTTCCTCCAAACTATTCTTCGTCATAAAGTCGCTACGTAAGCCGACGAAAAATTGTTCAGGTTTGGCTCTTCATTTACTGGTTCAGAGCTGGATACTTTCTGCTTTGTACGCTCAAGATATCTGTACGATGGATGTCGAAATTGCAACGATGTCCGCCATGACAAATGCACAGGATCATGAAAGTAGGCTCGATGTTGGCACATAGCCGTCGGTTAATAATGTTTAAATAGCTCAGTACAACTTTTTCTGTTAGCAACATGTAAGGAACTCGCGAATTTTATATGTAAGTCCGAGGAGAATTATTTCTAACTGTCCCCATAACTAGCTAAAACACAATATGGTACGATATATCATGCATGGCTGTATATGAGAACCAACTGATTAATATACCGCATAACCCAGAGTGTTCGGCGACCAACGGCCGGATTCGAACATGGGATAAAATCAATCAATTGCCTAGGGCTGCAAGATAGAGAGCTTTGAAAATCCTCGTCGATTTTTGTATCTATTTGACTTTTACCGTGACTGCCAAAGTACAACTGATGTACAATCGTAGCTGTCTTTCTGCCTCTACCTTCGATCTGATATAAAATACTCGTGTGAGCTTTTTTCCCTGCAAGGCCGCCTCTGTTAAATCTATGATTTGCAATAACCAGAGCTATAATGCATTACGGTCTCAATACCGACAAAAAACTCTGAGCCGCTAGGTAAAAAAAAAAACAGTAGTTAAAATTAGTCGATCTCAAAAAATAATTTGTTGAATATTTCATTTCTAACCTCCTTGACAAGTCCTTTGAATGGCGATCCCAAAACTGACGTCCGACAATTCTTGCTAAACTTTTCGTGAGTGTCGTGCAATGTGCCAGTGTCCCCATTAACTAAAACCTCTTACGAGTCTAACTAGTAGCCAAAACACAAAGAAACATTTTGACCCTGACCTGCTTTTATCTCAGTATTGATACCTGTTTAGGAGACCGACGGCGAGCTGATCGAGGTTGATAGCGCGAAGGGTAAACACTGTCCTCATAAACAACGTCTTTTCTTTTTCGCTCTTACTCAAATCTCACATACCAAAATATCTGCAGTTGCTGATGTCCTAACTTTTTTGTCCCCGTCTTCTTGACTTCACGCTTAACAATACTAGCAGAGACGGAGACGGAGACTGCGAAACAGTTGTCGTAAGAGACAAACGAGAACGTTGTGGGTCACGTGGCTTGAAGGCCAGATTCCTTTGCACGGTGGCTCAGTTCTTCCAGCCTGAGTTTTTCCTACGTGCTTCTTCTCACGATCAGTCGTCGGTCTTTCGCACTGATTGTTGCTTAGTAATGCAACATGATACAGGTACAAGTTTTTTAAAACATTTCTTTTCCCGAAGATCGATGTTACAGGGACGGCGGCGCCGGGGGGGGGGGGAGACAGGGACGGCGGCGGCGGGGGGGGGGTTGGGGGGACTTAGCTATGGTGGCCCATTATTCTCATAACAAAATAACGTGAAATATCACAAAACATCAAGAAATACTAGCTGATTTTATCAGTAACCTTAAAAAATACAACAAAATAAAATACAAACGGAAAATTATTAAGGCTCTTTATAATTTTTTTATTATTTTTATTTCAACGTAATCGAAAAGAGAAAATTTTAATCTAGAAAATAACGTAAAACAGAAAAGAAAATTTATTGACGTAAAATAACATGCAAAATCTGAGTGAAAAAAAAAAAACGAAGTGAAAAAATTACAAAAGTATTTAACACGAAAATCAAAACCAAAAGCAAAACAGAAAACTGAGAAAATTCATTGACGTAAAATGACATGCAAAATCTGAGTGAAAATTCCCCCCAAAAACGAAGTGAAAAAAAAATACAACAGCATTTAACACCAAAATCAAAACGAAAAGCAAAACGATTCTTACATGTTCATAACTGGCCCAGCGTTCTCATAGGAAATCAAAGCAAAAAGTGAAGTAAAATGATTTTCACATGTTTACGACGTGGCCCAATGTTCTCATAGCTCCGTAACCCGTCAAATAGCGACACATTCATAGCGGTATACCAGCTGCAAACTCCACAGTTTATAGGATAAGCTCTCCTGATCCCTTCCAAGTTGCAGGGAAACAAAAAAACATCGATAAATCGCTTTCATTTTTCTAATTTGCAATCCACAATGGCGGACACGACCCGCTGTTCTCATAGCCCGAGATACATCCTGGCATCGGTGTAGCAATTTTCCCTTTCGTAAACAAGCGATGCCATTTTCGCAGCTTTTAGAAAATTTCTCAACAAATTTTTCTCTACTAATATAAAGAAAAAGGAAAATATGTTAGTAACCACCCAGTATCGAACCTGGAACCTCTGTTTCTTAACATCCCTCTTATACCACGACACTACCAGGTTCATCCGCCAAATTTCCGCAAAATTTAATGATAAAATGTAACTTTCTTAAATGTTAATGATAGAGCTGTCCCAACCTGCAAATAAAAGCTAACCGCAAGCAAACCAGTGTGAATATGAACAATTACGTATTTGGTGAGTGCGTTTTACTCCCTCAACAAATTATAACCAGTTTCTACCGTGTCCAGGCCTGAACAGAAGCAGATATGGCATCGTCCACTCTAAAAGGCTTGGTTGCTGATTCTGGCAAGCTTGGTTGCCAATTATGGCATCGACCGTTAAAAATGGCATCGCTTGTTTACGAAAGGGAAATAGGCAGCGGTGTAACTCCTCATCGTTGGAGGAAGGAGACTGGGTCTGTGATCTTGAGAGGTCACTCAGCCATGCATCATTCCCGCGCTTCGTTATCGCAGCTGCGGAAGGTTTTGTACTTCGAGGAGGAAGTAGAGTTAAAATGAGTCGCATCAGGAATGCGGACTGGGAAGACGATGAAAGTTTAGCCGAATATCTAAAGAAGTACGTGTTAGCAAATCTAAGACGTAGTGAAGTGCTTGACTTTGTTGAAAGAGACTATCCCCAGTATGCATGGAGTCTGGGTAGGCTGAGCCGTAGAATGAATCACTTTGGTATAAAGTACGTAGATTAAAGTCTCACAGTCGCTGAAGTGGAGGAAGCTGGAACGAAGGGCTGGAACGTCGGCGGAATGTGGGCCGTAATAAAAGAAAGAGGGGTGCTACGGGTACATTCACTTCACTGGTAGGTGTTATTATAATGCTGTTATAACCAATGGGCCACGTGCTAATTATTGAGCCTCTCCAAGGAGGGCGAGCGGGGGGGGGGGGGGGGGTAGGTCCATGTTCGCTTGTTCCCAACAAATTTAAAATTCGCTGACGTCTCTTGAGAGGCATCGTTTCAAAAGAGGAGGAATATATTATTAAACACCACCTTTTCTAAACGAAGCGCGGGAAAGATGCACGGCTGACTGACCTCTCAAGATTACAGACCCAGTCTCCTTCCTCTAACCACGAGGGGTTACATCGCTGCCAGAATGTATCTCGGGCTATGAGAACAGCGGGCCGTATCCGCCATTGTGGATCGCAAATTAGAAAATGAAAGCGATTTATCGATGTTTTTTTGTTCCCCTGCAAATTGGAAGGGATCAGGAGAGCTTACCCTATAAACTGTGGAGTTTGCAGCTGGTATATCGTTATGAATGTGTCGCTATTCGACGGGTTACGGAGCTATGAGAACATTGGGCCACGTCGTAAACATGTGAAAATCATTTTACTTCACTTTTTGCTTTGATTTCCTATGAGAACGCTGGGCCAGTTATGAACATGTAAGAATCGTTTTGCTTTTCGTTTTGATTTTGGTGTTAAATGCTGTTGTATTTTTTTTTCACTTCGTTTTTGGGGGGGATTTTCTTGGCAGAGACGAAACGCCGCGTCAGACTAGCCACGAACATTTCACAAGTATTTGACAATTGTTTACTTTTGTATAAATTTAACTCGTGAACGTACGGTTGGGAATCCTTCTGCGATAGAGGGCCAGACTGTCAACATCAAGAATTTGCGAACGGGACTTTGGGCGTGATACCCAACGAGTTTGCCTTTGAATTCTAAAGGTCTCTGAAGAGTCTCTTGGCAGAGACGAAACGCCGCGTCAGACTAGCCACGAACATTTCACAAGTATTTGACAATTGTTTACTTTTGTATAAAAAATTATAAAGAGCCTTAATAATTTTCCGTTTTTATTTTATTTTGTTTCATTTTTTAAGGTTACTGATAAAATCAGCTAGTATTCCTTGATGTTTTGTGATAGTCAAAGGACGACCAACGCTTATCTTTCTGGACAAAAAACTGTTCAAGAAGTCAAGAAGAACAGATAGAGGCACAACTTATTCAGCATGGCGCTGGGTCTACTCTATATACTGCGGGCGATGCATGAGAGAGGAAATAATCAGTAAGTTTGGAGAAGGCCAGCTAGAGTTGCAGTGTGTAGATGCGTGTTGTTCCAGTTGTGACATCAAAGATAAAAGGGATTTCAACTCAAAGGTAAAGCTTCTAATCCAGGCAGTTTTGGACATTGGACAAGTACAGACTTATAAGGATGGGGTAAAAGAGGAGGTACTGATTGGATGGTTAAGAGGTAGCAAGAAAGACACAAATGCAGAAATGCAGAAAAATCATGGAGCAAACGCATCCAGAACAAGGATATCATAAGGCGAATCCAGAAATTGCTTCCCTTTCTGTGATACTTTGTACTGCCTCCATACTCTGGTAAATGACTGGCACTTTATTATGTTGAGTTTTATGTCAATTAACTGTAAATGAATGGCTTGTCTCAGAGCCCTTGACCACCACCCTCGAGAACTATCTTCAAAAGTCTTCGTACCAGCGGAATATGTCTCCAAGAAACGATCCATTAGATCAAAGAGAATAACAAAAGGAGGTTGTGACAAGAACAAGAACTGGAAGAGGAAATCATCATCTGCCAAAAATAAAGGATTGCCTGAGGAATTCAGCAAACTGGATGGAATTAACGCTTAAGGACCAGTATGAATTCCCTGGATTCGACACAGCCTCAGCGACGTCGCAAACAAACTTTGTTTTCATTAAAGATTATAGAAAGTTAAATTTCGCTCCGAGTACTCGACCTCATTTCATCTGGGACGATAATCAGCTGTCAAAACGAAGCACACAAACCACCAAGCACGATATAGTTATAGACGGTGTGGATAGCTCATTAAATGTTAGAAGAGGGCCCTGCGAAGGTGTGAAGAAGTGTGATGGTCCTAACTGTTCATACGTTGTCTCAAACAGACAAAAGGTCAATAGATGTGTACAGCAAAAAGACAGTCATTCTCTTGTTTCCACTGGACCATGCCCTGCACATATGGTTTACATATGGCCAGTCAGTGACGATGGACGGCGGTGGATTGGGGTTGTGCCAGGCACGGAACACAATCACGGAAAACCAGCACCACACATCCTGTCTAGCAAGGTTAAAGAGGACATCCGGAAAGTCGTATCTGGTGATAGCACTAAAAGCACCAAAGACATCATGAAGGGGTATGGAATTGGTTATGTCCCCGCTGAAGCCAGTTCACCTGCCGCTAACGCAGACCGTGTGAGGAGAGAGAGGAAAATGGAACTTGGAAAATGGATGTCGTTTCATAAAGAACTTCGTCCACTAGATGAGATACTTAGTTTTGAGAAAATTAGGAAAAAAGTAGAAGGTAATCAGTTATACGATGAAAGCACGAACATAAGCGAAAAAGTTAACAAAATGATGGGACAGTATCAGATGGAAGGATCCGAGTATATTTTTACGCCTGACAGGAAGTACGCTTTTTTTATGTTGCCGTTTCAATCAACTCTTTTGAGTAAAGCAGAAGATTTATTCGTGGATGTCACTTGTACAGCCAACGACTTCTTTCCATATCTTTTGAACGTAGTAACTTTCAACGAGCAAACTTGCGTGTATAATGCGGTCGCAAGAGTACTGTGCAGTAGACAAGATGGCGAGACTTATGCAAAGTCGATAACAACCATTTTCAACAAGGTTACACTGGATCAAGCGTATTTTGCGAACGGTGCAAAGTTAAGGTCTATACTCGTAGACTTTGACGATGCACAATACAAAGGACTGAAAGAATGTCTCGGGGAAGAACTGGCCAAGAAAGTCATCCGGGGATGCAGCGTTCATTGGCAACGATCAGTGAATAGAGTCTGCAAGTTGGTTTGTCAAAGTGACGATGAAACTCGAATCTTCAAAAACTTAGCCCGCAAAATCGAAGAGGAACGAGACAAAGAGAAGGTGTACCTAATTTTCGATGTACTTTCTGGCTCCAGGAAACTAGAGGACGCTAAGCATTTTATTGAGTGCGACCTGTCAACTGAACTTGAAAAGGTTAACAACCAAAGCTGGACAAAACCGAAGCACTGGGGCAAGTGGTGGTGTCGATTGAATCATCTAGCTATGTTTACAAGGGCCTTTAAGGAAATGGACGAGAAAGATTGGGAAGAAGGACCATGTACCACCAATCCATTCGAGGCACTGAACCGACAATCACTTCAGGAAAGCTGTACTGTTCTCCATACATTGATGGAAAACATTTACCGGGAGGATCGCCTACAAGCAGTGAAAACAGCAGTTTGCGACGGTAATGTCACAACCTCTTATAGGGCATCACCTACTAAGCAAAAAAGTAAACGAAAGCGTACAAGTATTGGCAATTCAGGAGATGAAGGTCCACCAGACAAGCGCCGGCATATAATCAGCCAGAAAAGAAGGCCAAATGGTAGAGCGTTAATTAATCGTCTCATTGAAGTAGAATATGACGAAAAGGACAAATCAGGAAAGGTAACAAAGTACTGGGGATGGTGCAAAGGACAGATTGTGGCATACAGGAAACACGAAGGATACTTGATAAAATTTGACGATAGAATTGCCAAAGACGGAACAGTCGTTGCTGGGTGGTCCGATTGGATCGAAGACTTAAATAGTAAGGATGTCCGTTTGTTAGATCCATAATTTTAGTGCTTTAACACGTACGTACCTCGAGTGAATTAAGGAATGGGTATAGCTGAGATTTAGCAGGGCAAGACTTAAGAGGGAGCGAATAATGAAGAACAAGATTCTAACAATGGATGACACTCCCAACTAGTGACTTCTACAAAATTGAAACAATATTCCGAGTACAACTTACACTGTATGGATAATATCGTAAAAAGAGGAGGTTGGGAAGCCACTTCACTAAGTAATAAACGCTTGATAAGATGTGTGACTGTCTCTCTTTCTTGGTAGTGACGACTATAGCAGGTGTAATTTACTCGAGTCAATTATGGTAAACAGAAATTACCCAACAAGTTTCCTTCTACACTGCACAGTACTTCTACACATACTGGCTGTGGTTAAGTCTGGGATACTAACTGTAGTTAAGATGCGGATAACTATAGCTAGCTATTTTGGTGATGTGAGCGCTCTAATTAAACAATAGAGTGCTTCTGGTGAGGAATTATTATTGGCTGATAGTTCCCACTCGGATATTTGATTTTCTTAAAACATAAATTTTTCCCCGAGAAGCGAAGCTTCGGAGCAAATATGCTAGTTTTAAGAACATCAAATTTCCAAGGCACAATAATTATCGGACCGATAGTTTCCACACATCAACACTCTTTATTGTTCACCACAAATTTTTTTCCACACGCCAGGTAAAAAATCGATTGAATTATTTTCAACTTTTCACGATGAAAACCGTGAAAGCCAAATAAATAATTTGGAAAGGAAGACAGACAAAACCTCCTTAATACAATTTCAGTTGTTTATTTTCTACAAACCCACTTGTTTACAGCAAAATTTTCACGGACGACTACTATTCACTATTTCCACGGAAGAGCAATGTATAAACAATAGCCTCCATTTGGCGCGAAAATATGCTAGGATGTTTGTCCGCGGACATTATCTGTTCCGAGTAGCGAACAGTTTTCCGAGAGCGTAGCTCGAGGTAAACTGTGAGCTACGAGGAACAGATAATGTCCAAGGACAAATATTCGAACATACTCTAGCCCCAAATGGGGGCTATTGTCTTTATTATCCTTCAAATCTTTTACGCAACGCTTAAAATTGGGGAAGCAGCAATACAAAGTTATTCATCTAGAATGGTTATCATACAAATTTGAAAACACCATAAGCGCTAGTATTAGCTGATAAGATTCAGGTTTTGTCCTCATGTGTGATACCGAAAAGTGGACTGGCCCATGGACTACAGGGACCAAATGGAACGTCAGCTTCGTGATGTAACAGTTGGGCTTATTTTAACTGTATTCGACGAGGGTTTTTGAAACCTTCCCAATTGAAATGTTGATCGACTTTGACTTTGGCCGTTACGATAGCACGGGCGCAGCACAGATCGTCTTTATTTTTGATTGTCATTACCCTTTTTTAGAGCCTCTGAAGGTTTCCGGGTGGTTATGCCCCGGTTTCATTTTTCTCTTCCCTCTTCCTCGGGGGTGGGGCGCGCACTTGAGTAAACGACAATTGAAAGGAATCATCCATTTCAAAGTTTTCATTAGAACTGGGGACGCGTGACATTTTGCTGTAAAAGGCCATCCACGCGATCGCTACCCGCGAGCCGTCTGTAAGCCGTAGGCGTGATTCAGTCGGTTACTAGCCAAATTAAAAAAGAGATAATCGCCACCAGGAATGCGTTCACGTAAAATCAAATCTTGTAAAGTGTGGTAAATAGCTTCACTCAGTTCAGCATTTAAATTTTGACGTTCAATGAATTGACCATGCTGACGTAAATTGGCCGTAAACTGAGGCTCTTGGACGCCCTTACGTTTACTGACGCGGTCCACATACGGGTTAAGTGTAAACTCAATCCTACCAGGTTCCTGAGCGGTGAGATTTCCACCCATCTGTTCCTGGAAAGCTAACTGATGTCCTAGGGTGTCAGCGGTTTCTGCTAAGGTAAGATCATCTTCAAACTCGTCCATGTTTAGTTTGAGCGTGGGTCCTATTTTTAAACCAATGATAAATAAATGTGTCTAAACATACCTAGTTTTATTAACCAATCAGCTCTCAGTTCAAGCGTGGGTCTAATTTGTAAACCAATCAACGTTCAGGTTGAGCGTGGGTCATATTTTCGTTTACAGACTTACAGACTATATAACAGGACGTTCAAGATTAACAACAGGGAGAAACTAACTTCGTTTGGAAGGTAATATGGAAGAAACCGCCCCAGTTATAGTGGAGGATGAACCAGAAGAGATTTTGTTGAGTTTGCTCGTTAACTCTACTGTTGACACTATTATTCAAACTGAAATCATACTATTTGGTGCGGAGATGGACAAGTATTGAAGATGTATATCAACACGAATGTTGGCCTTAGAAGACGAAACAGTGATGCAGATGGCGAACTTAAAAACTTTTGTGAAGCATTTACCAAAGGATGGAAAGCATGGAAGTCAAGTGGGAAAGAAGAGGCATTTCAAGTAGTTTCGACTAGAACATTACAATGAAACCACCACCGGTTTTGAATAAAGTTTATGGAAAATAAATGACATTTGTCCGTTATTTACATTATCTTTACTAATCGGAAGCGTTCGTAACTAAGCGAGTGAATGAAAGTTATTATCAACATGCAAATTTTTAAACATCGCCTTTTGTTTGATTTCTCAGAAACGCATTTTAAACAGTTTATTAAAAAGCTTTATTTAACATCATATACATATGTTGCTCTTTTAAAGTTGTCATAGTTCGTTCCACTTCGGCTAAAGTTTGTCCTAAATACACTAAAGTCGAATTGTTTTCGATCTTACACTCGCCATGGAAGCCCGATGCATTTTTAATAACTCTGCCAAAGGGCCACGATTGAAACACTAAATATTTTGCAAAAGGTAAAACGAGGTCTATCACATTGACGCTTGTAGGTACTTTACATGCAATTCGTCTGTCCATTGTCCATTGCTGTGTAAAAATGAACATAAAGTATTTAAAAAACAGTCAATGTCGCGTAATTTACATCAACAAAAACGGATAGAAAGTACAAAATCGATAGTTCTGTCAAGATCTTTACTTGCATAAGTGAGCTTTCGACCTAAATAAAACTTTTTCGTTTTACCGCTAGTGGTCTGACAACTAGCATAAAACTCTGTATGTTTTTTCTTATTACAAGTAACACCGTATAGTTTATAGGTCCTCGATAAGTTGGACTGTTCCACCGTTGATATAGTTCTGCATATTGTTTTAATTCATCGTTCAATTGTTGGCGCGCAGGATTGTTACGTACTGATTTCCTTACAAACATAAAAATATTTGATTTCCAAGGGTAAATTTTCCCACAAACTTACAAGTTCGTCACGGACATCTTTGCTCACTCCATATGCTGCTTTGTTCCCTTCGCTCTGTAAACGAAAAACACGTAAATTACTTTCTGTTGTACAATTGTACTCCAAGTGGGAGCCTCGCAAAAGTTGCAAAGTTCCATACAAACCTTTATAATTTGTGGCCTACTCAATCCACACAAGCTCTCTATTTTGGGTGATATTTGAATTGCTGCCAGTTTTCGCGGTGTTTTGCTCAATTTTTAATCGTTTACTGAAAACCTGTTTATAAATGTCCTTTTGCTCATCCTTTGATATTATGTTTTATCATATCTGGTTAAAAACAGTATTTATCGCCTCACCGTTGTATTCAAATTAACTATGAAATGGTAGCTAATGCCATGTTCGTTAGCTGATTGTGTCCCTTTAAAGGTAGGAAAAGAAACCACTGACCACATAACAGATTCGTTACGGTCTTTAAATAAAACATTGTCATCATTGATCATCGCTTTCATGACATTTGATGGCTCCTAAAGGAGCCGCTTTTTGTTTAATTGCCGTGCTTACACATCAAGCAAAGACAAATCAAAATTAGCAACTAAGTCCTGTTCCTGTTCGGATGCAACTGATGACTTCATACAAGCAGTCAAAGCTTATAATGGGTAATACCTCAGTTTCGCGTGAACATTCTAACATCCGTATTGTCCATCACTCTCTTTGTTTTTGTAATAAGTGCTTCTCTGGATTTTCTTGTCGCCATGTTTTCACTCGCTCGTATATGTATTTTCTCACGTCAAGGAATGCACGTTGCTTCAGTGCTTTCCATACAGATATGTTGATATTTGTCGCCTGAGTTATTTTGACAGTGTGCGTGATTATTTGTAAGTTATCAGGTATATAAGGTGTTTTTTGCAGATTCAAGGTCACTTGACGGCATCTCTCGCTACCGTTCTGTAAATTTTCTTGTATTTGTTATCTTTTTTGTTATTATATTTAATCTGTCTGAAAGGTTACTACCAGTTTGTACATTACTGACATTATTGTTAGCTTACGTCTTCGTTAGCTGTAGTTTCTAGTATGTTTATTCATGTATTTTGCCCGTGTTCTAGCTATCAATAAACGAGATGCCTACTCCTGATTCTTGTCTGCGTTTCATGGTTTCTAGAGTGAAAATGATTTGTTCTCGTTTCATTGCAGAGTGATTAGAGAACAACTGAACTGTGCCTGTTTTGTTCTGTATCGTTTCCTCTGTTCTTTGTACATTTCTGGATTTTCTTTCCTCCACCTCTTAACTCTTTCTCTAGATTTTTCAGCACTAGAAGGCATGACTAAGCTTGTCGAAAGACGGTTTGAATGTCTTTCGTTCGACAACGATTTTTATGGTGCTTGATTAAGAGTGTGTCCATGAGAAAACCAGGCAAGAGGTGATACAGCTCAAATCACCGATTTTGCTCAAACTTGGCCTAAATTTTGGGCTTGGTGAGTAAATGATTATGGCAAAAACTTAGGTTAAAATATTATATTCCCTTCAAGTTAGGGGGACCACCTCCAAAAATGGCCCTTTGTCACTAATTTATGCATATTTAATTAGCTGTCTTTGATTTAGCATTTCTATAACAAGAAAGGCCGTGTGAAAATGAAATCCACTGGATCATGTTCTACTATTATTAGTCTCAAAGCACAGATATTCATTTGAACCAGACAACTTGATTTCACTCTGCGGCTCCATCTTAAGTAAGGTGCATATTTTGTAGTGTTGTGAATAGCCTTTAAGTAATGGCCAATATCTGCACTGGGCAACAGCAAATATGCATTATTCTCACATGGATAGTGAGAGCAGTCACTAAAGTTCTCAAAAAAGCCATAAAATGTTTGGGGACCTCAACATTGTTTATGTGCTGGCATACTGTTTAAAGAGGACTTCACGAATTTTGGCCACTTTATGAGCATTCACTAAAACACAAAAAACATTTTTCTGTCTTAACCTAACACGAAACTAGCAAGAAATATCTACCTTAGTATTTTCCTATCAATATGCAGTATAAATTCGGCGAAGACTGAAGTACATTTGTGACATTCTCTCGATATCGAAAAAATGCGGAAGAAGAAGATTCAACGCATAAGTTCCCTCAACTTGGGTTTTCAGGCGTAAAATAAAATTGAAACAAGAAACACCTACTACATACAGCGATTACACATGTCACTTGGACGCGATTTTGCGCTCTCTTTGATTCTTGGATTGAAGAAATGTCCATGCAGTTTTGTGCCATCTGTTCCGTTGCTTCGACCCGAAGTTTAAAGAGAATATCCATTGCCATCCCGCCTTCATCAGAGATATCAACAGCTGTCGAAAAGGCTACTCAAAAGGCCGTTTAAAATCCAGGGAGAGTGATCACTTTAACATACAGTTTGCTTTTTAAATCCCATCACAAAACACTCTGCCAGGTCCACTTAGACATTGAAAACTCAGCGGTTACGCCTTGTAATCCGATAACTATGTCATGTATGGTTTCACGAATTGTACCGCTTAATATCGACAAAGATGGAATGTTTTGTGGTGTGTTTTGTAAGAAATTTGTATCCTATAACACTCACAGCAGTGATAGCTCTTCCTGGATTTTTAACGGCCTTGTTAGTAGCTGTTTCGACAAATGTTGATATCTCTGATGACGAAAGCGGGATGGCAAAGGACATTCTCTTTAAACCTCGGGTCGAAGCAACCGTCGCCGAAACAGATGCAACAAAACTGGACATTTCGCGGTCCAAGATTCAGCGAGAGTCACAAAAATTGCATCCAAGAGACATGTATGTAGTAGATATTTCATGTTTTCACTGTACTTTACGCCTGAAAACCTAAGTTGAGGGAGCTTCTACGTTGAATCTTCTTCTGCCGCGTTTTATCGATAACCGTGAGAAGTAGCTCTGAAAATATTTGACAGAAACGTCTCAAGTGCTTCTTTTCGCCGAATTTATACTGGATATTGATAGGAAAATACTTAGGTAGATATTTCTTGTTGATTTCAAGTTAAGTTAACACAAAAAATAGCTTCCGTGTTCTAGTGAATGTCCATTGAATGGCCAAAAATCGTGAAATCCTATGTAAACAGCATGCCAGCACAGAAAAAATGTTGAAATCCCCAAACATTTTATGGCTCTTTTGAGAACTTTAGTGACTGCTCTCACTATCCATGTTAGAATAATGCGTATTTGCTGTTGCCCAGTGCAGATATTTGCCATTACTTAAAGGCTATTCACAACACTACAAAATATGTTCCTTACTTAAGATGGAGCCACAGAAAGAAAAGTCAAATTGTCTGGTTCAAATGAATATCTGTACTTTGGGACTAATAATAGTAGAACATGATCCAGTCGATTTCATTTTCACATGGCCTTTCTTGTTGTAGAAATGCTAAATCAAAGACAACTAATTAAATATGCATAAATAAGTGACAAAGGGCCATTTTTGGAGGTGGTCCCCCTAACTTGAAGGAAATAAAACATTTTAACCTAAGTTCTTGGCATAATCATTTACTCACCAAACCCAACATTCATGCCAAGTTTGAGCAAAATCGGTGATTTGAGCTGTATCATCTCTTGCCTGGTTCTCCCTGGTTTTCTCATGGACACACTAATAATAATCAATACAATACAATGATTACAATATGAAAAGCAAAAACTACCGAACATCAAATGGGATATGCTGTACTACTTATTTATTCTAATTGTTTATAGAGCTGATAAGAGAATATGGTAACTTGATTAAACAGATAGAGGTTCCGAACATCAAATGGGATATGGGGTACTACTTATTTATTCTAATTGTTTATAGAGCTGATAAGAGAATATGGTAACTTGATTAAACAGATAGAGGTTCCGAACATCAAATGGGATATGGGGTACTACTTATTTATTCTAATTGTTTATAGAGCTGATAAGAGAATATGGTAACTTGATTAAACAGATAGAAGTTCCGAACATCAAATGGGATATGGGGTACTACTTATTTATTCTAATTGTTTATAGAGCTGATAAGAGAATATGGTAACTTGATAAAACAGATAGAGGTTCCGAACATCAAATGGGATATGGGGTACTACTTATTTATTCTAATTGTTTATAGAGCTGATAAGAGAATATGGTAACTTGATTAAACAGATAGAGGTTCCGAACATCAAATGGGATATGGGGTACTACTTATTTATTCTAATTGTTTATAGAGCTGATAAGAGAATATGGTAACTTGATTAAACAGATAGAGGTTCCGAACATCAAATGGGATATGGGGTACTACTTATTTATTCTAATTGTTTATAGAGCTGATAAGAGAATATGGTAACTTGATTAAACAGATAGAGGTTCCGAACATCAAATGGGATATGGGGTACTACTTATTTATTCTAATTGTTTATAGAGCTGATAAGAGAATATGGTAACTTGATTAAACAGATAGAGGTTCCGAACATCAAATGGGATATGGGGTACTACTTATTTATTCTAATTCTGCTAGTATACTAATGCAAATGCCGTAATCATCTGATTGGCTGAGCCATTGAAAACTATCAGCCATTAGTGTTCAGTGGCTTGTTGTGGTCGACAAAAGTGTAACGTTTTCTTGTTTCGCTGCAGTTTTGAAAGAACGTTTATTCGTTTTCGAGAAATAACGTATGCAAAAAAACTCAGTCTTCTAAGCGCCATCTTTTGGAGATCTTTTAGCACCTATCTAGCTAGCAGACAGACTGTTGAGAATGTGCGAAGTCAAAATCAAATCCCACATAATCTTGGCTGCACTTTCTTTTGAGTCAAGGGAAAATAGCACACGAGCGGAAATCTGGGAACGGATTGTTTACGTCGGTTATTGTGACGTGAAACACAACACGTGAATTGATCGAGCGTCAAAGGAAATAGTGCATGCTGCCTTAGAGCTCTGTCAACTAATATTTTAAGCCTTGTTTTAAAGTACCTTGCATGCCTGCCTGGTGGTTGAGAGGCATCATAAAGCCTTGATAAACCCGTAAGTCACCAGCACGTTTTAAAGAACCAAAATGTGCTCTGATGTTCGAGCGAGGATATACTCATGTTATCGTTGCTTGAAGTCAGGTCGATCCAGGCAGCAAAGTCCAAGAGCAGTTCTTGCCCAAGAAAAAATGCTTCTCGTGAGTTGTGGCTCATTTGCCAAGCGTTGCTTGCAAAGATCAAGCAGAAAGAGAGGAAACTAAGGTGACTGAAAATGACCAAAAAACGGCTGCGGAGGAGACTGGCCGTGTTTTCACGAGCGTTTTTTTAGGTCGCTTAGCGAGAGACAACCGGATATCCCGTGAAAACAGTTAGTTTTCCAACTCGCTTAAAGTTAAGCGAGTCGGAAAACTTCAATAGAATTGTCATTAAATTTAAGCCACCAAACCAGGTAGCTTAAGCGAGTTGATAATTAATTTCGGCCAATGAGGAGTTTCTTGTGGTTATTCATCTGACAGGGCTGTCAAATCGAAATATCACAGCTACTCGCTTCTTCACTGGAATCGCTCGCGTGTCTGGTCGAAACAACTAACAAAATTGCGGAAAAATGAAATGGAACGTTTGCCTACAAATACAGAAATGTTCGCGCCAAATGTTACCTGCGTGATGGTTTTAAACCGTGTTCTCAAACCAGAATTGTGTCCTATCAAGCACCCACGCGAATTTTCTCTAGGGCATAGTTTTTCTCTGCGAATGATGAAAATACACCTGCATCACAGGGAGCACACAATCTTGCTGAGTAGGGAGAGAGTAAATAAAGGAATAAAAAGAATGAATAGTTTACCTTTGTCTCCTCTTGTCGTCTCTTTTATCTTACGCGATTTTACTGGGAAAACCGCTGCTTAAAAATCCTGCGTAACACTCTGGCACTAAACTCGTTCCTAGGCCTCTCCGCGCTCAGCAAAAATTTTTTCGGGTTTGTATAAAATTTGACAAGGGAGGCAACTCTTTGCCAAAACATTTTGAACGCACTGCGAATATTCACTCGAATCTCTAAATTTTGTTGCTTTCACGAAACCGAACAAACACAAATTGAAGTCGGAAAGTTTCTCTACAACTTGGCCGAATTTGTTTTCGAATTCTTTTGCGACAGTCGGAGAATTTTGGCGACTTTTGCAAAGTTTAGTCTTAATTCGCTTTTCGCAACATGATCGTACCGTTACCCTAATCCCAAACACGTCATCCAGCGCGCGCTTGCGCTCCCCTCCCTCTCCCACACATGTTTTTTGACGTGACAAATCCTTACAATCCACTCCCCCGGCTCGCAGTTTTTCTTGCGCTCACGAAGTCGTCCGATCTCCGCACGGAAATAAAATGTCGCAAGCATTTTAGCGCAATCCCGCCAAATCAATTTGGGGATTAACTAATGAAATACTACTGCTTTGAGATGTCGCACCTGAGAAGAAAAAGAAATAGTTACAGTTCAAACTATAGCCCAGAAGCGAGAGTGTGGTAGGAAAAAAAATCCCTTTTTCATGCGTCAGTCGCAAAATGTAAACAATTAGTAATTGCAGGCTTGCTTCCGTATAAATCTTTCAGGTTTGTTCAGAACTTTCAGACAAAGTCTGGTTGCTCTTTATCAGTCAGTGACGTACAAGACTTTTATGACAAACAGAGAGGCAGTGTTAATTTCAACCTGGACCAATGGATGATCGGAAGAATTGTGAACGATGTATTCGGAAATGCGGTGGAAATTTGCAGGCCCAGGGTAAAGATCAACAATGACCGATCGATAGAAGATACGCGAATTGTAAGCTACCTAAATCTTGCAGTCAGGGACGACGCATCGAACACTGGATTCAATGGATTGAATTTGGAAAATCTGAGCGACGGTTTTAAGTTAGGGGATTGGTTTGTTCAAGGAAAGTCAGATCGCGATGAAGTTAGACTGTGTAAGACACCTCAGATCTGTACGTAAACAAGAGGGAATACTCGCCGGAAGTTGTCGTTAAACTAATACTTTTGTTTCTGAAGAAGAAAATGATGGAAAAAGCAGTTGCATTGATATTGATCAGGCAATATACTCCCCTTCCTCTCTTTTTTACCACTTGCATAAAAGAGAGATCCTATTAACAGTGCAAATGTATCATCCCTTTAATTTAGAATACTGTCGCTAACAGGGGACCACAGGACACCTTTAATTGGCTTATCAATGATATGATATGATATCAATGAGGTCACGGGTTCGAATCCCGTTGAAGCCCTGATTTTTTTCAGGCTTCTTCTTTCCAGTTGCTTAAATTGGAAAATTCACTGCGAGGATCATTCTTCACTTTCATCTATGACCGCAGTTCAAATATATGAATTATTTCATATATACTTACATCATTTCACTCCTCACGGGAAGAAATGAACTCAACAAAATGACCTCGCTCCCAATGTGTGGCTTCATAGCTCAGTTGGTAGAGCATCGCACCGGTATCGCGGAGGTCACGGGTTCCAATCCCGTTGAAGCCCTGATTTTTTTTTTTCAGGCTTCTTCTTTCCAGTTGCTTAAATTGAAAAATTCACTGCGAGGATCATTCTTCACTTTCATCTATGACCGCAGTTCAAATATATGAATTATTTCATATATACTTACATCATTTCACTCCTCACGGGAAGAAATGAACTCAACAAAATGACCTCGCTCCAATGTGTGGCTTCATAGCTCAGTTGGTAGAGCATCGCACCGGTATCGCGGAGGTCACGGGTTCCAATCCCGTTGAAGCCCTGATTTTTTTTTCAGGCTTCTTCTTTCCAGTTGCTTAAATTGAAAAATTCACTGCGAGGATCATTCTTCACTTTCATCTATGACCGCAGTTCAAATATATGAATTATTTCATATATACTTACATCATTTCACTCCTCACGGGAAGAAATGAACTCAACAAAATGACCTCGCTCCCAATGTGTGGCTTCATAGCTCAGTTGGTAGAGCATCGCACTGGTATCGCGGAGGTCACGGGTTCCAATCCCGTTGAAGCCCTGATTTTTTTTTTCAGGCTTCTTCTTTCCACTTGCTTAAATTGGAAAATTCACTGCGAGGATCATTCGTCTTTTTCAATGATATGGTTATTGAAAAAAAAACATCAGTGCGGTCAGCACATGGAATTGAGTATATTATTTCAATGTGCAAAAAGACTAATTGTAAACATTTCAAAATATGCCTTCTATACTTCTTAGAGTTACAGTTATAATTGATGACAACGAAGAACTCTTTCTGTAGATAATGAAAAACATCGCAGTCAAAGCATCAAAAGTCAAAGCGTGACTGGCAGTCACGGATCATTTCCTCCTCTAGTGTCCCAAAGTCGCAGGATTTCGCAAGTTCTCGGAGGCTCGTCAGGTATGTATCAATAGTACCATGGGTAGTAGAATGGGCCCTAACTACGCATGCCTCTTCGTAGGATACATGGAAGAGCGCATCTTGTCCACCTATACAGGGTTCATTCCTCAACTCTACAAGCGGTACATTGATGACATCGTAGGAGCAGCCTCGTGCTGTCGAGAAGAACTGGAGGACTTCATCACGCATGTATCCACATTCCATCC
Organism: Micromussa lordhowensis; assembly: GCA_964020085.1. Taxonomy (NCBI): domain Eukaryota; kingdom Metazoa; phylum Cnidaria; class Anthozoa; order Scleractinia; family Lobophylliidae; genus Micromussa; species Micromussa lordhowensis. The sequence goes on along the minus strand of CAXHUQ010000643.1, from coordinate 68,897 downwards.
CGCTTTGCAGTTTACTCACACCATTTCTCAAACTCAGATACCTTTCCTGGACATCACACTCAGCATCTCCGGCAGCACAATTAGTACTTCAGTTCACTACAAGGACACCGACACCCACAACTACTTACACTATACCTCCTCTCATCCTAAGCACTGCAAAAACGGTATTCCATATTCCCAGTTCTTGCGCCTCCGCCGTCTTTGCTCTAAGGATGATGACTTCCTGCAGAAATGCCAAGAGATGTCCACCTTTTTCGAAAGCCGTGGCTATCCCTCCGATTTACTGCAGAAGGCTCGGGAAAGAGTGTCCTCCGTTACCCGCCAAGAAGCGCTCGAGAAACGTGTGCGTGAAAACGAAGAACGTATTCCTCTGGTCCTGACCTACCACCCCTTGAGTTCGCGCGTTAAGCACATTTTGCTTAACAACTTCAAGATCCTCACGAGAGACCCTGTGACTGCAACAATCTTCCCAGCTCCACCTGTAGTTGCACATCGACGAGATCGCAGCCTGCGAGACATCCTAGTACACACTTCTGACAAGTCCCAGACAGAAGTACCAGGAACTTTCGCATGCCGACATCCCCGCTGCCGCACTTGCCTCTACACAACGTCCAACGTCCATGTATGTGGACCCAAGAGTTCAACTACCATCCGTGAACGCTTTACCTGCAAATCAGAGAACGTGGTGTACTGCATCTCATGCCGTCGATGCCCCCAGCTATACATCGGGGAGACTGGTCGTACTCTACGCGAACGATTCGGCGAACATCTTCGTAGCGTCCAAAAGAACACTGCTGGTTTCCCGGTCGCAGAGCACTTTAACTCTCCCGGGCATAGTCTGTCAGACATCTCTGTAAGGGGACTAAGGAAGTGCTCTGGTGCCTGTTTCAGACGGAAGCAGTTGGAGATGAAAATCATTTTTAGGCTCGGCACTATGCAACCAGAGGGCCTAAATAATGTTTTCCATTTTATATAAACGGCGCGCGCGTCTAGTTTCCGCGCGCTTTGTTTCCGTTACTTTCAAATGAACAGTCGCGTGAACTTTTAATTAACGGTTTTCACACTGAAGAAGGGCTATGCCCGAAACGTTTGATATCTTTCACAATATGACACTTCAACGTGCTATCGTTTATTTTTTATAATTTTTTTTCCTTTTAACGTACATTTATATAAGTGTCACGCATCAACCAGGATAACTTTTTGTTCATCCTTTACATATGTATCAATAGGCTCGTCTGCCGAGCGGAACTTATATCGTTCTGCTACGACGTTTCGCTTTGGAGCGAAATAGACGTCAAGGGCGGTTTTCACTTCTGCGAAGGACTCATGTTCGCCTGGAAGCGTGTTGAAAATGCGCTGTACTGCCGGGCCAAGGCAGTGCAGCAGGGCGGAGCCTTGGCACGAGAATCGAAGGGCTCTGGAGACATAGGATTTTCCAGTCCTAGAATCTAGGACTTCCGGTCTTCATGTATGCAGTCGTGATGTTTCTATATAATGTATGGGACTGAAAATGGCAGCCGGCGAGGCAGGATTCGAGGAGTCTTTTTTCAGGCCTTAAATGGTATCAATTTGAAGACTATCTCTGTCAGAAAAAGGTGATAAAGAACACTGCCGTTTTAAAGAAAGACGCTATTTTTTTACCTGCTTTGGCAAGTCATTGATTTTTCTGTTATTGCCCTTTGTTTTTTACCTGCCGACATGGATCGACTGACTAAATCGTTTATTTTGGTTGTTTTGCTTTAAGCTCTAACATCCTCCTAGCGATGCTTAAGTGGGAGAAGCTGTCTCTTCGACGTAAACAACAGAAAGCTTTAATTATGTATAAAACATTGAATGAACTTGCTCCAGACTACCTTCAGTGTCTTTTCACTCAACGCCATGTTAATGATTATAACTTAAGAAATCTTGAAGGAAAACTTTCGCTTCCCAAGCTAAATACTAATTACTTTAAACGAAGCTTTTTTATAGCGGGGCCTGTTTGTGGAATAACTTGCCCCAAGATTTAAAAAGCGTTACTTCTATTGGGCAGTTTAAACGGAGAATTAAGAAGGTATCTGAAAAAGTTTGATTCAGACGCCGTGCTTCTGCCGTGCTTTTGTCGAACTTAATTCCTGAATTAGTTCGGCACGGCAGTAGCACGACGTCTGAACTGGGCCTGAGATTTCGGATTCCCACACAGCAATCATGTAAAACAGTTGTAATGAGTTTTAGTTTTTAACTTTTAGCTTAACTGATGATTCTCTGTGTCTAAATAAAGATTTTACATTACATTACATCAGACCGTGGAGCAAAACGATTTGCAGGTCAGCTGTCTAATGGTTCGGAATACTGAGCCACAAGGTTGAAATTAAAGATATCAAGCAATCAAAGTATCTAATAATTTACAGCCACCTGGAGGCAATTGATGGAAAATGTCTTGAGTTATTCCAATTTACTTCAGTTAAATATAGGGATTTGTAAGAGAACGAATTTTTCCCAGCAAATATGCTTTGGGGACAAAGAATGTGACAAATAAATTTTGAACCTTTTTTGAAACAGTCAACATGTCTTTCTGTAGGTGGCTTTTTGTGCACAAGATTTAGCTTCTTTATTTAGTCTTGCTCCACATTCTCTAATTAGAGTGGAACTTTCTGATAAGGTTACAAATTATTACAGTGAGTGGTGCTATTGTTTGTGCGATCATCATTTCTAATCCTCATTGCTGTATGAGTAACTTTCAATCAGTAAAATTAGTCTGCAACAATTTGATTTACTAGTATTTACTAATGCAAAAAGTGGAAATTTAATTGGCTGAGCTGAGCGGCTTCATGTTTATCACTGATCACAAACTAATTATTGCAATCATTGTTGAATCGGAAAACATTTGCATACCGGTACATTGTATTTACAGGAAGAGTTTTAGGCCTGCATATTCCCAATTGGATAGGCTAGGTGCCTGAAGTCACACTAACTGCAGCAGTATTTGAGCAAACAAAATACATCAACTTCCCTTGGAATGGTGGATCCAGAAATCATTGCAGTGAATCCCAATGGCAGGACATTTTCTACACATGTTCAACACGAACACACACTGGTGATGACAAATCAAAGTGCTGCTTCTTCTGTACACAGCAAAAACTACAAGTTATGAGAAAGATGATGCCTCCTACAGTGATTTACATACTGTCATTGTAGTCATTGTATATTGATTTGTATTATTACTAACGAAAGGAGAAATTGTATTTGTTTTTGAAAAGGGAAAATTTCATTGCTTAGTGCCTATTGTATATTTCCCAATCCACTGTAAACTTTATCCATAACAATATTATTGTTTATGTGTCCTAAGTAACTATTTTTTAAAAAACCCATGAAATGAAAATATCAAGTCATTTATTTTGTAAAAGCTCAAATTGCTCCAAATGTTTTATATGAGGCTAGAAGAAACAGATATATTTTCCTACCCTCAATGTTGGTAAAAAGGTCTCTTCATTTTGGGGGATTGATTGAGAGTCTCTCACTGATTAATTGTCAGGCGGTTAACACACAAACAGAACTATCTTTATGTCTGTTTTCAGTTGCACATATAACAGAGTTAAGAATTGTTAAATGTGTATAGTTTTATACAGTGACAATTGATGGTTTTTAAAAACCAAATTTCACCTAAATCAATTAATTATACCTTCCTGCAAAAGAAACACTTCCCCACTTTTTGCATCAGTATATAGCTTAAACATGACGCTGTAGTACAGTCGTGTTATTCTTGGAAGCACTTGGTCTAAACTGAGGGGGATTTTTGTTGTGATGTTGATCGCCCTCAAAGACACATACGACCACTTTCGACACTTTCGCGGTTCACTCTTATTCGCCTCACCATATAGTAGAATGCTGACTCGACGAAGGTGATTCTACAACCTGTTGCAAGCCACAAAGAACGGAATTCTTAATTTTCTTCACCTTTCTGTACAATGGTTCGCACAGCTTCGTTATTAAACCATCGACAAGCCACGATTTCTTATCCAGTTAAAAACTAGAGCACTTTTAAAATCTTCGGCTGTAAGTGTTTGCTTCTTATCTCGCCGAAAACATCAACCAACCAAAAAAACCCTTTTGTTACAACAGCGACAAGTGTTGAGCCGTGAATTTGACTGAAAATAGGGAGAATTTTCTCCCAAATCTTCCATGTCCTCCATTATTGAAGGTCGCCCTTCACAGCTGTTTTATGCTTGCCGCGCGAACATTTGACTTCCGTTCAAGATTTCTTTGTTTTCAAACAGCCAATCAAAAAATTCGAATTAATTCGAAGAGCCCTTCGATTCTCGTGCCAAGGCTCCGCCGGCTAAGAGATGAGAAAAGGGCTATGGGAACGAGAATGGGGAGCCTGTAGACATTCCATTGATGCCGCCGATGATACCAGCTCCTGGTATCAAGATCTGATTGGTGGAATCGATGACTGTTGACAGCTTTGAGATAATAATTGACAGATCTTGACAACTGCTTGTAAATTGCTTGCCGAGACCGACAAAGATGGCTTCTGCGTGGGCCGTCGATAAAACCAGGAACATGGAACATCCCGGAACATGCCGGAACATTCCGGAACATCCCGGAACATCGAATAATTATAATAATTATGAGAAATATATGTAAAATTAGGTTTTTTTTTAATTAAATATAACAAAATTAAGCAGGTATCAGCTCAGAATACATATATAAAGAAAAGAAAACACACACACAAAGAAAAAAAAAACGAAGAAAACTGAAAATAACTTCAATGCGTGAAGGCTGGCAACTAACTTACCGGAAGTAGACTAAAGTCACCGCTTCGCTATCAGTTTAATCACGTGACTGTCCCTTATTCGCAGATTTCGTTCTTCATTGAAAACCAAGACGGTGGCCTTCGAACGCTTCAACCAGACCGAAAAATATGGTAGCCTATGGTATACGATGTTCATGTATTTATTTAATTCATTACGTCAATTCAAAGATATGTGTATACACGAGTTCTCATGAAGAAATGGTTCTTCCCATGTGGGCCCATGAGATAGAAATAAAAACTCTTTAACATTGCGTTTCTTGTCTAAAATAGATCGGACTACTCGAGCTCTGATGATTGATTTTGTTATGTCTATAATGACTAATTGCTTGTTACTCGAGCTTCCGGAAAGGTGTAAGCCTCGCCACGCGTTCCTCGTGGAGAGGAACGAGTGACAAGCCTGACATCGTCTGCGCTGCGTGGGAGGCTGAATTGGTGGGTCATAGTGCCAGTAGCCTCCCAAGCAGACGCTGTTATGGGCTCGTCACGCGTTCCTTCCTCACGTGGGAAAGGAACGCGTGACGAGGCTTGCACCTTTCCGGAAGCTCGAGTAACAAGCAATTAGTCATTATAGACATAACAAAATCAATCATCAGAGCTCGAGTAGTCCGAGGGTAGAACAGACACGAGAGAGCGGCGGAAATCGAGCCTACCGAGACAAACGAGCTGCTAAATATATGAACTCAACAGTTAACGCTATACAAATTTTTCCACGGCCGAGCCAAACGAGCCGGCTCGTTGGTGAATGTTTAAAAGTGGCCCTGCATTCTGTAGTTGTTTAAAATAAGTTGTCACAATTAATCGTCCAAATTAACCCGGGCGTCCAGATTTGTACAAACTTTCTCGTACTGCATTAAAAGCAAAAGCAAGATTTGTGAAAGTCAATCATGATCTCCTGCACATCGTTTTACAGGTAAATCAGAGCAAATTTCATTGGAATCCACGCGAAAAGACTGACATCCTCGTGTTGTTCGTGGCGCAGATTTCCAAATTGTCTGCAAAAAACAACAAGGACACATTTATTACATGTGACGCATAGCTGGTGATCGTGACGGGATCGTGACAAAAGCTAAAAGCACATGGTGATCTTAACTATCTGGATATGAATTGATACACATCAACCTCCTCTTTACCAAATCCAAATAAACGAAAGATGTGGAAATTGTAAGAGTAGAAAGCTGACTTATAAACTCTGAACTGGTACTCACATGTCTCTAGAATGGAATGTGACAAACTCCGGATGGGGACGCGTCCGTTGCGATGTGTGAAAAAGCTGAAGTTTTAGATTAAATTCATGTTTGGATAGAAACCATTCGATCGCAGCAGATATAAATTAGCGTGTTCTCCGGTTCTCGTTTGTTTTAATTATTCTACAAGCCTAAGTTTCGGCGTTTTCTCTTCACTAAGAATTTGACGAAGGGGCCGAGACCGCTACGAAATTGACGCACTAGGTTTTAAATTAAGAAGCGATAATTAATCGTCCAGATAATTCTGCATTAACGACAACAGCAAGGGTTGTGAAAGCCAAGCACGATCTCGCTCACATCGCTTTACAGCAGGTAAATCAAAGCAAACCATAACGAACCTTAATCAATTGCAATCCACGCGAAAAAGACGACAGCACAACGGTGTCACAACCTCGCGTGTTGTTCGTGGCGCAATACATTCTGGTAAAAAGGCGCAATGCATTCTGGTAGAAGGCGCAATGCATTTTGGTAAAAAGGCGTAATGCATTCTGGTAAAAAGTGATGAATTCGAGAATCGTACTCCCTTTTATATATTTTTCTTAAATCCTGTTTATGTTGCTGCTCGCTCGCTACGCTCGCTCCACAGCAACTTGTTTTACCGGCTGTCACTGGTGCCGCCAGCGGAGACAAGCGACAGCCGGAAATAGTTCGCAGGCTAGCGATCGACGCATGCATTTTTAATACTGTCAACACTCTAGACTTAAAGCGCACTAGTACAGAATTTATAAGTGAAATTTCTGCTCCTACAATTTCCACATCTTTCAAATTTCATCTTCTCGATTTTCTGGTAAACTTGGGGGAGGTAGATGTGTATCATGTGTGTATGTGGACGTGCTTTATTGTCTCCATCCCTTGTCACGCCTCGCCATCGATTAGTCATGATGCCTGAAGTTGATACATACAAGGACAGATTTTAAGTTACACACCACAAATTGACACGACTTTAAGAAATAAAGGTTATAATGTAAGACTTGGAACGCGCAGATAGATCAATGACTACGTAAAATATGTCATTATCAACAGAATGTGCCGCACATTACTATCTTTTAGATATGAATGTTGTGCCGCGTAGCACTATGAACACAAATTGTGGAACAGAGAATTAACTCTGAAGTGTAAATTTTAGTGCTGATTAAACCCATGAATAACCCACTGGGCGTTAGCCCTAGTAAAGGGAATCAGGGAACCACACGAGGCAAAGAAAAAATCTTTTGACCTCGGTGGGAATCGAACCCACGACCTCCGGATTAGATCTACCGTTACTCTGCCGACTGAGCTACGAGGTCGGACAGAGAAAGTCGGGGACGATTTAGCTGGTAATTCGCGGCGAAGAGAAAGTAAGGGTACATATGAATGTTGTGCCGCGTAGCACTATGAACACAAATTGTGGAACAGAGAATTAACTCTGAAGTGTAAATTTTAGTGCTGATTAAACCCATGAATAACCCACTGGGCGTTAGCCCTAGTAAAGGGAATCAGGGAACCACACGAGGCAAAGAAAAAATCTTTTGACCTCGGTGGGAATCGAACCCACGACCTCCGGATTAGATCTACCGTTACTCTGCCGACTGAGCTACGAGGTCGGACAGAGAAAGTCGGGGACGATTTAGCTGGTAATTAGCGGCGAAGAGAAAGTAAGGGTACATATGAATGTTGTGCCGCGTAGCACTATGAACACAAATTGTGGAACAGAGAATTAACTCTGAAGTGTAAATTTTAGTGCTATTACACTATTATTTTAATCTGCACTAAAATTTACACTTCAGAGTTAATTCTCTGTTCCACAATTTGTGTTCATAGTGCTACGCGGCACAACATTCATATGTACCCTTACTTTCTCTTCGCCGCGAATTACCAGCTAAATCGTCCCCGACTTTCTCTGTCCGACCTCGTAGCTCAGTCGGCAGAGTAACGGTAGATCTAATCCGGAGGTCGTGGGTTCGATTCCCACCGAGGTCAAAAGATTTTTTCTTTGCCTCGTGTGGTTCCCTGATTCCCTTTACTAGGGCTAACGCCCAGTGGGTTATTCATGGGTTTAATCAGCACTAAAATTTACACTGCAGAGTTAATTCTCTGTTCCACAATTTATCTTTTAGATACCCTAGTTTCTGCGGAGCGAGCAGCAACATAAACAGGATTTAAGAAGAATATACTAGGATATCTAAAAGATAGTAATGCTGCGGCACACTGTTGATAAGGACATATTTTACGTAGTCATTGACATCTATCTGCGCCTTTATTATACGGACAGAAATATCTCGCCGCTGATCTTTTGGCATGCAAAATGTCGGTCCACTTTTCTACAGGATAAGAGACCTTCTGTTTTATATGTGCAGCTGTTGTGGAGTCATTATCCCCGACATAAACAAGTAGTTTGACATTAGAATTTAGGCTTTCAGTAAACAAATGGACTGCTGCCATAGGCTCTATTGCTTTTTATTAAAAAGTGGATCATTGGATAATGCAATTCGAGAGTTTTCATTGGCTTAGCCATCATGGGCTATGAGCCATTATACCATGGATATGGTAAGCGTATGCGTGATTTTTTGAGGCGTTCTATTTTGTTTTAATTTAGTTTCCTATTTTTTGGGGCGTTTTTCATAAAACAGTTATTCCACTCGCCGTTGTTGGATATGAGATAATTATAGCCAACTCCTCGTTGGCTATCTACGATCTCATATCCAACGCGCGCTTGTGGAATAATTGTTAATGATGATACTGTATGATTGAGTCGCAATTGTGTTGGCTGTCTGTTTTTTAGCATTTGTGCAAGCCCTGCAGCAGTTTGTTCTTGTAGTATAATCTAAAACCCTCCCATAAGTTAAACCCATGACAGTAGCATGACCGGTTGGAATAAATGAGCACAAGTTAATTTTTGCAAAAACTAACAAAATTTTAAAAATGAAGTGAGTGCAATTTGTGGTCTGAGGAAACTTTACAACTGCTTGTTTTTACCAAATTTACCAAAAAACATTTTTGTTGCTAACAATAGACATACAATTGTGTGATGATTGGTGTAGGGTAAGGGTGAGGGTTTCAAAACTTGCCCAAATATTTTAGGACCAACCCCAGCCTTTTTATGGCTGATTGCATATGAGACGTTTTGTAATGCATGAAGATATATATGCATGTATAATCAACTTCATAATCGTCACGCAATGATAGTTGTTTTTCCGGTGTCAGTTACGCCTTTTCAGACGTACATTCAAGCTGTTTTCGGTGTGTCATCGCCCAAGGGACTCAAAGCGAAGCCTCTGACCATAAAAAGTACACCGTGACCACTCTGCGACTTCCTTCACGCCGGTACGATCACGACCGTCTTCTCTCTATGACGTCGGCACGACAAGTACTGTGAATTGGCTCCCAAGTTTAACCACCCCAGGAGAAGACGTTTTTTGATGAACGCTTGTTCGGAACAAAAAGGATAGCGGTAAGTGGAACGCGACTTGTGATAAAAGTTACGCCGCCATATTTATTTATTTTTTCTTTTCTTTTAAATACTCGCGCGCTCGTGCCATTCATACCCATGCTTCGCGCGTTAGTTTGGGCTTACCTTCATCCTCTCTCCATGTCTTGTCTCCAATGTCACAGTTGCAGGATACTCTGGAATCTGCACATGTCCTGTTCATTCCGCATACACACATTCCGCTGCCGGCAGATGCGCCTGGCCAGTGATCAGTCACTAGTTCGGAACGACCTCCCCCTAGCCAACCCACTGGGCCCACGGGTGATTGCATAAGTTTTGCCTTAAAACACCTGAAACTCACAAATTGACGGCATTGCTCGCTCTGTGCTATCAGGGCCTTAATCTTTTCAAGATTATCGTGGTATTTTATTCGGTGGATGTAAACTTCGGAGCTACTAAAACTAGGACTGGATGATATTAACTGGGGTCCAACTCGGCTGTGATTAATTACTGTTATCGCTTGGTCGCGGTTAGTCATGTTGCAAAGAACCTTCAAAGGTCCAATGGGCCCTTCAGAGTCAGGGTCTACTTTACAGTAGGCGTCCTCAGCTAAAACTAGATTTCTGTACTCCAGACAGGTCCTTAAGTAAATTGGCAGTTCGCAGAAAGGCCCGAAGTGAAACGTCCTTTGGCAATTACACGAGAAACTACCAGATCGTACTTCGTTGCACTTTCCGCCATGTAGACATGGATTTGGAAAACAGTGGCTCGAGATCTCGCAACGGTCACTCAAATTGCCAAAGATAAAGTTTGGTATCTTGTTTAGCTCAACAACTTTCCCATCAACACGCAAGTCATTCACACAGCCAATGAAGTTAGATGAATGTGACGAATATGGATAGTGGCCAATGTAGAGGTTCTCACTGGAGTATTCAATAAATTTGAGCAATGGATTTTCATGCTTTAACTCTGGCAGCTGATCTAGTTTAAGTTTTATCTCCGTCTTGCTGACCACAGCAGACAAGGTATGCCACTCCCCATTATTCAAACTCTTTCCCTGGCTAAACTGTATCACAGATGACACCTGAACTTTGATAACCACCTTGCCTTCTATTAGCGAAAGGCTAACATAAAAAATTGCAGGTTTAAATTTCCTTTGTACGCTAACGTTGCGTTTGCAAAGTAAGTACGAAACCTGATGTGAACATCGAATAAATCTTTGCCTGTTGAAGGTAGGTAAAGATAAGCTTTGGGGTTATGAAAGCTCAGCGTTTCAAATCTAATTTGCTGACAATTGTTTTCCGGTGATCCGAACACTCTGTAATATGTATTTCCTTTAGTGGGGTCCATCAAAACCTGAATTTTGTCAAAAAATACTCCACGGAGACAACCTTTAAAATTTGAGGATGGATTATATCCCTTAAGTATACTCCGTGTTTGTTGAGGTACACCTCCAGTGTAAACGAAACCGTTAGCATCTAGTCTGGTAAATTTGCTTTGCAACACAGCGTATTTTGTCTGGCCTTGGTAACTAACAGTTAAATCTCGGCCTATCAAGCGCAACTTCACAGTGTGCCATCTATTATTCACGAAGTAGTGATCGTCTAGTACAAGGTGGCCTCTGGTAGTGACGACGTTGTCACCAAGGTTTACAGTGAACCTACAATAAAAGAAAAAGCGTCCACAATTCAACCTTATTTTACTGCAACCGTGTGGAATTTTTTGGCGATACGCAAAAGGGTTCCTGCAGATAACACATAAGGATAAACAGAATTATTATTCATTCAAAATATTTTCCCGTTTCTGATTGGTTAAAACCACACGCAAAATTCACCATAACCAGCTGCTGTTGTGACCAAATTTACAAAGAATTTTGTCACATTCAGCCAATGACGTCAAAAGTGCAACCCGCTGCAGATTATTGAACCATTGACGTCAAAATGGCGTCAAAAGTGCAGCCCGCTGCGGAGTATTAAACCATTGAAGTCAAAATTATTGAACCATTGACCGAGAAAACCTGGGGAAGAGCTAGGTTGTGTTATTAACAAAGAGCGAAATGGCTGCGAGTAGGTTTACATCTTTACAAGTTTGAGCGAAGAAAATATTTTGAATGAATAATAAAGCAATTATTAATTCGGCTTTCGTAGGGTATGAAGAATTCTGCAATCTTGGAGGGTTTTATTCACCTCGGCCTTCGGCCTCGGTGGATAACGGCCCTCCTCGACCTGCAGAAGTCTTCATATCCTACTCAGCCTCATTTAATAATTGCTAATAATTTAATCAGTTAAAGTAGCGCACAAAATCTCTGTGTTTTGCGCTATCCACCCAAAAAAATATGCCGGCGAAAGAACTATCCGCAAAAATTTACTACACTCTAAATTCGAGGAAACAAGAAACAAAAGCAAGGCTGACGAAACGGTATGGAAACAGTTTTTTAATAGGCACGCTTTTCTTCTTAAAGGTTTCAGAAAAAATGACTATAGGTAAAGCAACATCACACCACAATAGTTGAACCAAATGAAGCGTTGAAGTTTGAATTTGTTACGCCGAGGTCCTTGCAAATTAACTTGTATTTTCTGAACAGCAAACAACCACATCAGAACAAGATGCTATTGTTTGTAATGGTAAGAGGACTGTGTGGAGTTCGATTCGATCTGTAACCATACGAGTGATAACAAAATCGGACGACCGCGCAGTATGATTACAGACCGAATTGGACAACGCGAAGTGTTATTACCAATTAATCATAACAATTACAATTTCCGAGAAGGTTAAAAAATTAGTGGATAATAGGAGTTTATTAAACGAATCACAATGGAGGAAATTGTAATTTTAATAATTACTGCGCCTCTCAAAAACATACGGACTCTACAATTCAAAGCTCAACTGACAAATGCGTTATTCGCTATTGTCAATCAAATGTTCGGCTGCTCCTCCCAGCTTCCGACTACTGCCGAGTGCGCGATAATCAAATCAAATCGTTGTGCGTAGTTCAGACATCATAGTCGGAAGCTGGGAGGACGCCGCCGAAGATTTGACTGGTGGTAGTAGTTCACTCTTTCCTGTCTTTAAAAAGCTATGTAAAATCTGCAACATTTGAAAGCTTCTGCTCTGCACTTACATGTTACATTTAGCGTGCGTATATTGAGTTACGATGCCCAGAGGAAGGTTTGGAGAAAACGAGAGAAGCGTAGAATTATCCGCGATGCTGGCTTCTTCAGAGCAAAGGACAAGGGAAACGTGAAAAAGGCAGCACTGACGAAACGTCGGAATAACATGTAGTATCTAAGCTGCGCAGGCATTATCAATCTTTATCACTCAAGATTATACTGCACGCTCGCGTTAGGAGATGTATTTGATCTGGCTGCATATGAATGAGGACTTTAGAAACGTTTGTTTCAATTCCTGAAGTGCTGCGGGGACAACTTTTTCCACCCTCAGGGAACATTGTTTTTCTGTTCCATAGGTAGTAGGGCACTTGATCTCGGGATGATCTTTCCCACACCCAGACCTGTTACATTTGTGGGCATAAACGCAAGGGGTTCTGGCACGAGGAGCCCCCTCATTAAAGTTGTGACAAGTACGGTTTTCGATCTCTTTAGAGGTACTTGACGATAAGGGTCCTGACGGGAAAACCCCAATGTCTTCCTTTAGAAGTGAAGGTGCAACCGTAAAGGTTTTGAGCCATAGTTGACTGTCAATGGTTGACCATTTCACAATGACTTGTCAGTGGCAGCCTTCTGCCTGAACTTTATGTCATAAACACACCAGCCTAACCCCTTATGGTATCTAGCAGCATAGTGAATGAGAGACATATATTCTAGTAGCTCAGAGGCACGGTGTGGGAGCTGGCTTATTAGAACACCCATGTAGGCACTAAAGGCAGTCGTCCACTCCGAGATGTCAGTTATTGATTTAGTTTTGGCCTTATTAAGAGCAGGGTTGCACACACAAATAGTAGGGAAAGAGCTAAGCTTGTTTAAAGCCCAAGATGTACTAAATCAAGTACCCTTGTGTAAGGTAATTACAGTACTTTTTAAATAAATTTATTTTAGGGAGAAAAATAGAAATTTTGTTACAATGCAACAGTTGAAGTGCTACTATGATCAAATATCATCAAATTTTTACCTCTTGATTTTTTAGGTTAATCACATAGAATTCTCGGCGAAAGATTAAAAACGCCGTTTACCATTTACAAATATAAAATATGCAAATGAGATTACTGATGACGTCATATACTCAACCAAATATTACATGAAGTATACAGATAGCACTATCTCGGTCAACTTGCAGCAGAAACAATTGAATTTTGGTAGGCTAATAGTTCTAAATGCAACACATCTACAGCTATATTCCGTTCCCATGGCAACCCACTCTAGCCTCATATCAATATTTTAGTGATTTTAACCTTGGAAAACATCAAACAAGGCTATGAACTCAACCTAATGTATTTATATGCTTGCTAGATTATGCAGATGAGGCACCATTGGCAAATCCCTAACTGGTCAGGAAGCCTTTAATTTTGTGGAGGTCTGGAACATATTATGTTGCCATGGTAACAAAAATTGTTAAACTCATACTGCGGAGCACCTCTAGTAGAATCTCACTGTAAAAATTCAAACATTTAAAACATTTATTATACAAATTGGCTGAGATATCCTTGTTTATTTGATCAAAATGCGGTTGAGCGTATGACATCATCACTTGGCTAATTTGCATATTTTAAAAACTTGAATATCTCTGGAACGAAAAGAGATATTTGAAAACAGTAAACAGCATGCCATTGTCGTCATAGTGGCACTTTAATTAAGTGTTATTTGTTCTATTGTGAGGATTGAAATATTATTTTCAGAGATCATCAAAACACTTTTCTTAGTGCAGAGAACATTGTTTTAGAAAAATATTTTTTGGGGGGACAATGAAACACTAAAGAAGTTGTTTCTCTAGTTTTAAGGAGTAAAATTGAAACCCTTATGCAAACGAATGGACCAAAACAATTACGTGAGGGACAAGGTTTTGCACTGAAAGAAGTTCAACAAGCAATTGAGACTCAAAAATGTTTTTATTCTTCAACTTAATTGTTCTCACAAGGTTTAAAGGTTGTTTTAATACAATTATGTCAACATCAGAAGCAATATAATTACAATAACTTTGTTTACAGACTTAAAATATTTCTGCAAAATTGAGAACTATGTAAATTACAAAAGTCATACCAACAACAAATGCACTGCACATTAGTTCCTTCCCAAAGATAGGCGACCAACTGTATGTTAATATATTAACAACAACATACTACATTTTTGTATTGCAATTACGAAGACCTTAAAAGAACCTCAACCGGGTCTTCAAGAAAATCATAATCTAAAATTTCACATTGAGCACATCAGATTGAGGGATACCAATACCTGCACCTGCATTTAAGTTACATAGAGTTTGGAACAACCAAGGATGGTGGTTGTATGGCTTCATGGTAGCTGTTAACTACACCAGCTGTAGAGCACAGATTGTGGTCATTGGTTTTCTTTCTTGATATTTAGACATTCTATCAGGTTCTCTTCGCTCAGGTATACTCTGTGAGAATGACTCCGATATATTTGTTATTTAGCCATTGTGATAGTTTTGTAAATATGATAAGGACTCGTGTATAAAATCAGTAAAACAGAACATTGTACATCAGCATTTTCAGGCTTGTTATGAACTACGGACTTACCGTTGCCTTGTTTTGCATTACTCATGCGGCTTTTTGACATGTTCTGCCACTACATTGGTCAATGGAGTTTTTATTTGCCGTTTAACACGAAAAAACAAGTCGCTTTCCCTGACTAGTTGAGCGAGTTGACCTTTCTTCCTGCAATAGATCGTTTTCACGTGACGTCACTACTTTCTAAAATCTAAAACTAAAGATCCACCAAAGTTTTCATCCTCATCAGGTATAAGACTGAGGACCACCTGGTTATGAAGGTGCGTGACACAAGGCTACGATCAAATTTGTTGAAAAATATATACTTATCTCATGATTTTGAGCCTGTTAGAAGCTAGAGCATTAGGAAAAGTGCTTATGTAAATACTTGATTCTTCAGTACTGATAATCAATCGCCTAGAAAGCCAAAGTAAGTTTCAGATGTTCACACTATTTTCCGGCCGCCATATTGGTGTACCATGGAGGTACACCAACTTGGCGTTTTCATACTGGGCTCTGTAAATTTCGACCGGAAATACGTCTGCTGTTCGCAGGCTAGGGGAAACACACAAGGCTAAAACTTGGAGAAGTGTCTTAATTTTTTTTATCTTCTATAACATCACAATTTCTTAGCTTTTTCCACTGGATAGTTCGATTTATTTTTTATTGCGTGAAAGTGAAAACGATCTATTGAGAAATCAAATAGCGCTTATCTGTCACTTTATCGCGTCGGCATGACGCGACTAAGTGACAGTTCTATTGTTTTCGGATGAAAAAAAGGAAAACAGTCAAGTTCCCGCGTGCGCTTCATCGACCTTTAAGTACATTTTGTGAACAAAAAATCTGGAGAAGCTGTGTTTTTGGTGAAGTAGGTTAACGATTCGCTATAATACCCCCTTTTTTTACAATGAAACGAGGTAAAGAATTTTCTCGTGACATCATTCCTTCGTCTGTCCTCTATTATAATTTGCGCAATTTTACATTTTGGATCACGCGGTGGATGACTTAATTCATAACAACTAATGCTACAAAAACTTTTCAGATTCCAAAAAGACACCTGTAACAATAATAACACGGCTGTTGTGGTAGCCATATGGGAATGCTTCGATATGAGCTGACAATTAATGTCTTCAGTAAGTAAAGTTCTCAGCTAGTCTCAGCTTGGGTCAGTCTTCGTATGCGAAACGCTGATTAGGAGCACTAGAAAATGACTTGTACTCGTCTGGCCTTGGCCTACCTTTCGCTCTGCACAAATTTAAACGTACTGTCGTGTGGAAATCAAACTCAAAGGCGACGATTTCGTGGCCTACAATATAAGTGGCGAGATTTCTTGGCCATTGACAAAACACAGTCTCTGGTTCGAATTCAAGACAGTCGAACCTAATGGTCTGCTGGTTTACATTGGAAGTGAAATGGAACATCAAGATTTTGTAATGATCGATTTAGTTCACGGAAAACTGAGGTATGTCGTTTTCCTGATCATACTCCAGGAAGGTAACTCTAATTGAAAAAAACGTCGCCGTTTACTTTATATATGTCGTGTTAATTTTTGTGATAATTTGGCGTTATTAATTAAGTGGAGCAAAACTTAACTTCCCCGAATTAAATTCCCATTGTCTCGAGTTTTTGGCGCCAAGCCGATCCATTCCAAACTTTCTTTTACCTAGAAAGCAATAACTTTCTCTCTTTTCAATCTCCCACAAACGTCAACATTTTACAACATTTCTCCTTTGTGGTCACTCTCACTCTTACGAGCATTGTTTATTAAGTAATTGGTTGTCGGTGAACACCTGCCAGCTCTAGCGATTGCCTAAGAGAACTGTTTTGATGGTTTGTTCTGCTTATTACATAGCATTAATTAAGTTTGTTATTACAATTTATTGAATATATGAAATAAATTTCAGTTGATCAACAACTCTTGTTTCTATTTTGAGCAATGCGCTTTGCTACTCGTTCATCCATCGACCTTGGATGACGTCAACTAAGAATCCTCATGAAAACCACCCAATCAGAGCGAACTTGAACTTACTCTCACACGAGATAGACAACAGTGCGTCATTTTGTCCAGAATATTTTATATTCACTTATCTCTTCTGTTTCGTCCGTCATCTGTAAAGAGATAAACCTAGCCAGAATCTAGCCGGCGCAATCGCGGGGTTCAGTGATCTTGCATTCTGCGTGGTGTTTTGAACGCAGACAACATGCCACCGACTCGCCGAACAAGGCACACTTCTACGTTGGCAGACCCCGGCCATATACCTGCAGACCTCGAACTTGGCAGGCTATATGTTAAAGATTTGCGATCCTTGCGCAGCCGGCTCAATCTCCCAACGACCGGCGGACGTGCTGCTCTGAGCGTATTGACGAGGCACGGCAAAACACAGAAAACCTTTCTGGTACTCCGCCCCCTATTCAAGATGGCGCCGAGCACATGGCGAACCAAAATGCTCTTGAACTGCAATTCCAACAGCTCCAGCGTCAGGTCCAAGAGCTACTAGATCGAGAGTCGCCACAAGATGGGCTTCTGTCAGCCACCCAACTGACCCAGGTACAATCCATCGTACAAGGATCTTTAAACGAGGCGATAGAAAAAGCCGCATCAGCCGATTCGCGTTTTCAGTGGCTCGCCTCCACAAGCTCCAGATCCAGCCACCCCCGCAGGAGAATCTAAGACGGCTTTCTCTTGGCAGCTTTCAGAAAGGTTCAGAAAATCGGGAAAGGACTGAAAAGTAATGGAACCAGCATTTGTTAAGAAACCGATCATCCCACAAGGCGTGGGAAAGACTGAAAGGATCGTGCTTGTCCGAGCGTTCCTTTGTTTACATTTTTACACGAGCAAGTAGACCTGACAACACTGTTATAAGAATCCCTGAATGCAACAGGATCTGTTGGGTTAAAATCTGTTCATCTTTCCTTTAAAATGATCAAAAGAAGCATGTGAGAAAAATTTATTACCAATTAAGTTGGCTCGATAGTAAAAAAAATGACAACGTTGAGAAAAAATGCAGTTTTTTAAAAGTAAAAGATGTAAAGCCCTTGAACACTTGTAAAAAGTATTTTAAATCGATCTTGCTGAATTTACCTCTAGGTAAGTGCTAAATTTAAGGAAAGTACAGAGTGGTGCAAGTTTTTGTACGTAGCAACGGCCATAGCAACGGTTGCTTACGGTAAGAACATGACCAAAAATATAGCTTAATTTTAACATAAGAGAAAGACTTTGTAGTAAGGCTATAAAGAGATGCACAACTCGATTGGTATAATTACTTGGGAAAAACTTTGCTTGATTTACCATCACAGGCTCATTCATTTCCTGTATGAAAAGGAGCATTTCCTACAGTTGCAAAAATACAAAATAGAACAACCATTACACTTTTGATCCCTGAGGTCCAATCTGCACCCCTCCCCCGCAATGTTTGGCTTGTTAAATGCTAAGTGCATTTTTCTCAAAGGTCTACTTTTGTACCCACTGACTTCACGCCAACGATTCTACATTGGTTAAAGTATTTAAGAGCAATTCCTGAAATTTGGGCTAATCAAAGACCAATAGTGTCTCGATGCAATAAACCAAAAAAATGGTAATATTTTAAAGCCGTCACGTGACATGAGTTGATTTGTCCACAGGGTGTGGTGTAAAATAAGGTTATTTCCAAATAAGTAATGGTAATAGGACTGAGTGGAGTCCAATTCGGTCTGTAATCATACGAGTGATAACAAAATCGGACGACCGCGCAGCGGGAGTCCGATTTGTTTATCACGAGTATGATTACAGACAGAAATGGACGACACGAAGTCTTATTACCAATTAATCATAAAAATTACAATTTCCGAGAAAAGAAGAATAGCAAAGTTATGAAAATAAAGGGAATGTCGCTCTGAAATCGACAACAGTCAAATGGATTTGCTGGTTGCCAAGTGACGAGCGAAAAACAAGTCTTATGTCAGTCAAAAACGCAACCATGCATAGCCCATTGCAGAAGCGTGAGAGGACTGGGACGAGTTTCTTATATTGATTAGATTGAAAATCTAAACATTTCAACTGAAATTTTACTGAATGAAAAGCTACCTAGCCAAGTTTGAGAGTTTTCAGTTAAAAATTGTTTAAATGGGAGAATCTCAAAAGTTGCAAAATTCCATACAAATCCTTATAATTTTGTGGCTTGTCTACCCAATCCATACAAACTCTCTATTTTAGGTGATATTTGAAGAGCCACCATTTTGCAATTTTCCTTCTCTAAATACTTCTATTCTTGGTAAATACTCTCAAATTTAGTTGATCTTTCATTTGAATATCCTAGGGCGCGTTCTATTCGACCAAAATTTCCGGGAATTCCGGTTCAAAATCGAATGGAACAGAAATTTTCCGGAAATTCATTTCGAAAATTTCGGTTCACCTCTCGAGGTTGTCCTTTTTTCTGGAAATTTGGAAATTCCGGAAATTTCCTGTTCCATTTGGCATTTCTACCCGGTATGAATCGGCCCCAGTTCCTTTAGTCGTGAAAAGCTACAAAATGGCGGCGAGTCTTTACACTCCACTGGATGCAAAATGATCTGCCATAGTTCAAGCCTGTTCTTTATCGCCTATTCTCCACAAAAAACGCTAGGATCTGATTTCTTGAAAAATTGTGGACTGGTCGTTCCAAATTTCCTGTGGGTCATTTCGCCGGTTTGCATACTCTCCCGCGAGAAAAGTTCGTAAGTTTAATTCTCTCACACAAATATCAAGTTAGAGTTGAATTCTGAATGCGTGTTAAACTTCTCTACATGAAGCAGCTTACGGTACTTAAGACAGCCACTTCATCAAGATCTTTCATCATTTTGTAGAGTAATTCTTGGTGGGAAATGTGCTCAAGCGGGAATAGAACGAGATCGGTCCGGCCTGGTGGAAAATACCGTTCCATTCGACATACGAACATTTCGGAAATTCAAACCGGAATTTTTGGTCGAATGGAACGCGCCCTTAGTTTTTCAAACAAACGGAAAACAACCATACTCGTTCCCAGTCTTCTCACGTTTCTGCAATTGCCTATGAAAAACGCTCAACTGCGCAGAACTTTGCGGAATTTGGTAAAATTACGAACGCTTGCCAGGGCAGTTTTTCCAGCAAGATTCAAGGTTTTTAAGCTGAGTCAATAGACAGCTCACTTCAAGTTGTAAACATCAGAGTCCGAGTCAATTATGATTCTTCGTTTCCTTGGCTTTTTGGGACAGGGATTTTCTTAAGTTGCTGGTGTTTTTTAAACACACTGAACTGTTTATTGAAAATTTAAAATGGCGCCGAGAGATTTTTGTAGCTATGCTGTATTTGGGCGACGGCATACCGGTGAATTCTGCCTCATTCGCTAATGAAGAAACTTGGTTTGTACTGATTGGAACTGCTGGTCGAACATTTTCCTACACCTGGTGGATTTGCTGAAGCTGCAGGCACCGAACTGTGCAAAGAAAATGTCGCAGAAATCGCAGATATCGAGCTGGATTGTACAGGCACGTATCCGCTAGCAATGAGAAACAATTCTCGTCTTTCACTGACAGTTAAATGCATTAATGATTTTGGTTTAACAAACGTTCTCTATGCTGCCATCCATGATTTAGTTGCTCGAGCGATGTTTTTGGAGGCTGTGGTTTTACTATTATTTATTTCTGAAATTTCTCCGTCCGATACAAGGGGAAAACTTGGCTTGGTCTACTGTCATTGTTCCTGTATTTTGATTTTGTTGAACAAAATGAGGATTTTCGAGGGAGGAAATACTAGCGTACTGTGCAGTGGTATTACAGCCGGGTGGATGTTTACCTCCGTTTGCCGCGGTTGTTGCGAAGCGATAAACAATGCTGTGGATGGCTGAACTTCATCTGAACATGTTAACATATCCACAAAGTAACTCGTCTGGATAGATCGCATAAACATTTGTGCCATAGGATAAAATAAATCACTTCTGTCTTCTAAAACACAATCATTGTTCAAGGGGAAGAAATTTCTCCATTTTGAAGAAAGCCCCAATTTAGGACTTTGTACACTTGCTTCTATGGTGATTGAAACCAAGGTTGTGATTGGTTGGTTTAAACCACAACTTTAAATGTGATTGGTTAATTTTAACTACATCTTTGAATGTGATTGGTTCATTGAACTGTCCGATAACAAACTGTCCGATAACAAGGTGTCCGATAACAAACT
Source organism: Micromussa lordhowensis (assembly GCA_964020085.1). NCBI lineage: Eukaryota > Metazoa > Cnidaria > Anthozoa > Scleractinia > Lobophylliidae > Micromussa > Micromussa lordhowensis. Next base: position 47,606 of record CAXHUQ010000643.1, on the reverse strand, counting down.
GTCCGATAACAGCTTGACAAGTGAATTAGTGGGAAATAGGAGTTTTTTAAACCAATCACAATCGAGGAAATTGTAATTTTTATGATTAAGCCTGTTAAAAGCACTGAAAACAAGAATGAACTGTCAAAACTTAGGTTCATTGCACAGAACGAAACAGAAACTTAGAAGATATCCTTGTTTGAATCAAATCTTGTTTTGTAAAAGAGCAGGAACTGTTGGCGTTAATGCTATAAAATCAAACCTCAAAAGGTTGTGGCTGGTTGCCATAGCAACCATTTTCAGTGAAGCCTTCAAAATTTATTTTCTCTTAATGAGTGCAATCGAACGCAATTGATCTTTCTTCACCATATGTAAGCAAACGTTTTGGTCCCTTTTTGACTATCGAGCCCCCTTAATAATGTAAAACTTTGGACATTCATGGGTACTTTATAATCTGCCGGGGCTAGAGAGGGGGGGTTGGTATTTGAGTACTTCCACGTATGAGCTATATAGGTATGGTATGTGCCACTGTGAAGGGTAGGGTTTTTCAAGCCATTTAGTGTGGGATAGGGTATACAAATCAGAGACGTTTCATACGTTTCATCTAGAAGAGGATATCATTTAAAGGCCCATTTCAACCCTTAATGCATTGCGCGCCGTGATACCTTGATCTTGAATTGCGTGTTACACGGAATTACAGAATTTTGCGAAGCTAACTTGCATTGCCTATTCCCAAAGCAATCCTTGGAATATTTTTCACTCTCGCTGTAAATAATTTCTCTTATTGTCATTTTTTATATTTGTGAAAGTATTTTATACATTTTCTGTATATATTCGTAAATTTTGTCCTGTGAAGACTATGTGTTTCTGACGAAATGGCAACCATTACATGACGTCGTGTTGGAAGACCAAAGTTACCTGGCTCTTTGAAGTCGATTCGGTTGAGGGCATCTGTTTTTAATCTCTGGAGGGATAGAAAAGAACCTCTGGGATTTTCAGAACGCACAGACAGTGAGTTTGTAGAATTTAGCTACATGTAACTAGGCTAAATTGCCATTACTTTTTGATGATTAACCCTTTCATCCTCTTGAAAAGCTACCAATACATCTGTCTGGATTCGCAAAAACGTGGCTACAGAATTTGACTTGTCACTGATAATCTTGATACAATTTATTTTATTTTTTTTATTGAGCACATCCCCACTGGGGCTTTTCAGTGTTCAATTACATAATATATAGTTACATGACGTTATGAAATTAAATATAGAATAATTACAATTACAGAACAGTTACAATTACAGTTAAATTACGTAACTATACATATAAAACTGTTATTAAAATAAAAATTCGCTCAGGAGTTGCTTTTTCAAAGCTCTCTTAAAGGAAACTGGTTTTTCACATTGTTTAAGTCTGGAGTCAAGCTTATTCCAGATGGATACACTTCTATAATAAAATGTTCTCTGGCCTGTGGTGGTTTTAAAAAAGGGAATGTTAAGTTGATGAAAATTCCTCGTTAAACGCCGAGATACGCTGCCTCTTGTTACAAACTCAGATGTCAAATATTCAGGCGCTTGGCCCGCCATGCATTTAAATGTTAAGATGGCATCTCGATAGTAAAGGTTTGTTTTTACCGGAAGCCAACGTAGGTTTCTTAATGTAGAAGAAATATGGTCGTACTTCCTTACATTATAAATGATTCGCGCAGCAAAGTTTTGTACATATTGTAGTTTATGAACATTACAAGCTGAGGTGGATGACCATACTGACGAACAGTAGTACAGCTTACTGAAAACGAGAGCGTATATTATATTTTCGAGCAGTTCTTTGTTAAAAACGAATTGATACAATTCTGTCCCAGAGCTAGCTTTCCACAAGGCTTATCGTAGCTCAAATAAAAGGGGATAACTCTCCTGTATGCCTTTTGAGGCCAGGAAGACTAATTTCACTGTCTTTTCGTTGAATCAGGAATTGTTCAATTTAATTAAGAGTGCTTTTAACATGAAATTGGAGTCTAAATCAACAGGAACGTACACTATGTCAAGACCGCGGCGGAGAGCTTATCTATAACTTTCCAAAGGCCTGCATCGTCCTAAATTTCACCAAAATAAGCCATAGTTAGCAGTCAGCGAACACTCAACATGTTGTCGTTACGTCAATTATCGCCCGGAAGCCATGCAAATAAATTTCGAATCACAAACAGTTCTGATAGTTAGCTAAGCCGAGAACGCCTAAAATTGATAAAACAAGGAAATTCTACTCACGATCAGCGCTTGAACTCATGTTCTTCACTCTGCTCCTGGCCATGCTTTGCTCGCAAATAGCAATGTCCCGGATGAACTTTGAACCAGATTTCAACAGATTTAGCTACATCAGTCTTTAGCTACATCACTAGCAAGCATCGTCCATTATCGTACATGAAATGCTCACTGAACATGGGAGGTCATTAAGCTCTGTACTATACGTGGGCCGTTAGCACTGTGGCGATAATGTTGTGCTTGCTTTAGACAGCAAAAAGCTTTAGCCACATCAATTTAGGGCTTAGACGTGCAATGGACTAGACACTTCTAGCTGCTGTTGGCGTTGCTTGCTCTGAACTTTGATGACTTTTTTGCCGCTTCTGTCCGTACTCGAGGGAGATGCAATAGGTCGCTCTGGCGTGTCTGACGTCCCGTAATCTCCCGATTATAATTGAAATAATTTATAAAAAACTGTGGAAACTCTCCGTTCATACACTTTGTTACAGAGCGATATACGTGTTTTTTTCGTCTGTTCTCCAAGGACTCCATTGCCAGAGATTAAAGACTTAGAAAAAAATCTGTTGAAATCTGGATCTGCCGTTCCGCGCTCGACAAAAATCAAGTTCATCCATTGCTATTTGCGAGCAAAGCATGGCCACGAGCAGAGGGAAGAACATGAGTTCAAGCGCTGATCGTGAGTAGAATTTCCTTGTTTTATCAATTTTAGGCGTTCTCGGCTTAGCTAACTATCAGAACTGTCTGTGATTCGCTAGCGCGGAAGAAATTTATTTGCGTGGCTTCTGGGCGATAATTGACGTAACGACAACATGTTGAGTGTTCGCTGACTGCTAACTATGGCTTATTTTGGTGGAAGTTTAATCGATTCTCGATGTAGGAAGCTCTTGTTCAGTCCATTTAGGACGATGCAGGTTTTTAGAAAGTTATAGATAAGCTCTCCGCCGCGGTCTTGACATAGTGTACGTTCCTGTTGATTTAGACTCCAATTTCATGTTAAAAGCACTCTTAATAGCACATTTGCATGATGACGTCATGCGCGCACTGCATTCTGGTAGTTGTAGTCAAACTCCCGGGAAGTTCGAATGATGGCGGCAAACGAAGTGTGCGAAGCGGATGTCAATAATTCGAACAACAAGCGTTTTCGAACAATCTTAACAGAGGACGATGTTCCCGGGGCATCTTTAAAGGGAAGGAAAGCTGAACAGTTAAAAAACGATGAGTTGAAGCGTTGGTTGAAATGTAGAGGGGCGAGTGTATCTGGAACTCGTATGCAACTACTTCAAAGGTAAACTTCAAAAGTGTGCAGTGCTTTTCCATTCCTGCTTCTCCGTCATTGAATTTTCTATTCATATTTTATTTCTAGGGTTAAAGATTATATTTCTAGCGGACTACATAACAAGGTAATTGATCCTGATGGGGGAATTCACTCCAATAAAAAGCAATTCGAGAATAATGGCAATGATGGTGTTAACAAAGCAGTTGAGTGGCCCAAGGAAGGCTGGACCTTAAGCCTAGACAACGCTCCGGAGTTTCAACATTGTTTTATCTTTTCTTACCTCTCTGGAGGGAGAAACAGCGAAGAAAAAAGACGAGGGGCGTTTAAAAGTAAACGAGAGGGATACGCTTTGTTTAAGGCTTCCCATGTTGTCGATGTTAAATTTAATAGCTCACATGACGATTTCTGTTTTTTTGAAGCAAGGGTTAAGGCTTCTATGACCAGGAATAAGGTATATAGAACAAAAGTTCGACAGAATAAGACGGGCGAAGTGATGTCAGCTCAATGCACCTGTAAAGCTGGTGCTAACGGATATTGTAAACATGTTGGAGCATTATTATATACCATACTTGACTTCCCTGAAAGTGACCTCAAGCAAATTCCTACAAATACTTCCTGCACAGAGAAGCCTCAGCAATGGCATAAACCCACCCAACGAACTTCCAACGTTCCGATTCTTTTCAAGGATATACTGATGATCAAGCATGATTATGATGCAGACAAACGACAGAAGACTGATAAAAGAATTCAAAGAAAAAATGATAAAGAAGCATATTCATCGTGTCCATCCTTTGCTCAACGTGTTACAAGGGAGCAGGTAATGGACCTGTGTAAAGAATTAAAAAAGTTGCCAAAGGAATCAAATGCAGTGATTATCAATTTGTTAGAAGGCAATGATTGCGAACCTGTAACTGTGAAAAAGGTAGAAGATAACTTTGCCAAACATGCTGTCGATGCTGATCATGACTATGTTCCTGGAAAACGTAAGAGAGATGCAACTCAGACGGAAACAGAAGCTTCTGAATGTGAATTAAATCACCTGTTCATGAAAGATTCAATTCACTGTTCTGAGGGAAATGAGTGTGAGCCACTAGATATAAACTTTTCATCTCACTTAGTCATTTCCCATTCTGTAATAATTTCCAACTTACCTGAACCAGCTATGGAAACGTGCATGGCTGTACAAACTGGCATTGCTATGATTAATGAAGAAAACTTGGAGGTTGCTAGTGTTCAAAGTAACGATGACTTTACAATACCCAATCCCTCACAGAGTTACCCCGATGACTTGGATTTAACTGAGGAAAACTTTACAATGGTCTGTAAAGAGTGCATGAAATCCATCAAAATAAACGAAGATGGTATCAGCACTGTTGAGGAGAAAACAAGGGGGCAATCTAGCAACTCAGAGTGGTTCAAATACAGAAATGGGAGACTGACTGCATCAAAATTTGGTGAAATCAGTAATAGAAGAGTAACTACACCACCTGATAGGCTTGTAAGGGATCTGTTTCAGTACAAAGTTAGGCCAAGTGTACCATATCAGTGTAAAGTTGGGTTGGAAATGGAACCAGTCATTATAAGTAAGTATATTGAATATCAAAACATCAATGGCCATGGTGGTATCACTGTGAAAGAGAAAGGCCTTGTTATTGATAAGGAAAATCCTGTTCTGGCCGCAAGTGTTGATGGTGAAGTAACTGATCCAACAAACAAATATCATCCAGTGGGAAATATTGAAGCAAAATACAAGTTATTCCCATCAAAGTTAAAGGAACAGGTGGATGAAAGAGTTCCATTATTGAAAACTCTTGCACAGCACACCAGGAATTTCTGCTTGGAGATTACAGACTCGAAACTCAAACTAAAAAAAAACATTCATACTATATACAAGTTCAGGGGGGTATGGCAATAACTAGGCAGTCCTGGTGTGATTTTGTGGTGTATACTACTTTCATGAACCATGAGGACATACACATTGAGAGAATTTACTTTGACCCAACATTCTGGGAAGGACTCAAGAAGAAGCTTCTTGACTTTTATCTCTATGCCATGGTTCCTGAACTACTTACTGGCCGGGTGAAGAGAGGAATCCCTATGTACCCAAAGATCTTTTCCTATAAATGACTGAATTGTTTGGAAAAGAAATTGTGTCTACAAGATATAGAGTTGCACTAGTATGAGTACAGTTAATTCAGTGCCAACAGATATACATATAACCACTGAACCGTTGTTTGGTTGAGTTCATGATATTCATATATTAAGCCTGTTGTATTTAAGCATTTCCACAGAAAATTGATTTTCATGATTCCTGTCAAAGTCCCCTCTACTACCAATAATAACAAATCAAAGTAGCTTGTTATAATAAAAATCAAGTGTATATAAGGGTTTCCAACATAAAAAAAAATGAGAAGGGGTTGGACACAAAAGAAAATTATGTAGCTAGTATTTAGAGAGGGAGTCATATCAGCTTTAAGTTAACTGGTTTTCATGTAGGTCTCTATCCAGGTAGAACATTGCAATTTGAAGTGTTAGTTTTTGAGGAGGGAAGAAAACTAGAGAACCCTGCGAAAACCCATGGAGCAAGTAAGATAGTGCAAACTTGACCCACATATGGCAGAGGGCTGTAAATCAAGCCACATCACATTGCTAGAAATAGAGCACTCTCATCACTGCATCATCCCTACTACCCAAAATTACAAATAATTGCTATACAACTAGTGGCCCCTTAAAATTGGCCAGTAAACAGCAGACTTTCCAGATTTTGCCAATATCTTCAGACATAGAATTTGGTAATATCTGTTTGAGAATGTTACAGTTTTTAACTCTTTCAATAGCCCTTTCAACATGTATGCGTACAGATGCAATCTCTCTTGTTTCATCCTCTTCGTCAGGATTTAGCTGGTCCTTACTTCTCATAAATGGTGGGATATTAAGGTAAACTTTCCTTGGGGCTAATAGGTCTTGGATTTCAAAACCACGATCTGCCATTACTGAATCCCCCTCTTCAAGAAGCTGTAGAATACCACAATCTTCAACAATAATTTTGTCACTGCAATGGCCTCCATACAGATCAGAAATAAAAGTTAAGGCACCATTAGGTGCTATTGCAACAAGGCCCTTGGCTGTATTGTGGGATTTATATGTAGAGTAAGTAGCAGATTGTGCACGGAAACATGAGGGCTTTTCAATAAATAATTCAGTGCAGTCGAGGATAACTCTTGTGAGTGGGTATTTTTGCTGAAAGACTTCAGGCATTGTTTCTTCAATGGTCTTTTTGGTAGCCCAGACAGGAAGTTGAATTAACCTTGAATAAAGTAAATCAAGCCAGGTAGCAAAAATCCTTGAAACCTCCGGGACACTCATATTATAGTTATCAGCCAATACTTTCTCCGGGATATTAACCCTCAATCGACACAATGTTAGAAAAAGCTCATCTTCGGGTTCTAAGGAGCGCTTTTGTCCCCTCTTTTCACTTTCAGGTAATTGTATCTTAGCATAATCAGAGCCCCAATAATTCAGTCGATGGCAAATATCATAGGCATTTAGGAATTTGAATAACGCCACAAACTGACCATAGGTCAAGCCAGTGTAATAAGACATATCTTTGTCTGAATTTTTAAACCGCCTCAAACCAAATTTGAAGTTCCAATGATTCTTTTAAGCGCAGGACGTTTTGCAGTTCATCTCTCAGTCGTTCAATCTGTTGTTGTGTACCATCACGCTCCGACTCGTCATTTTCTGTTGTGCTTGAAGCTGCTGAACTGAATGTAGCCGGTGTCTCTTGACTAGATGTTGAAGGCCCGTGTAAAATGACCTTTCTCCTTGGTTTGGGTGACGGTCTTGGATGGGACTTTGCCAAAGGAAAAATAACAGGAACATTGTTCATGTAGTTTTTTTGGCCTCCTTCGAAATGTAAGCTACATACCCGGTGTCCAGTGCTCGGGGAGAAATTCTTCCTCGATATTTTGTGCAACCAGCGTTTCCGCAAATTCTTTTCTTTAGGGAAACCATAGAACGAGAGATTCACGTCTCTTTTACTGTTGCTAAAACACCCTGGAACACAGCAAGTGAACCCGCCTGCTATGAGACGCCATTTTGTTTTTGCTGACTACAACAACCAGAATGCAGTGCGCGCATGACGTCATCGTGCAAAATGTGCTATTAAATTGAACAATTCCTGATTCAACGAAGAGACCGTGAAATTAGTCTTCCTGGCCTCAAAAGGCTTGCAGGAGAGTTATTTCATTTTATTTAGGCGTCTTGCGTGATGGTAACCCCGTTGCAGGACTATAAATTTTTGAATAAACGTCCCCTTTTATTTGAGCTACGATAAGCCTTATGGAAAGCTAGCTCTAGGACAGAACCCAGACCACTGGTTTGCAGACAAATTATTACCAGAATTACTCTTTGTGTTGGTGAAAAAGAAATGTCTTGAACTAGACACAACTACTGTACAATTTCAATAGCTATAGAAGCAACCAGTCCCAAAGTTCTAAATTATATGCCTTCAATCTAAATATGACCAGCAATTTCATCGGCAGTATCTGAACATGAAACATGACACAATATTTACCCTTAAACTATTTCACAAATAAATTATTTTTTAACTCACTGGTAACTTATAAATTTATGTGAATAATTGGAGTAAAGCTGTACACTATTTGTTTTATTTGTATAGATTGTTCCCAGTACAATTTGGAATAAATAACTACAAGTTAATGTTTCCATGGCTAATACTCTAATTAATTAATCCAATTTATTTAGTTAATATTTGTAGTTTCTAAAACAATTATTCCAAATTGCATGAGAAAATCATATGATGACTGGTTAATAGCACACTTGAAAAACAGGCTATGCAGCCTTTGGCTGTACTTAAATTGATCACCAAGGCAGCGTACAGTGCCACCCCAACAAACTTCTGAAAATATTTGAGAATCTTTGGCAATCTTTGGATTATCTTCAAAGCTGTTCAGAAATCTCTGGAAGGGTTTGGGAGATCTTCCCAGGGTTCAAACATGTTCAGGTGATATTTGTGAGAGTTCAGAAATCATGTAATTATCTTCAGCTATCTTTGGAAGACATAGGGCAAACTTTGACTGCCTTTAACATATTGCAATTTTTAGATGTCTGTATTAATCTTGTTATTTGTACCCAAATTAAAACTTTGCACTCGAGTTACACTTTTTAAACTTGAGTTACACTTGAACTGCACTGCTCATGGCCAATCAGAATAGAATAATTTTCTCAGGTGTATTCTTAACTTAAATAAGTTACTCATCGGTTGAGAATATGAGTTTGACAAAGCCATCTTCACCTTCCAGAGGCTGGGCACAGAAAGGACAAATGGCCTGGAAAGCGTCACATCCATGGGGAATAGGAACCTGCTGCCAAAACCTACATGACCAGGAAATATATATTCAATAACAGTTCTCCTTAAATACTGTACAACAGGTGCTTGCCATTTGTCAGGATAAACTGGTTGGGATAATGCTTAAATCAGTTTAAAGGTTTTTCCAAAATCAGCAAAACCAACCGAATGAGATGGCACTTACCATTTACAATAGGCGATTTGCATGACAGCATCATTTGACTACAACTACCAGAATCCTTCACTTTTTCTGTTTCTTATGCTAATTAGAGCAATTGTTATTTAAACCCCACTGAGGCTTCAAAATTTAAATAACAAAGAAAAAGCAAAAGGAATTCTGGTAGTTGTGGTCAAGTGATGATATTGTGTAAATCTGCTATTTGATTTCCTGTTTTCAGTTGATGAGAGACAGGAAACTGGTAAATACAGCAAAAGGTAAGAAATTTTCGCCGCTATGTTCTGAAGGGAAAAAGAGGACAAATTCTGGAGGGAATCTATTATTTCTGAACAGATTTTTCATAATTTCCATTTGACTTTCAACTAAATTTTCTGGACTTAAACAGTAAGCACCCAACATACCTAGCTTTTGTATTTTTAATAATGAACGGTTTTGAAAAACATTTTAGAATAAAAAGTAGCGATAGAAAAACATGATGTTTCGGCAACGACATGTCACCATTATCAAATGTAAATTATAACAAGATAGTGAACGTTATATATAAAATAGTAACTAGAAATGCAACGGAAAATTCGAGTGCCTTATTTATGAGATGCTTTCGATAAGGAAAAAGAGACCGACTCTGAACACTCAAAATGACTCCATTCCAGCGAGACTGTCTATTTAAAATTTTCTCATTCTTTTGTCTCTTCTTTTCCCGCCTCGTTTATTCTAATGTATTTTGTCACCTACTATTTTATATATAACGTTCACTACCTTGTTATAATTTGCATTTGATAATGGTGACATGCCGTTGCCGAAACTTCATGTTTTTGTATCGCTACCTTTTTATTCTAAAATGTTTTGTATTTTTGTTAGCCGTTTGTCAGCTTCATACAAAGCCCAAATCTACCCAGTTCACAGGGTTGGTTTGGAAATTTCTGAAATTTGACTCTGTAGGACCTCTTGTTACTATCTCTGTGTAAATATTCCAAACTACACATCAACCAATCAGAGGTCTGAATTTCAATCAACAAATTGAGGGGAGAACAGTTGTTCAAGCCGGTTGAATCTTACATGTACCTGACTGTTTCTTCAGAACAAACATGTCCGCATGGTACAAAAGCATGGTTTGCCACAGGTTCTCCTTGGTAGAATACTGGCTCCCTTCCAAGGCTCAATGGAACATAACTGCTGGCCTGATTTCAACAGTGATCAATATTAAGTAACATTGAAATAAATAGGGCACTTAAGCTGCAGTATGACTCTGCTACTTTAAAGCATCCACCTTAAATCACGATTATTATTATCCTAGCTAGTTTAATCATGTTGTTATTTCCAAGCTCTTTGTGAAATTATGTTTGCCAAAGCTGAGAAAGTATATGGCTATCAACCAATGAGTTCTACCGTTCTACATGTACTATTGTAGTCACATATGTAAACGTGTGTTAAAAGTAAATGGAAATGAGTTTTTACTTTATCAACGTGATATGATATGAAATATCAATATAAAAGTCTATAACCATTTATGGGAGGCATGGTGGTCTCATGGTTAGTGAGCTCAACTCCAGAGTGAGCAGTCCGGGTTTCGAGCCCTGGCCGGGGACATTGTGTTGTGTTCTTGGGCAAGACACTTTACTCTCATGGTGCCTCTCTCCACCAGGTGCATAAATGGGTACTGGCAAATTTAATGCTGGGGGGTAACCCTGCAATAGACTAGCATCCTACCCAGGGGGGAGTAGAAATACTCCTAATCGCTTCATGCTACTGAAGCCGGGATAAGCTCCGGCCTGATGAGCCACTCAGATGCAGACTTTACCGTTACCTATAACCATCCACTGGACTGGAGATGCCAAGTGGGTCACCCATGCTGGCGTTAATCTATGGTTTCTGCGGCATGAAGAAACATGGTTTATTGCTAAATCCTCCTAGATGGGATGCTGGTACACTGCAGGTTCCCCCCTACACCAGCATTTTTGCCTGAGGTTGCTCCTAACAATTTCACAGTAACAGTCCATTTATATTTCTTTATTAAGAGAGGTACTGAGATCAACAACACAACACAATGACTCCAACTAGGGCTTAAAGGCCACTTGATCCATAGCACACTTCAAATAATTCTTCTTTGGAGGATTTTGGTTATTGAAAATGAAGATAGCCCTCCTACCTGTAAACAGACTGGACATGTTCTTTTATCAGCAGCATTTATCTCGGGTGAATTCCAAGTGTGAAGACCATGGACATGGCCACACTTGAGGTATACATAAGGCTGAGCACTGGCCACACGGCTGCCAGACTGCTGCAAACGAAAATAAAACATGACCCAGTAAAACTCTTGAACAAGAAATTCTGGTATAACAGATCACCTTTAAGTTTCTAGTCAAGCACCAAAGCATACTGTAAACAGCTGTCATAAAACTCACACTTTTCCAGTGACGGTCACTGGTTGCCAATGGGTCAGGCGAGCGAAATCATGAGCCTGATGAGGCGGCAGTGTGTAGAGTCATACATACATAGAACTTTAAGATAATGCAGTTTGAAGGCTATGCAGAAAAAACTCAGATTTTCTCAGCTCGAATTCTGATTTCCAGTGTACAGTGAGACTTTTTTGACCATTTTAGGATGTAGTCAGATGTTGTTGAGCAGAACAGAACACTATTTATCTTTGGGACGCCGCAAGGCTTCAAAGTGTTAAATTCTTTCAGCATAGATTCACGATTTATTTCGGAAAGTAATTTCCCTGAAATTTTATTTTTTTAAAAATGTTTGAAAATTGGATTTCTTACGTTTGAATTAGATAATTTATAAGCTCATCAAGACTCAAGTTGTTTTCTGGAATCAACTCTAGTGTGCGCTGTTTATTCGAGCGAAAGTGCTTGTAGATCAAACCAACAAGTGCACTTTGTAAGTAGACAAATTCTCTTAGCCTCAGCATAGTATAAAAATCTTGACTCACAGTCATGGGCATAGTTGTTCAAAAAATTAGATACCGGTTGTCAAAAATTCATAGATAATCCATTTCCAAAAAAATTTTGTTATTATTTGAAACCTCCCGAGAGTATTTCAGTAGTTGATCTTTGGTCAGAAACAACAAGCGCTTTTATACAATGTTTTGGGTTTACAAGTCACGAATAGTGGCCAAACTTTGTGTGACACACAGTTTTTCAAAAAACTATCTACCCGGCAGTCGGAAATTATTTCCGTTTTTCCACAAACATTTCCATTTGAACCTGCTGAGAATGCTTGACCTCTGTGTAGAACTACAAAGAGATTTCTGAACATATCAGGTCTCTACATTGAATTGCTCACTTGGCCTCGGCATGGAAGCACATATTCAACATAGGCCTACTCTGGGACCTTAAGTCGCCGTAACTTAAGGCGACTTTGGGCGATTTAAGGCGACTTAAGGCGACTTAAGCGAAATTGGCCAAAAAATCATTGCGACGTTAGGCGACTTAAGGCAACTTAAGGCGACTTTAGGCGACTTAAAGCGACTTTAGGCGACTTAATTTCACTAGAGTGATACAAACCTAAACTTAGCAACAGTTTCTCCATATACTTTAAAATTTTCAACAAAGTTTCTTGCAATTAACCAATATTGTACCAGTCATCTGTTTACTTTTGTATTCACACAAGTCATCATATACTCAAATATCCAGATTTCAAACCATTTTTTTAAAATGCTATTTAAGATAGAATTACCACCAACACTGAACAGTTAATACTATTATAAGAATAATAATAACAATAAATACAAGCAAGGTAGCATGAATATTAGTGAAGATATCACAATAAAAACCAACATCAAACAAAAATATAAACATATAGGAGTGATTGCAGAATACCCAGCGCAGCCATTTACATGTGTCAGTATGCTTTGAAGAACCAGGTATATAACAATAGTTGCTACTCTTATTTAATGAGATGCAAATAAGTGGGCCAGGTATTCTGCAATCTAGCCAAAATATACATTCACAGTGACAAAAATTTAAAATTTAAGAAAAGAGACATGATTTAGCTTGGTTTAGTTACAAATATAATATTTATATATTTTCAATAATTGAAACAACAAGTAAATTAAAATAAATTAATCTTATTTACATGCATTTATTTTACAATGCTTCCCAAATTATAAAAATGGTTATTTTGGTAGACTTATCTGCCATGTTTTTGGCATCTCCACTGTCAATTTTGGCATGCGAGTTTGGCAAATGCTTGCCTTTCCAAAGTTGCTCAGTCCTTTTCAGGGACCTAGTCAATTTGCTGCTCTCCTGCCTCAGTCAGACAAAGCATTTCAATACCATAATGAGTACCGCATGCTAAGGTCCTTTGTAAGAACACTTCCTTTCGAATTTTACCAACTACTTGTGTGGCGCCAGAAAGATCCAGAAAACTTTGACGACCCAGTTTATATAGTGAATCGAGGTTTTTTTTTACCATTTCACATCTTGTTGTGACGCTTCGAAAAACGGCAGCGACAAAAACAACTAGCCGTCGCAGAATTCGCCGTCGCCTGTCAACAAGATTCACGGCAGTAAAGGTTCACCGTGCACGGTGAACTTTGCGGTAAAATGAAATGTACATGTACATGCTTAGCGGATTATACTCTTTTTCTTAAACAGGGAGAAAACCAAGCAGTCGTTGCAAGTAGGCAGTGATATTATTACTCGACCGGTGGCTAGTTGGTAAATCTTCAAAGCGAACTGTAAGATTGGAAATACGATAGCTTCATTGAAGATGTTTTTACAATATGCAAATTTGGCTGTAATCGAACGGCTCTCGCTTTTTAAGTTTTCCAAACAAAGCTATTTATTGTTTTGTCCAACAATACTTCACAAAAGAAACAGTTAGAGGTGAATAACAAAGAAATACGTATACACGTATAGGTATACGCATTGTACGCGTATGGTCATACGCGTATTGTCATATGTTCGCTTATTTCTGAGCGGTACTGTACATGTATATAATTTGTATTACCGGTAGCTATATTGTGTGACCGTACACTTTAATCTAGCTTGAAGTCCTGTAAAATTATAAAACAACAGCAATCAAGAATTACAAATTGTTCGCCAAAATTTTTAAATGGCCCATTTATTTACCCTGATGGCCCAAACGTTTTATAATAATGGCCCATAACTTTCCAGTGTTACAGGCTGTGGGCTTATTTGCCTGTTTTGTCTTCCCAATCCCTGCCGTCATTCAGGAATAAATGTTTTCATGACTGTGTTGTTTACATTTTGTGGTAAATGTGTGTGGTTTTGTAATTCTTGGTCAGTTACAATGGTTCTCTACCGGACGGAGGAGAACTCAAGCGTCGTCACCGAAGCTCGTATATTTTGAGAAAGAAGGGATCCCCCTCAGGAGTGCAACCCTACAAATTGCACCTGGCTTCTTCAAACACTGGAATGCAGGTGTGTGCAGATTACACTTAATCGCACATGTGTGATTCCAGAAAATACCCAATACCATTCAGTCATGTAAGATTTTTAAAATTGGTAACTAAGGCTGACTTTCCTCACCACAAGGAGTTTTCATTCCATGCTTGTCAATATCGTCTCTTTTGGTGGAAGTTCCAAGGGCAAAAAATGTGTCCAAAATAATCATATATTTTTCAATGTTTCACAGTTATCTCTTCTATTTACATGCAGTACTGTAACCATTTTAGGCACAGCAACTGATGAAAGTCAGGTGTTATGCTTTTTGTTCTCATTATTGACCCTGTGACTGGTCTAGGCAAGAAAAGCCTCAGTTTATACCTTTTCTGTTAAGTAACAAATTTATTCACTGCATTCAGGACGAATATTGAGTTTCAAATGCACCAATTGCCGCAAACCAACGTGTAACAAATAGCCGCAACTAAACACCTTTGTAGCAGTATTACTGCATTCAACACCTTAAAATAACTCTACCTTGTGACAAAAAAATGACCCTTCATCTTCCTACTCTGGAAAATATTCTTTACTTTTGTACATTTACGAATTTTTGTGACCCCAGTGGGGAGAGTTATGGGTATTTTCTGGAAGCGCATTAAAAATATCAAAGCATGCTTATATCCTGAGGGGTGCCACAGGGTTGCCAATTTCTTAGGATTTTTTTTGTTTTGTCGGTGACTTAGCTAAGTAACAGCCAATCTTGTGCGAATGAAAGTAAACTTAATTTGAATAATTATTAATGGGTTAACTTCTAAGTTTTTTTCGTCCTTCTGTTTGTTTGTTCATTCATTTGTTTGTTGCTCAATTACAATTATATTTTTTTTACAATTAATTTTCTCTCAGTACAATCAGTTTGTTTACTCAACAGAACAACATCAACAAAAAGGTTTATTTCATAGTTGTAGCGTGTACAACAAGCTCCATTGCGGGTAAATAAAGTTTCATTTTGACCAAAAACATGATGCTAATGGATGGTTAATCAAACAGATTGTTAATTCAGAAGCCCACAGCGTATCATACACATTATCCCACGGCAATGCAGTTGTTGTTGAATACAGTAGAGATCCTACAACTGATATGTTTCAGGTATGAAATACGAAACTTATGCATGTTGTGATGTTCATTTTAGCCTGCTTATTTTAGCTTCCATAGCCTGAATTCCAGATCAGACACATCGATGAGGGATGTCTGAAATGGTGATGTCCTCTGATGACATCACCACCCGAAATGATTGGTTGAATTTTAAAACATTTAGTATACATGCATTGTAATTATGTGTGATTTTAAGTAAATTTCTGTGTGGACAGCTATACAATGTTTAGAATATTAAGTACTGTGGTCCATTGTTTCAGATGTCTCTCTTGCAAGTGTGTGTCTTAAGGAAATGGCTGCGATTCATTACACCCTTCTTGGTGAAGGTGCAAACCCTGGACTACCCGCCAAAACCAGTGCACACATTTTTCTACCCACACACAAAATGCAAAATGATGCAGACAATATTCCTTAGCGCTTTGCACTAATGACGTCACGAAATTCGACCCCCGCCGAGACTCAGACAAACAAAGTCCAATTCTGTAAGAGAAGTAGGGGAAATGTATGCGAATGGCGAGTAGTGCGCAGCAATGTTTTACTGTTTTAATGGATGAGGACGGTGTACCTGGCTCTAAATTTGAAAGAGAGCCAGAGGAGTATACTGTGGAATAGTTAAAACGATGGATGAAATGTAGAGGATTGAAGTTAAACGGGAAACGAGACGAGCTTCTGAAACATGTACGCGACTGCTTGAAGAGCGGAAATCATCACACGCTCTATCCAAGCACTGACAATGGTAAATGGTTGCCCCGAAAATTCTTAAAGAAAGTTCACAGGAACAAGCAAATTGTCCCTAAAACTCTGTTTCTATTATTCCTTCGACTGGCTGGCGCGTTTTTTCCGTTGCAGAATATTCCTTCGCTCTTGAACTACAGTATGGGCACGTGCAGGGGTCAGAAAGGGACTTGTAAAGGGAGAAGCGGTTACACTTCTAAGAACTCCTCAGAAAAACCATTCGATAAGAATATAACCAGTTTCAAAACCCTCCTTCGGGCTCCTCCACAATCTCATTGAAAAAATAACCTCTCTAAAGTCAAATTCACTGAACGGAAGTCGGCTTTACAGCAAACCGATCAAGTGCGTAAGAAAATGCTGCCTTTTGTAACAACATACCACCCGGCGTTGCCTAACCCTCGAAAACATCGTGATAAGCAAATGGTACTGAATTCAAAACCAACCACTGCTTAATATTTAAAGAACCCCCACTTATCTCGCATAAAAAAGGAAAATCCTTGAGAGATATACTGATGAGAGCGAAACCTTATAATTTAACGATCGAGAAGTCACCACAACTAAAGGTCACTCTTCACGCCATGATCTTAGCTTACGAGTCGTGTTTGGCCTGTTGAGCAACACTTTATTCCTTTTCCTCCGGGCCAGTGAAGCGCACAGATATATATATTTCTTGTAATTTTTTTTCTCGGCGAAATATTCTCTTGAACAAGCCACTATCTAACGCCTACAGTCTTCGATGTTCTTGCCGGATGGTTTAGGAAACGGTAGGAATACTTTCTGTCCCGATTCGTTCAACTCTTTGAGAGATTTCGGCCATCTGTCGAGATATCTCGAGTCGGTATTACACTCACCCAAACAGCAGTGTTTGGTACCAACCATTTCTTGTCTTTCTAGAAGCTAACTCTACAACTTGATTAAGTTTTTCGCTTTTTTCCTTCAGGACCGCACTCCGCGCTCATACATTTTTTGGAGCCGAACGCAATGTTTGTCTGAGTCTGTGCGGGGGGTCTCATGGAATCTCATGTGGCGAAATCTATTTTTAGTAATAGTGCAAAGCGCTATGCGTCACTACTACAGCATTTAAAGAGGATCAGGATTAATACAATACATGTGCTAGTTTGTTTAGGTTGAAATCTGATATCGAGCGTCCTGGATAATTGGAGGCGATAATAGAACTTTGCAATCAGTGGGCAAGGATTTGAAATAATATAATATTTTGGTTCTCACTTTTGACAGATTGGCCGTTCAGCCGATTCTAAAATAGACTTCATCGTAATGGACACAGTCCCTGGAAACAAACGTGCTGAAGTCAATCAGGAGACACAGAAAAGCACCATTTCCAGATACTCTTGTCGGATTGTTGTCGACAGAAGTCCACCTTACACTGCCAGAGTGTTTGCTGCCGGGTTTGACAAATCTAGTAATATATTTTTAGGGGTAAGTGGTTGTAAGAAGACTTTTTTCCTATAAACTACATGTAGTAGATAACCTCCAGCTGATAATTAAGGTAAGGGTCTTTTGAATTACGTGGACTTTAAGTTTAGCTCATGAACGTGTAAACTTGAAGGTATTTCTAGCCCAGATTTGAGTGTGACAGTGTTCTTTAAATGTTGTCCTTGACAGGAAAAAGCACCAAAGTGGCAAAATGAGGAAAACATGATGGATGGTTTAACAACAAATGGAGTTCTTCTAATGAATCCTAAGGGTGGCCCATCTTGTCAGCCAACAATATGGCGGGAAATATCAGTTTGTGGTAATGTATATGGACTTCGCAAAACAAGATCAACTACTGAGAGAGGAAAGACTGTAAGTGTTTTTGTTTCTTTCTTTTTTAAGTTTACTGTTGTTCACTCAGTTTTCTATAGTTCAGATAATAATTCGATTAGAAATCTCTGATGTAAAGCTTAGGGAAGCTGTCAGAGCCAGAGAGACTTTCCTAGCCTGACAAGTCACTCTTGCAAAACATAACCTTACAATATAGTAGCTACTGTGTCAGCCAAAAGGATCAGTGACAGACATTATTGCTGAAACATCTGCAGTGGACAGAAATTTTGAAGAAATTAACTTTTCTCCTATTGTTGTAGTTGTTGTTCGTTTTTGTTTTGTTAGGTGGAGGATGAGTCCAATGTTCTGCTTGATGGATCATTAATTGATCTTTGTGGAGCTGTTCTGCTCTGGCGATCTGCCGAAGCACTAAAGGAAATAGCAGTAAGTTTTTTTTTCCTATTTCATTCTACGTCTTTTAGGTGCTTCTAGAGCTCAGTAATATTCATACGCTAAAAATAGGCCAGGTCACTTGGTACGAATTCGGCCATGCAGTGAGAGATCCAAACAAAGGCAATTCAGGCTTGACTGGTGCAGGTTATATTTTCATTTTGGATGTCACATTTGAGGGTCTGGTCAAAAATTGGTTTTGTCTGGTCAAATTGTTGAATGACCGGACATTTTATCCGGTCATTTACACTTCAAAGGAAAATCTGATTTAAAACACAAAAAAGGAAAAAAAAATGATTCAGAGCTGGTTCTGAATTAAGTTGTACATTATTTGCATCTGTGAAGGACAAAAAAGAAAGCAAACAAAAGATACGACCAGACCACCTTTTGACTACAGTAAAATTTCCGGAAGTTGCAAGTTTCCGCTTTGTCATCCATCAGTCACAACTGCAAATTAGTGGGTCTTCCAGCATAGTGTTCTGTTGGTGTGTATGCTAATACAGTCAAATTTCCATTAATGGCTACCCATCTACAATGGCCTACTCGACTACTTCTTTTTTCTCCTGGCAAACAGTCCATACGTTTATGCTTATTTTACCCTCTCTACAGTGGCCATCTCTCCACAACTGCAGTCAGACACTAAAGCATGTCCCAACTGCCAAAAAGAACCTTTGACAATAGTCAGCTTATCAATGACTGCCAAGCGGTGTATATGTTGCAGGTCAAAATGAAATTCAGGTTAAAATGAAATTCCTTTGTCTATTCACCCTAATTATTCGTGGATCATGAATAATTATGGTTAGAAGACAAAGGAAATCGAGACTCAAACTAGGTTAATTTCATTTTAACCTGAATTTCATTTTGACCTGCAACATATACACTGCGTATCGTTGGTCTCTGTTTCTGTTTTATAGATATATTTTGATAGTGTTATGTATTTACACGCTAAAACAAGCATAAAACAAGTTAAAAATTGTTGTACCCCCAAAAGAAAGGTGTCAAATTACACCCCTACCTCCCATAATGGCCCTCTCTCTACAACAGCCACTTTCTTCTGTCCCCAAGCTAAGGTGACTGTTGTGGGGAGGGCCGAGTTAAATCCTTATTAGCTCTTATTGTCTGTGTGGAATTTGCTGCTAACTAATGTTGCAAAGAAATGCGGGAAGTGAAACAGATGCCTCTTAAAGTGCATGGTACAAAGGTCTGGCCTATTCTCTATCATGCGACTGAATATTACCCAGCTAAAACTAGGGAAGATGCGAGGATATTCCCCAATTGTCAAATCTGAGCGTGTTGCAAAAATAGTTGAAGGATACTAAACTCAGTAGCCTTCATTTGGCGTGAAAATACGTTCGGATATTCGTCCTTGGACATCATTGTTCCTCAAAAGCTCACAGTTCTCCTCTAGCTATGCTCTTGGAAAACTGTTTGCTTCTCAGAACAGACTGAGGGAGCCCAATATCTATAAGCCCCATGGTTTCTTTTTGGGCTTCCTCACCACTTTTATTTACTTTTGTGTGATCGCCTTGTTTTTTAGTATTACTTGTATTTTGTGGTAAATAAAATAAACATAAACATAAATTGTCTGCAGACAAATATCCGATAATATTTTCATGCCAAATGGAGGCTATTGTTTATATATAAATTCAAAGCATCATTCTGAGGAGTGAGAAGTGCTTTTTTTTTAAGAATTATGACTTAATGCATTTTTGTTGAGCCAAAATTGTTTCTTGTCCAAGGAAAAATATATTTGGGCTCCAGCCGGGAAATTATTTCAAGCCCTGCATTTGAAACTTTAGAGAATGTTGACCTTTAAGGCTGGTTTTAACTAGTGACGGAGTTGTAGTCAGAGTCGTAATCAGAAGCATAGAGTGATATGATCTAGTGAAAATCAAAACCGATGGAATCGAGAGCAGAACACTGATTCTGCTTGTGACTCCGTCGCTTACAATATTGTGATAAACCAATCACAATGCTTGATTTTGGGCCTTGTGATTGCTTGGTTCTTCTGCTTCTGCTTCCGATTCCGACAATCTAGTACTCACAAGATCGTGAGCGACAGAGTCGTAAACGGAATCGGAAGAAATGGATATGTTCCGATTCTTCCGACTCCAATTCCGTTGAGCTTATGACTCCTCTTACGACTCCAATTTTCAATTTTTACTAGGTCATAAGCGCACTTATGACTCCAATTACGACTCCGACTCCATCGCTAGTGAAAACCAGCCTTAAGTCTTTTCTGAAAACTTACTTTGCCCAACAGCTAGCAAAACCTAGGCTAGGGCTGGTATTCACCCAGTTTGGTCATACAATCTTGTGCTCTAAATGATAGTTTGTGGACTTCAATGAAACAATAATTGTACACAAAAATTACTTAGCAGTACAACATGACTTCTTAGATAGTTTGAAATAAGCCGATGAATGACTGGTAACCATGTTTGTCCTTATTTGCAGACTTTGGAAACAATAGACAAAATGAGAGAGGGTCTTAATGCATCTAGACCACAATGTCCTGTTGGTCTCACAACATTAAGATTTCCTAGTCAGTTAGAGGTAAAGTTTCTGCTAAGGTTGTTGCCTTGTATTGTGGAAACTTGTGAAACTAATCAGCATCCACTGAAACGCCTTACCAAAGGGGCTGCACATTGTAGGCTTTCGCATCCTGTAAACTTGAAAGACTCTTCAATTCAATATCTCATGGAACCAAGATAAACTGTAACAAAACAAGCTGCAAATTTCCAATACTATAACCAGACATACTTTAGCAAACTGGAACTAATTATTTCACTAGACAAAGTTGTACCTATTGGTAAATGCCAACAAGTGAATGAACCATTGTTGATGAGTCAAGGAAAATGGTTGTTTAGCATGTTACATTTTATATATACATGTACTGAATTGTTGCCAAAGAAAGAACATACATGGAATGGTTTTCGGTAGAATTTAATTTATATTTGATTGAAATGTTTACAATTTCATAAATTGTAATTTAGGTGATCTCAGTTGAGAAGGAAGTTCTATTTCGTATTGATGTACAGCACAACTTCCTTGTTGTAGATATTTGTCCAGAAATGCCAAGCAAATCTAAATAATGTTCTGGTTTTGTAGTGGATCAATTCTCTAAGCTTCGGCATACTATATTAAATCTTGACGCATGACCACAGTTGTTCAAAAAACCATATACCCGGCTGTGAAGAATTTTAAACTACGAGCTAGTACTTGACTATAATGAACGTTTTATTTTTTAAATTCATATCTATTATAAACACATTTTTTTAAAAACTGGCTGTCGAATATCAAATAAGCTGCTTTAATAGCTTAGCCAACAGTTCTATTAAAGAACTCAGCAAACTGCGCCGACACTCGATACATACCAGCAATGTCACGCAACCTGTGGCAGACTTTTGTCATGTTGAGGCCTACTCTGGGGCCTGAAGTCGCCTTAAGTCGCCCTAAGTCGCCTTAAGTTGGTATCAGTTATGCAATGTTAAAAAGGTTACCCCTATTCAAATTACCCCTGTAGAAGGTTATTGGAGTTAACAACTGTCATGCAAAGTAAACTCCACTCCAACCTAGAGGACGAGGAGGCATGGTAACCCAATGGTTGGTGCAGTGAACCCCTATTGGGGATCATTGCATTGTGTTCATACTCCACAGTGCCTCTCCTCATCCAGATGTATAAATGGGTACTGGGCACTACTACTCAGCCACACCTTTCTTCTTGTTTATATATGAGAGTTTGGCTTTGCCCCATGGGCTATTGGCCCGTGACCCCTAAGGGCAAAGGGTCTAATAATTGCTTTAGTATCACCCAACTAGTTGGACAGAAAAGGCAGTAATAAGGACTCGAGGACTATTACTAATAGTCCTCGAGTAGCGTAGTCAATTAAAAATTGCAGGATTTGCATTAGTCCACTAGTTGGGTGATACTAATATAGTTTATTCGGAGGATGTCTAAGCAAATGAAATCACTGTGAAACTACTAAAGATAAAGGGACATACTTTCAGGAACACAACTTACGGTAAAGCGATAAGACTTCACTTCAACATGCAATGTCAATAATTTTGATGGCATTGAAAATGGGGCTGACTAGGGCCCTTTAAAAAGCTGAGGACCCAGCAATTACTGTATTATGCTGGCTTTCTTGTACATGAAAAAGGTAATATTATAATAGTCCTGCACCTGTCTAGCCCCCATGTTGGCAGGAATAATTTCTACATTTAGACTTACACAGGAATGACAATCTGATGTATACTCTCTGACAGATGGCTTTTTATTTCTACTAAGTTTTAATTTTTTTCTTGTATTTAATTGTAAAAGAGTTAACAAAAAAGATGACACTCTATGTTATCAACAGGAAATAATTATATTGAATATGGAAAGAGATAACAAAGAACTATACTGCAACAATTTCATTTATTACTTTTTGTAATATGTTACCGAATCAGATTTTCGAAGACCTACAGTGTATAAACAGCACAGTGAGAGGTGTTCCAGATAATCAAGATAAAAAAAGAAATCAAAGTGCTCTGTGAGCAAACTCATGAAGCGAACAAACGAATTCAAATATTTTTTTTGGATTATGTTTAATATTATTTGGTTTTGGGAATACTGTGGCTGATTTTCATATTTAGAGTACGAGGAAATTAACCAACGGAAAATCCTCGTATAGACTCGAGCCCGCTGAGTTGTCCGAGGTTTTATAGTTGATACTAATAAGAATGTTTATTTTTTGACATAGCTCAGTGGTACTGCGTACCTCTGCCGTTCAAGTGTACCGCGATTGACTCCGGGTGTAGGCTGAATTTTTTTCTTTTTTTCTTTATTTTTAGAGATACAGAAACTAATTGCTCTGTGTTTATATCATTTCGCTCGTTATATGCCCATTTACCATACCATAAAACCGTACTTCTTCCGCTTTTTTGTAAAATCCACACGAATTTGGCATCCAGTGAGAACTTGTGCTGCTCATCGATTTTACGATTCTCGATGTTCTCATTTTCGGTAGACGAGCCTTCTTTAACTTATATCTTTTAATTTAGACCTTTAAAACAGCTTATTTTAAAACTCTTTCTAGTCCGACCCTGTAAATTTCAGATACTGAAGTCTGATGACTTAAATCGTGACAGAAAATTTGCGTTACATCCGCTTTTCACCAAATTTGGACAGTGAAATGACCTAATAATTATCCAATCACAGGCCAATTTTCAGCTCTTTTCGTGCTATCCCCCCCTCGGGAGAAGTTTGCCAATCTGACAAATTAGTATGCATTTGGCCGTAATGGCGGACATCGCGAAGAAATGTTTAATTTGGCCAAGAATTGGGCCAAATCTTTCGGAAATGGAATTCAGGACATTTGTAAGGCTAGTGTAAGTATTTTTGGAACCATTCGCTGGCTGGTAAGGCTGAAATTATCCAGAAACAAGAGTTTGTTTGCGTACGTGCAGCGGCCCACGTTGAATAATTTATCGGCTTGTTTTCGCCTTGTCATGCCTGTCTGCTTTGTTTTTCGTTTCGCTCTCTTATGTAGCACTCAGAAGTAGTATTTTCGTCTAAATTACTTTAGAAAAGTTCGAAAAAGATTTTTCCATTCAAGTTTCAGCTGTTAAACGATATTTGTGGATTTTGTGGACCAAAACGGCTTTCGTGTGTTCGCCCGTGTTTTTTGGTTGCTACGGGTTACCGCCCTAATCAAGTTTACTCAAACACTTGAGCGAGATACAGGGTGCGTTTCTTTAATCAAATCCAAGATTGGATTCTTAAATCTCGATAAATCCTAAAACGGATTTTGCGTTTCATTAATAAACAGGTTAATCCAAGATCACTCGGATCATGATGCATCAAAAGAACCGAAGAATCCACGTCCAGAGTGGATTCTTCGGTTCCTTTGACACACCATGATCCGAGTGATCCTGGATTAATCTGTTTAATAAAGAAACACAAAATCCGTTTTAGGATTTATCGAGATTTAAGAATCCAATCTTGGATTTGATTAAAGAAACGCACCCACAAAAGATAAAATTCTAATTCCGTCTGGTTTTGTTCGATTTTGCTGAAATTTTAACATGATGAAGCTGGATTGATAAGGAATAGATTTTACTTCTGCTGATGTGTGGTATTTGTCAATGCGAAAGTGATATTTTGCTTCGAAGCCAGAGTTCGAATGGAATTTTGCGTAACGCGTGGGTTTCGATGTGACATTGTAATCCGAGATTTATTTTTATCTCAAAGAACAAAATAGCTGAGAAAGGTCATATTCTTGACCTTTCAAACGAATATAAATTTACACATGTCCCGCAATGACTTTTTAGTGAAAAAACATGATTTTTGACGAAACGGTGAATCTCGAATTTTTTTCGCGGCAAAAATCGAACAAGAAAGTGTTAAGATAGACAGCAATTTAAAAGTAAGCTGCGAGCGTACCTCATTTGCATAAAGTTTACAGCCCATCGATCGAGCGACACATTTGTCCACAACTCACGATAACTCGTGCTGCGCATGCGCTTCACGAGTTAAAAAAGGCAGACATTCTGGATTAAGGCTCAATTCTTTCTAGTCACTTTTACACTGGGCAGAAAAACATTGAAACATGGTAATTCAAAGTCAATTGAACCGAACTGAGGCTACCCTTTAAATACTCTACTTACCCAGTGTAAAAGAGTGACGAAAGTTGGCCCTTTATCCAGCATAAGTCATTATCTGCATTTCACTTCCACATCGACCAAATCGACTGACCAACTGCAAACGTTTGAATTTCGTAAACTGGACGAACCAACTTGCAGCATAATAATTGTCTCTCTTGCCCATTAAATCCTGTTCGTACATTTGATGAAGCCAGGTATTCATATCATCTTATACAATTTACGTGCACTGCGCTTCTGTTACTATCGAAAGCTAAGTTTTATTTTTGTGTGAACATGGCCGCCAGGTTTTGGAACACGTGACTTAGTTAAAGCGCACGTGAGTTAGTCACGCACATGCTAGTATGATTACTCCGACGGGCGCTTACAAAAAAAAAAGAGAAAGAAAACAAATCGCGAAACTAATTCTCGCTTAAAGTTGAATTGGTTGATCTTGAAATAAATCTACAATCGGGAACACTGAGCAGTACGTTTTGGTTCGCTTATTTCTGAGCGGTACTGTAGCCTTTCACTGACATTAAACTATACATTCTGAACTGGAACTGATTAAATTTAACTTTGACAATACTCACAAGTCTGACATCAACGACACTGAGACATGCTCAGTTTTGGATTTAGAAGGACTAGTAAAGTTCCTGAGAACTAGAAGGCTTGGAGCCTTGTCTTCATTGTTGTTTTCATGAGTCATCACAATTCGGTGTGGTGGAGCATTCATAGTGCAAAACGGCAACAATCTCTGAGTCTCGTCCAATTTCGGAACTTTCGCTTTCGAAAGCTTATTATTTGGCTAATTACAGCATGCAAAACATATTCAAATCAGCTGAATCTAGCATTGAAAACAGAAAGCACATGGGATAAGCAAGAACCTCACTTGCGAGAAGAGTCCGGGTAAAGGGTCTGGAAACAAAAACAAAGTGAACACCCATGTCAATTAAAAACAAAGGCATTGTCATTTCTTGCGTGTTTATTTGTCATTACACTGAAAATTTCACAAATGAAATCCTTTCCATAAAATAGTGTATATTTTACTAGCTGTTTCGCAGCTAGGGCACATCGCAGGCCGGGTTTACAAGTACTTTCATAACGCGCCATTTTGTACCTTTATACACCATATATGTGCATGCCCTAGTGAAAATCTTCACAGGATCTTCAAGGATCTTTGAAGATCTTCAAAGACCTGCCAAGGATCCTCAAAGATAAAGATCTTTTAAGGATCCTGCGAGGAACTTTGAAAGATCTTCAAAGATCCTGCATCAGCAAGATCTTGTGTTTCTATCTATAAAGATCCTTGAGGAATTGCTAAGGATCATGGAAGGATCTTGCAAAGATCCTGGCTAAGATTCCGGCAAAGATTTTTGCAAGGATCCTTGACGATCCTCAAGGATCTAATGAGGATCTTTGAAGAATTCTAAAAAGATCCTTTAAAAGATCTTGCAAAGATCTTTGCTAGGATCTTCAAGGATTTAATGAGGATATTTTAAGAATCTTGGAAGATCCTTTAAAAGATCTTGAAAAGATCTTTGACAGGATCCTTCAAATTCCTCAAAGATGTCATGAGGATCTTTGAATAATCCTAAAAAGATCCTTTATAAGATCTTGCCAAGATCTTTGCCAGGATCCTCAAGGATTTAATGAAGATCTTTGAAGTATCTTAAAAAAGATCTTTGCCATGATCCTTAAGAATGTAAGAAGGATCTTTGAGGAATCTTAAGAAAATCCTTGCTAGGATCCTCAAGATTTAATGAAGAAGATTAAGTTCATTAAAACCAAGTGTACTAATTGCTGAGAAGACTTTAAGATTAAAAGCCAAAAAAGTCATGTTAGATTCATAAATGGGCTGTTAAGAATCCTATAAAAGAATCTCTTGGAGCATTTCTGAGTTACATGACTATTACACTGGAAGTCTGACAACTGCACAATTTAGCACTCAAAAGTAAAACCATCGATATCATGTAACTGCACTGGAGTTTGGCCCTGACAGGAGCTGCCTATTTAAGATTTCGAAGGTTAACCCAAAAGTAACCTGTGAAGTCAGTTTTAAAGTTAAACTTGACTTCCACACAGTCTTGAAAGATTAATAACCTGTTGCCAACACCTGGTAGATTAAATCTAAATCATGAAATTTTCCCTTTCAGGCCAGAATATTTTTTCAGGCTTTAATTTCACAACTGCTTTAGTTGTGTGTACATTGTATAACTGCAATGATCAACAATGTCTTCACATGTTTAGTCTTCCAGCCGCTAAATCAATATTTGAAAAAGATTGCATAATAACTCCATAGGAATATATTCATTCCACTCATTAATATCTTTCTGTTTGAAAAGGAATCATGAAATTTAATAAGATGAAGATACCATAATATTAATACACATTTGTATTTATTTCCAAGTAAATATGTGATTAGACGACACTCAAAAAGTGAGGAGAATGACCGCAGCCGACAACTCTCCTTCTTGTATGTATCTTTAACTGATAGCACTACTTTAATAGCCCTTAAAGTAACTGAGAATATCACACCCCAGAAAAAGAGGGCAAAGTACAATATTTCGCAAGTACAATATTTCGCAAGTGTCGAAACATTATAGTGTGCCCAAGCTCGCAAATTTCCTCAACTACAATGCCAAAATAATACTTGAAATCGCTTGACATTTCTAAACAAACCATCTGCTATTTTAACAAGAATGGAATGAGTTATTTCCTGGAAATTCTATTAACAATAATATTTTAGACTGCTGGGTATCTAGTCGTATGGAAAACAATTCCCGGCTGCCAGATATCTTGACACTCTTGAAAATATTGTCTATTCACTGATTCCTAATAAAAACCTGATTGTAAAATTATAAATACCAGAATTGTGGACATGATAGGGCCACAACGTTTATCTCCAGACTTCAGTTTCGTTCCTTGACCATGACTACAAATGTACTTCATCCTTCTCACAAAAAAAGGTCAAATATTTTCCACCTCCATAACAAGAAAATTCTTTGGGATACCTATGCACTACTGCAAATTATTTCTAAATACATTCCAACCTGTGGCAGGTCTCTAAATTGTGTAAAGATCTGTAAAAAAGGCCGATTTCTGACATGCCGTTAGGGACAGCGCGTCTCCCAGACACTTAGAATAGACCTTTTTCGCTTGTACATTTTGTTTTCCCAATACAGATCATGTGACGATACTCAGGAGATTTGATCCTTTGTCTTGTTCATTAAAAAGAGAGCATGGCAAGCATGAATATGTTTGCATGTACTCTTTTTAATGAGCAAGACAAAGGATCAAATCTCCTGAGTATCATCACATGATCTGTATTGGGAAAACAAAATGTACAAGCGAAAAAGGTCTATTATTTTCGAACAAAGAAAAGACTGAAAAACATAATGTAACAAAGTTAAGGTAGGCGGATTCGAACCCGGGTCGTCACCCTGGCGAGCATGTTCGATAACCACTAGACCACCAGCGCACTGGCTGTCAAAACCGCCAATTTTTGGAGTATATATAGTGTCACCATTACATACCTGACAGCTAACCGTAAACAACCGGAGTGAAGTAAACAGGCTAACCAGAGTGAAGTAAACAGGCTAACCGAAGTGAAGTAAACAGTCTAACCGGAGTGAAGTAAACAGGCTAACCGGAGTGAAGTAAACAGGCTAACCTGAGTGAGGTAAACAGTACTTTTGGAGCTAGTTCCCAGTACCTTTGGAGCTTGGGAGACGCGCTGTCCCTAATGGCTTCTGATTTCTGAACCTGCCAGACACAAGCCGCCATCTTGGATTCGAATGTTGATAGGACCCTGGGACCCAGTTTGCCATAACCCATGATGCAATGCTCTGGGCAACGCGCGGTTACCTTCAACGGTCAAAAACGAAGTGTGATCATGGCGGGACATGACGATATTCTGAGATATTTTACTACGAAATGCCTGTGGAATGATGTTTAAAAGCGACAAAATCTGGATTAATTGTAAGTATAAAGAATCGCAAGTCTTCTGGACTTATACTTTATACAGTGTTTTTGATGATCAGTACTGTAATGATATAATTTTATCGCCAACAAAATCGATCTCGCAAATACTAGTATGCTGCGGCCAATTTTGGATCTTTGTCTTAGCTTTCTTCAAGTCCATTTCAGGTTATACATCGTATATATTACGATCATAACTTAAACCAAAAAGAATTGAAAGCTTCTCATAGAACTTGATCTCAAATCATGTTCTGTTATGAGCAATAAATTGCTTTTATTTAAGGTCTTTATTTTGTTTCATTTTTTTCTAGGATGCATTGTCAAGAAATATTCCCAGAAAACTGTTGATAGACACTGGAATGAAATAAGAAGGGCTATAAACCAAAAGTGCAATGATTTAAGCAAAAAGCATGTACATGTAGATTAATTTTGTATTACAAGATCACTGAATAATCTTGGTATAAAAGTAAAGATGTATTACTGCGTATTTCAATAACATCGTTATCGCCTACAGAGGCGCTGCATGTTGGAACAGTCTCCCCAAAGACCTTAAGGAGGTAGCGGACGTTAGAATCTTTAAGAGGAGACTTGTCAATATGCTTTTAGCCTGAATTTTGTTTTGTTTTGGTATTATTTTAATTAGCTAATAATTTAGTTCCATTTTTGTATATTAGTTAGTATATTGTGGCTGAAAAGCCACAAGGGAGCTTCAATAAATTGTATGTATGTATGTAACATGCCGACTCAAAAATTCAAACCACAACTGGCAAATGCATTTTCACTACTGTCAATCAAATGTTCGGCGGCTCCTCCCAGCTTCCAACTACTGTCAAGCACTGTTTTGTTGTCTGAACTGTGCTCAATGATTTGATTACAGTGCCCTCGGCTGTAGTCGGAAGCTGGGAAGAGTCGCTGAGCACTTGATTGACGGTAGCGAAAAACGCATTTGTCGGTTGAGCTTTGAATTGTAGAGTCTGCATGTTATTGAAAGGTGCAGTAATCTACAAACCTTTCCTCTTAAGTTTTTTTGTTTGTAGAGATGTTTGTGTTAGCATTCCAGAACAAACCAAGCAGATTATTTACATATTGTATGATGATATTGGTAAATGGATTTAATTGCATGATAAACAGAGAAAAAGCAAAACCCATGGAAAATGCTAGACAGCAATGGCATGGTCACTGTGGCACTGTAACCATTTGCAAATAATAATTGTAATTTCTCACGGAATGACAAATGGCCTGTATTGGAATATAATTATTCTTTTATGAGAAGGAACATTTTATCAAGTGCTCTGTTAAAAATCTGAGCTTGCACTTGTTGTGCGTGTAGTTTTTTAATTATGAATATGTTACAATGGCTTTCTTTATTGCATATTTAATGTTTAATACAGAATTTAATAAATATAGTGGTATTTTTTTAATTATGGATATGTTACAACGGCTTTCCTAAATGAAATTTTTCTTGCATATTTAATATTTAGTAAAGAATTTAATAAATACAGTGGTATTTTGAATGGAGTTAACTTTTGATGTGAAGTGTGTGGAAAGTATTAAGATTTGTTAAGATCTTTGAACATGACTTTGCAAGATCCTTGATGGTCTTTGCAAGATCTTTTAAGAATAGCATTGGAGATCTTTGGGAGGATTCTTGAGGATCCTAAAAGTATCCTTGAAGATCCTTGACGAACTTGGCAAGAAATTGGAGGATCCTTGAGATTTTTGCAAGATCTTTGGGGAAAGAAGGGGGGGGGGGATCCTTGAGGATCTTCACACGGTCTAGGAAACATCTTTAGCAATCCTCAGATAAGAATCGTCGAAGATCTTCAAGGATCTTGGGAATCCAATTAAAGATCCTTGAGGACCTTGAACGAGATTTTGGGAGGATCTTTGAAGATCTTTGGAGATCCTTGAGGATCTTTGCAAGATATTGGGAGGATCCTAGAGGATCTTTGCAAGATGTGGAGAGGATCCTAGAGGATCTTTGCGAGATCTTGGAAGGATCCTAGAGGATCTTGGCAAGATATTGGGAGGATCTTTGCAAGATCTTAAAAGATCCTCAAAGATCCTTCATTTTCTTGCCAAGATCCTGGAGGATCCTTAAAGATCCTTGAAGATCCTATAAGGATCCTTGAAGATCCTCGAGGATCCTCAAGGATCTTGGCAAGAAAATGAAGGATCCTTGAGGATCTTTACCAAGATGTCTGAGGATCTTAATTAAGATGCTCATGAAGATCCTCATGCAGATCTTTAAGGATCCTTGAAGATCCTTGAAAGATTTTCACCAGGGTGGCCCACAGCCTTCCCAATCCCTGACGACAGATTCCTACATTTAGAGACTGGGTTGATTAGACTTACCCAAGAACCACAAGCGCACCGTAAATACTGTCTTTTTCATCGTTATCACTGGATGTCATACCTACATCTTTTATCGCTTTGAGTCGTTTAACTTTTGGTTGCCCATTTCTCCCCTCCTACAACAGAAAAAAAAAGAAAAATAAGTAATGTTCTCTTTGCTCTTACTGAATTGCCTATCATGGTAGCCTCAACTGCACAATTCGCCGAGCATTACATTAAAAACATTTCAGTTTCAATACAATACAATACAATTTCAAACACTTGGCATATAAATCCTCAACTGAATAAATAATAACAGGGCTCGAAAAAAGTGTTATCCAGTTGTCTGGGCAAGTAACTTTTCAGTCACGCTTGCCTGATGGACAAGGGATTAGGCAAGTCCTTTGCAGACTCAATAATTAAAAGAGCATGTTTCTTTCCGAGGGCAAGCAAAATTCGAGAGCTTCTTCTCCAAAGGGCAAGCTGGAATTCAAGTTGTTTTGGAGCCCTTAATAAACCAAACCAGACACAAAATAAAATGGAAATGTTACTAATAATTTCTCACATTTGAAGAGTCCCAGTAAAATGTACAGTATGTATTAAAAAGAATCAGAGGGAAATTACAACACTATCTTGTTTTGTTCACAAAAGCAGATAACATTTCACAAATTTATAACTGTAAATATCTTGAATAGCCAATGGCAAGAGGAGTACATGTACATCTTTTCAGTTGAAAGATTAACAAAATGCAACACAAGCAAAGGGCAGATGTATATCATAAGTTTTTTTTATACAAATGTCTGAGTTTGCTTATTTTGAACATTTGTTAACTTTCATCACATCAATTCATATCATTCAGCTCTGCAGCCCTAGCTGCACCAAACAACACTTCAAGAAAAATGGTAAAAAAAATAACTGTGAGTTTATTATAATCAATTGCATCTTCCTACTCTAAAACTTCATCTAGAAGTCTAATATTATTACTAGAAATTAAGCGATGAAACTAGATCCAATACAAAAAATTCTAATGAGTAAATTAATGATTGATGTAAAAACTTTTGTAAATGCGAAAATTGAGAAAAATAACCATGGACTGGGTAAACTAAAATGACTATCTAACATGATTGAGGATTAAGGTATTTCGAAAGCAAAAAAGGATTTTAAGAATCTTACCAATATAATTATTTCCACCCTTTCCATAGTAAATGAAATCTGAACCAAAAAAGTCTTGGAATATCGAAACATTTATATCAGATTTTGGTTTATGAAAGGGTTGACAAGATCTTGCATTCACAATAAGGTGTTGTAGATGGAAACATATGTGACCTCTCATGCGAAAACGTTCCGAACGGTTACCCGTTTTTAAACGGATAGCCGTTCACCAGCCGTTCATCAGCCGTTCGAACGGCATGCCAACGGCTCAAGCTATCCGTTCTAAAATATTCATCATCCGTTCGAACGGTTCGAGCTATCCGTTCGAGAAAACTCATCAGCCGTTCGAACGGCTCAAGCTATCCGTTCGAAAAAAATAATTAGCCGTTCGAACGGCTTGAGCTATCCGTTCGAAAAAAATCATCAGCCGTTCGAACGGCTCAGGCTATCCGTTCGAGAAATTCATCAGCCGTTCGAACGGCTCGAGCTATCCGTTCCAAAAAAATCATCAGCCGTTCGAACGGCTCAGGCTATCCGTTGAAGAAAGAAACTGAGTTTTTTTAACAGCCGTTCCGACAACACAAGACAAGACTTCAAAACCGCAACGCTTTGTTAATGACGCATGCCGTCAAGTTTACATTACACAAACAGTCGTCACGTTTTCTGTTGTTTGTTTACCTTCGCTTAAATGACACTCATCGACACTCAGTTCATTTTTTACAGAAAAACGTTTGATTCACAAGCTCCTGTTAAATCGAAAGCCTTACAGTCCTTATGACTGTGTTCGTAGCGGCTTTACAGTAGAAACCTTCGAGAGATTAATTCAAGATAAACATTGCTCACAAGCACTATTCGCTACGGGCTCTTCGTTTCACCATGAGCTTCGTTTAGTTTTTAATGCTAATGGACAACAAAAATCCAAACCAAACACAATGTTAAGAGTAATTTAACCTATGGACTCTCATGCTGCCAATTAACCGGCTGTATTGAGCGCTGGCTTTTGTTTCACTTCTGACATCATCGCTTTTGACCAAAATTGGCATCATCTATACTCAAGTTCCGCAGGAGGAAAAGATCTTTCCAATGATACCCAGATCAGGAGCCTGGAACATGCACAAAAATGCTCCGAAATTTGAGCGAAAACCACACTTAGCCACTCCATGGTAAAAATTGCCTGTCTCGATGATGTTTTCTCGCAAATTTTTCAACTGGAAGTAAAACCCAGTAGACGGGCAATCACTGCAGCAAAAATATAAGAAAACGAGAAAAAGGAAAAGGCGAAAAAAAATTCAAAAAAAACATAAAAGCCTAAAGACGTAGGTCACTTTCTCGTCAAAAAAATCTCCAAATTTTGATTTCTGCGCATGCCAGAGCAAAAATGTTGTAAAACGCAATGCTTGGGAAACGAAAGGCATGTCGTCCTGTTGCAAATGCCTTTTTGAGAAGATTGGAGCTAATTTGGCCCATATCCAGGCTGAAAATCTAAAAAAATGTCAGAGAAATGCATTTTTGGCAAAAAGCTCTCACTGGGAGTCAATGGGTTAACATTATAAGTTTCCCCTCCAGGAAGCTAATATTGAGAACAACATGTTGTACAGATGTCACTTTTACCAATGAAATTAATTGAATATGTTCAAATAAAAAAGGCTCTTGGAGATTAGGGAAACCTTTTTAGCGCATTAGAAGTATTAATGATTATAGTACAGACGCTAAAAACTGGAAAGGATTGAAACAGATGGAAAGATGAAAACAGATGAAAAAATTCACAACTTGATCACTGTAGATTAACATGTAGATTAACATTTGAAATGTTTTAATTAACACTTAATTATGACTCAATGTTTCCCAAGACGAAGTCGAGGGAAACATTGAGATTCGAGGGAAACAAAATTCACTGTTCCCCAAGGGACCAGTCATTGAGTGATTTGTTATATAGCAAAACAAAACAAAAGCAAATTTTGAAAAGCGTGCAGAGATTCCAGTGACAACATCAGGCCATGTGCAACAGAAGTCGTGACGTCATGACGTCATAGTTTTCCCAATGTTGCCCGCTCATGGCATTTGGCGGGAAACAGTTTCATTGTTAGATGTCATGTGACCATGAACTAGCCAATGAATGGGCGCGCTGTAGCAGGAAAAACGCCAGCTATATAACAACATCACATACTCATAAATAAGCCTCTCTTCCCTTTGTAATTTTGGTTTTATGGTGCAACCTGCAATTTGTGGCCTAATCTATTTTTTATATACAAAAACAAAACAAAATGAACATTAAATTGCCATTTGAGCTATCCTAATTGCAGTAATTGACAAGTATTACTTTTTCAAAAGGTGTTTAGTTGGCATAAAATTTAGGGAATGCTAATAATTACCCAAATATCAAAATTAACAAAACAAAGTCAAAAATGAAACTACAGCAACCTATATATACATGTAGCTGTGTTTATCAATGTTGCTTCATTATACATGCAAGCCATTAAACAAAGGCAAATTATAATTAATTCTTGAACATTAATTTTGGAAAGAGAGGAACCTAAATAGTAGCACTATTAAACAACAACTGATCATCCATAAAACTTGACAGCAAACAATCAACAAGGTTTTAATTTTCCACTGATGTTTTTACAGCTGTCATTATATGTTCCAGCCAATTATCAAGACCAGATATGTTGTGTTTGTACTTTACATCTTTACATAAAGGATTGTCATACCGTATACTGATTTTAAAGATTCGTCATACTGTATACTGATTTTAAAAGAAAAACCAGTTTTCCACAGACTGTTCTTTTGTATTTCTGTTCCTTTGTTTCTCAATTCTGGTTGAACTTCTTATCAAGATTAATGTCATGATAATCTAAAGTCACGAATAGATGTGTCAGAAAGCAAATCAAGCATATAACTGCCGAATAATGAAGCATTTTACAACCTTAGACATTTGCTTGAAATCTACAGGTAGTTTTCCCTTTATTAGGCTTTAAATGACAGATCACTTTCTTGGTCATCTGTCATTATACAGCCTGTTAACCACAGTGGCGGTGTCTTTGATCATTGAGGACATCTCAGCTTGAACTGGGATCAATGTCGACTGTACATCAAGAAGAATCAAGACCGTTGAAAGTTAATCAATAACAGATCAGGTTTATCTCTTCTTGAGATATAATAATCATGTCCTCCAAAATCAGTGCAAAAAGGTCAAAACAAATAACTTAATTGGACAACTCAGAGTTTGTGTATGGGAACACAACATTGGTCTTTTCTATGTAATGTGGCCTTGGCTTGTAAAAACAAAATAGCTCCACTGGGCTAGATTTTTAACCACAGTGGAAATATAATCTTTTGGAATGAGGTCAAACCATATCTAATTCCCATCTCAATAAGCACTTGAGATTTGGCATAAAGATAGACGCTATCAAATAGTTCACACCACCCACAAGTCAACATCACATGCTTGTCAATTTCTACCACAATTTGTGGAAATTTCATTCGTACAATCTGTAAAAAAATATAGAACTATATACGATAAAAAATTCTTGGGGTAATTCAATTCACTGACAATTTCCATTTACAACCTGACCGACAATCTATTTTACGTTAAAAACAAACGTGACTATACGGCAACCGTATGGAAAAATAATATTGGAAGAAGATAATTATATAGAGACAACATAAACATGGTTGTAATTTAAAGAAAATCCAATTTCCAGATTAAGCTTAAGGAAGTATTACTGCAAAATAACTGATTTAACCTCTATGTAAAAGTGCCAGCTTTGTTTTGCCAAATACCAGCTAGAGAAATAAACATGTCATTCTATATCTTATTCACCGTCACGGTGTGAACTATGTAGACTGTAACCACAACGAAAACCTATTTTGTGGGTCATCAAAGTATATAACCATTACTCTTGATTATGTACATCGAAGAAAAATTTAGGACACGAAATGATTGCAAAACAGAAGAACAGACATTCACAAAAAATTAGTTGGATGGGGATATGTAGCTTTGCCGGGAACAATGATTTCAGAGTTGAAATTTGTTCGAAAGAACATCCATTAAAGTGAATAGAATTAGGATTTTAAGTAAATAATGGCATGCCATAATGGTACTTGAGGTATTTTAGTTTGAAACCACAAATATTCTACACAACGTGAATATAATCTTTGAGCAACGATGCGGCACAGCAGCGTATGACATTTGCAGACCGCAAAATTTTGACCCCCTTCCATTATCAATAGCTAACTGTAAACAGCCTAACCAGAGTGCTAATCAGGCTAGCCTCAGTGTTATTCAGGCTAACTGGAGTGCTATTTAGGCCTCAAAGTAGTCTGCAGACTGCAGTCTGCAAACGTCGTACACCGGCGGCACAAAACTAACACCACTGTTCACTTGACAAAAGGAAGTGGATTAATTTATCAAGCCATGCGGTTACAAGGTAAATAAATATCTGCCAGCATCAGCCAATCATAACGTCGCGATGCATGACATAGTCTATACTGTGGGTTTGTTAAGATGATGAAACCTTAAATGCTATTAACTTGGTGTTGAACATTGAGGCGATTCTTAAATAATATTAATCACGAAAAACGCAAACCTTTCCCACAGAATTTTAAGACGTCACCTGATTGGCTACGGAAGAATTTTGAGGAAGAAGTTTCTTAATTTCCCTACACTGATTTATCTTTCTTTGAGGAGAAACCCCTTGAATGAAACTATTAAATAATTCTTCATAAGCAGAAATTGAAAGCTGTTGATACTAGCTATAAGTCTTATGTAACATGCATGATGTTTTCACTTACAACTACAATTTTATACCCAAGGAGACTTGAAATTTGAAGTTGATTAAGATTGTACAAACAAAAAAAGAACAATTCTTTTTCACGTTTTGAAATGTCCAATTAAATTCTTTACTAATGCCTGACGAAATAGAAGTTTTAATTCATAACCAAAAATATGAATAAATGCTTCTAAAATGCTAATTTGTGCCAGATATGATGATGGCACCCTAGGGGA
>CAXHUQ010000643.1:2500-5000 GCA_964020085.1 Micromussa lordhowensis | reverse complement strand
GATTTGTGCACCGCTTGCGTTCATGGAGGGACCCTGTCCTTGGTAGGCTTTCGCGCTGTTTTGCCTTTTTTGCTTATGGTAAACTCGAAAAAAATTGTGAAACAGCGACTTTTTTCTATGAACGCGCGCAGAGTTCTTGAGATTTAATTTTCAGCGTTCTCAGGTGGACTTGAATTTATCTCGACAAAAGAAAGTGATAGAATAAGGTTATGAACAGAGGGAAATACGTGAAAATTCATGTGTTAGTGCGAGAAAACAAAGCGAAGTACTATGCAAAAACATAAAAAAGAATACCAAAATCACTTTAATCACGGCGATGAAGGAGCTGCGATCAAAAAAGTGTCGCGAGGTAAGTTGATCGCAAAAGCTGTTCACTGTGAATTTCAAGTTTCAATTACAGCCTACTGGTATGAAAACTTAAATCAAGTAAGCACAAAAGCCCATTTATAGACGATTTATTATGGAATGCCGAGCTAAAATCTTCGGGTTTCTAATCGGACTGAAGTTCGCTATGTAATCAAGCCCTGGATAGCTAGGGAGGAAAACTTATTCAGCCAGTGATCTATCATGCAAAGGAAAAAACGTAAGGAAAACAAAGAAGTGAGGAATTTTGCCGCAAAGGCGCAAGGAAAACAAAGAGGTGAGAAATTTTGCTTCGAGTGTATATACTTTTTTTTTCTTTCAACTGATATAAGTGCTTCAAGTTTTAGTTTAAGAAAACGAACCTCTTGCGTTGTTGTAAATGAGTGAAGCCAGTCATAGGTAAAAGTAAAAAGAGCAAAACCTTGACCTCCTTTCATTCTTAAATTAAAAGCTGAAACACCAAAATAATAAACTGTTGAAAAAGAGATCGGTCCCTCGGGACCAGTACTTCGGTCTAAAGAAAGGTCACAAGCGGGCGCGTGTTAGCGTGGATAAAAAGCGAAACACCAATAGTAGGCCAAATCGCACTGACCTCGAAAGCACAACATGAACTTTAGCGAACTTAATGACTTCGAAAGAGAACCTCCATTGAATGTGATAAAGTGGCTTCAAAGGTGCTATTTACTACCCGACCCTCTACAATGCGCACAATGTGATCGTGAAATGGAAGAGGAGAGGACCGGTAACCATGTAGATGGATTTCTGTGGTAAGTTAATCGTTGTAGTCTGCTTACTTTGAAGCCAAAATGAGTTGGATCTAATTTTTAGTTAGGTGAGAACGTAATGTAACCGGCTGGACACACCATGGATCATTTCCACGCATCGTTCATAACATAGACAGAACGGCGAATAATGCAAACATGACACGAGAGTAACAGAATTACAGATCCTACAACAGAATATATGCTACACATTGCACTGTGCATAAATACGGTCAACTGCAATTCTAACACAAGAGTAAGGGTTTAAAATTGCTTAAGCAAGAACGGGTGGTTTTCTGAATTGCTGTCTTAAATCTTAAGGTGGATCCTGGTTTCATTACCGCTCGCGCTATTGTGGAAGGTTTCGGGGCATGTACGCTCGAGAGGAAAAGAGCAAAAATGATCAACCACACAATTACGTAATAAAGGAATCTCCGCCCATCGCAGATTCTAAGCCTAAAAAACGATGCTTAAACTGTAGATTTTCTACATGTAGTTGCATCAAAAGCTCAGTTATACTGCATCGCTGACAAGATGACACATACTCAAATAATGCTCTACACCTGAACTGCGCAATTATGACTTGATTGTGGTATATTTATGGGGCAAAATTAGGGAGAAAGTTTTTTCGAGATGATTAAAGAACGCGTCATCGTAACTTTGTTGCTTATTTCTACCGTATGCACATATTTTCAGCTAAGTTATTAATATGTTGTCAAACATTTATCAACCATAAACACTGAGATATTATATGAGTTCGACGTACATTTTCACACGAAAGTGCCGGAGGAAGTACGATTTGTCATGTTGTCATGTTTCAACGACACTGGCAGCGGACAATTTATTGCATTTCTACACAAACAAAACTTAACTACATTTACAGACTTAAGCTTAGTGGGCCTTGATGAAACATAGAGCGTTACTTATTATTCAGGCAAAACTCAAACTTGCCATTTTTTTTTTCATTTTTTTTTTTTGCGGACTCTGGCGAAATCATCGCAAGAGTATGGTAAGAGGAGGGAAACTTTGAAGCGCTAAAATGCTGCTATATCAACATAACTCCGACTAGTTTTTTGCTTTGTAATGGAAAGCTTGATCTTCAACATATGTCAAAGTTAGAGTGGAGTGCTGTGGAGCTCTTGTAAAATAACAACTTGTTTAGAGATACAAAGTGTGACATAACAGAATTCGACACTGTCTTTCTTTACTCAGACTGGAGCAGCTTAAGTCGAAAACACTGAGAAAAAATTCCAACAGATATAAACGTAATGAGTTGTGGGCTAAAAGCATCTTAAATTTTGGGGATTTCAAACGCCAATTCCCCCGTGCTACAACCGCAAAAATCCCAGCACATGTACGCGCGTGTTGCCTCTCGC
>CAXHUQ010000642.1:0-16295 GCA_964020085.1 Micromussa lordhowensis | reverse complement strand
AGTCTGTTTTTAGCTGTGATTTCTTGATCATGAATGATGTCAAACTGCTTTTTTCTGTCGATCAGGACTCAAATTCTCTGACAATTTTGGCATTAAATATATCTTTCGAATTCATCGGAAATTCAGCTCATTCCGCATGAAAACACTGAGAAGAGAGTTCAAAACATCCTTCGCGCAAGTGTTTTCACGGGTTTTTTCTCGTTCAATTTGGAATTAATTTGCACTTTCAGCTTTTCTGAAATTGATTCCAAATTGAACTCGAAACCGCGTGATTACCTGTGCAAATCAAGTTTGGTTAACTGGCAAATTCCCGTCGTATTTGAAGGTCGAAATACACGGCAGGAAAAATGGCAGTAATGTTATGGTGTAAATTTATCTTTATTCCCAGAATAGTCTGATCAGTTGTAGCAACAATATTATTGAGGGAATTTTATTGCGAGCTAATATTTTTCATTCATCTGAGCTTGACTCGTCGGACGAAGTCAGCCGGTAGGGAGCGTTCGGATTGCATGGTGGGAACTGAGGAACAACGTGTGAAGAGGTGAAAAGGAATTTGATCAACGCCGATGTTCTCCCAACGTCGACAATTTATGTTTTGAGTGGTGAAAGTCACTACATGTACTCCCAGAATAGTTTAATCAGTCGTAGGAATGATATCGTGAGAATAATACTCGTTACTGGTAGTCGGGGATAAGCCTTCGTTATGCAGGTTCTCAAGTCCGATTAAGTCGGCAATTCTCATAAGATGTGTGTTGCATTGTAATTGCATTGTATTATTTCATTCTTAGAATTTATTGACACAATAAACAGTTTAGTGACTTGATGAGATCTGTCTTGCATTCTATCATTTTGTCAGAGAATCTTGAAAAACTGAGATCTGTGCCAATCGATTTCAGTAGCAAGCCACAATTTAAGTTTGTGATAAAAAATCAGGAAGTTGGTAATTTCATTTTTCCAGGCCGGAAAAATTTCCAGGCAAATATTTCCGAGCGCTGCCTGGGAACGAGGTTGATAAGCAAAATGGCGGACGTGTTTCTTGTAGATCACGGAAGCTGGCTAGTTAGTATTTCAGTCGCCTGAAAGCGCTAAATGTCCCTTTTTGCTGTCCGAGGAAAATGTCTTGAGTCGCAGAGAAGTTCGTGAGGGCCGTCGATGGATAAGCTGGCCGCCATTTGACGACCTGCCTGATGCCAGCATCGCAGGATCGCATGATATAGCACAATCGGAAGGTAGATTTAATAGTCCTGTAATAATTTGCTTTCGATTTAAGCAATAGAGCACTTTTTCCGTCTTTATATAGCCTCATGTAAACACGAGGAGGGCTGGGAGAATTCGAGACAGTTATGCAAACCCGAGGCACATACAGTCGAGGGTTCGTAACAACAAAAACAACAATTTATTTACCCCATAAACTTACATACATGCAGATAAATTATTCAAATAGATAGAGATAAAATAATATAACGGGGTCTGGCTGCCTGAAATAACTGAAAACTTAAAAGGGGCAGGCAGGCAGCATTACAATTTGTTTAGGATAATTTAGGTCGGACGGACACACATACATCACAATAGAAAAATATGGAAGGTAAAGCACAATAGTAGCAATATAAAAACCATACATTATTCGTTATTATTGCAAAACCATACAGTCACCAAATTCACACCCCAAGCAATTGACTTTGGAGTCAAACGCCCCTCCCCTCTCCCCCCAACGGGGGGTGAACTACTGCCACGTACACCTGCCCAACATACATACGTTTGTTCTCGAGCCCGCCTAGTGAAAAAACACCCTCTCCACAACTATTCTCGACTTGCTGCCAATTTTCTTGCAAAACCATACAGTCACCAAATTCACACCCCAAGCAATTGACTTTGGAGTCAAACGCCCCTCCCCTCTCCCCCCAACGGGGGGTGAACTACTGCCACGTACACCTGCCCAACATACATACGTTTGTTCTCGAGCCCGCCTAGTGAAAAAACACCCTCTCCACAACTATTCTCGACTTGCTGCCAATTTTCTTGCAAAACCATACAGTCACCAAATTCACACCCCAAGCAATTGACTTTGGAGTCAAACGCCCCTCCCCTCTCCCCCCAACGGGGGGTGAACTACTGCCACGTACACCTGCCCAACATACATACGTTTGTTCTCGAGCCCGCCTAGTGAAAAAATTTTCTTGCAAACCATACAGTCACCATACAATCACCCTGCAAAATTTGATCCAGGAACGTCTTTTGGGGTCTGTTGGACTGGATTTACCTTGACTTTCATTTTTCATTTTCAGTTCAAGGCTGCCCAAACAGGCTGAATTAAGCCGATTCTGCATTCTACAGGTATGAACCTTTCATAGTTCAGCGGTGGAAGTCAGAGGAGGAAACTGTATTGTGAAACATGATTTTATTTTGGTGAGTTGACAAACTGGGGTAATTGTTTTGGCAGGGTAACAAGGCGAGGAAACTTGACAAGGCCACCTAGTTGATCTGGAAATCTGATCTAAGAGTTGGCCTGAACTTGGTTGTTTGTGGATGCATCCGGGTCAGGGAATCAGTTGTGGCGTCCACTGGAAAGCAACGTTTCAGCTTGAAAGCTGGCACTTCAAGTTGATAGCCATTTTGTTAGTCGAGCCACTCCAAATGACACTTTATAAGACTGATTTCTCACTTGAGGCTGTTATAGATGTCACCTGATGGAACAAATGAGAATATTTTTAAGTCCAGAGTTAAGAAATGTCTTAGTTTATCATTTATTTAAATATTTAGACATTTCAAATTCTCTGCAACAGTAATTAGTGGTATGTAAATTTTATAGTGTATAAAGCATGGCTATGAATATTATTGTCTTTAAAATCCCCCTGAAGAGTGAGAGATCACGGAACAGGCTTGTTGGGATGAAAGTGTAGTTTTTGATGAAGTCTTCAATTCATTATCTTATTATAATACATATATCTATATCTACCTGGAGTTTTGAAAATGGGGTCTGTTAATATGGTGCTATTAAGTTATTTTCGTCTGTAAACTTTATCAAACCAGCTTGACTTGATTAAGCCATTTCGATTTTTTGGATTTCAATTTCAATTTGACTTTGACTTTTCTCGACAGAGGTTGGGGTTGTATATCAGAAATATGCAAAACTGTCAGAATCAAACTAGTTTGTTATTAAGTTGAAGCCAAATTAAAATTTTAAGCCCAACAGGGTTTTATGTACTAATATCTCCAGGAGTGTGCCTAATTTTGGATATCTATTTGGAGTTCCTGTCCCGTAATCCAAGTGAAGGTGTTTGGGTGTGGTTTCTTTGTACTCTTATGCCTAGTATCAAGTGGCTTTGACTTGTGCTGAGTGGAGAACATGCTATATACTAGGTAGAGATAGCACAGTTTTCAGGCATTGACTATGATTTAAAGGCTGTCTAGTGTGCCATTATTGATGCAATTGCTTGCAAAGGGCTTTCCTGTGATATGATGACATGAGCCTAAATATTTCCACAGGTGGCCAAGAGATTCTAGTTTCATTTCCTGGTTATGCTATATAAAGTTTGGAGTGTATAACTTCAGGTAAGCACTGCTTAAGTTACTCTATAAGACACTTGGTCTTATAGAAATTATTGGTCTTGGAAAAATTCAGGCTCATGGTATCATATCACATGAAAGCCCTTTGCAATCAATTGCCTCAATATAATTATAATTATAATATTAATTATAAATTTTCATTCATTTATCTTGCTACCTTGATATATTTACTTTTATGTAAGTTATGCATATGTACGTATAGATATATTTTTTATGTTAGCTTTTATTTATTGTTGATGTGATGTCTGAAAGGATTTTATCAACTAAATAAATGTAGTTGTACAATAATAGCACACTAAACTGTCTTAATCATAGTCAAATCCTGACAACTGTGCTATCTCTCTGGTTTTGAGGTCTTGTTTTGACAGAGTATGGCAAGGAAGCTTGACAAAGAAGGCCTCCTAGTGGTGATCTGGAAATCTAACCCAAGAGTTGGGAAGTTGATTCCGGAACTTGGTCTTCGTGGATGGATCCTGTTCTTGAGTTGTCAGGGAATCATTTGTGA
The DNA here is from genome assembly GCA_964020085.1 of Micromussa lordhowensis. Lineage (NCBI taxonomy): Eukaryota > Metazoa > Cnidaria > Anthozoa > Scleractinia > Lobophylliidae > Micromussa > Micromussa lordhowensis. Next base: position 12,223 of record CAXHUQ010000642.1, on the reverse strand, counting down.
CATCCACCGGAAAGCGGTATCCCTTCCACAAGTCGGGAGTTTTTGCATGTATCAGCTCTAGAGTTACTAAGTTATCCAAGTAGTAATGGTACAATCAAATGAGTTTATTGTTTATTTAAATATTTAGACATTTCAAATTCTCTGCGGCAGTAATTACCGGTATGTCAATTGTATAGTGTACAAAGCATGGCTATGAATATTATTGTCTTTAAAATCCCCCTGAAGAGTGATAGATCACCTAACAGGCTTGTTGGGATGAAAGTGTAGTCTTCGATGAAGTCTTCAATTCATTATCTTATCATTCATTATCTTATTATATATGTTTCGAAAACCAGGTCCAACCATGTCCAACGGGCCCAGTAAAGCCCAGTGTCTTATGGAGTAACTCAGCAGTGCTTACTTCAAGTTCTACACTCCACACTTGATCTAGCATAAGCAGAAATTGACAATAGAATCTCTTGTCCTCCCTTCTGTGGAAAAATTCAGGCTGATGACATCATATCACATGAAAGCCCTTTGCAAGAAATTGCCTCAATAAATATTAATTATAAATTTTCATTCATTTATCTTGTTACCTTGATACAGCTACTTTTATTTAAGTTATGCATATGTACATATAGATATATTTTTTATGTTAGCTTTTATTTATAGTTGATGTGATGTCTGAAAGGATTTTATCAACTAAATAAATTTAGTTGTACAATAATGATAGTCAAATCCTGACAACTGTGATATCTCTCTGGTTTTGAGGTCTTGTTTTGACAGGGTGTGGTATGGAAGCTTGACAAAGAAGGTCTCCTACTGGTGATCTGGAAATGTAAACCAAGAGTTGGTAAGTTGATTCCGGAACTTGGTCTTTGTGGATGGATCCTGTTCTTGAGTTGTCAGGGAATCATTTGTGACCTCCACCGGAAAGCGGCATCCCTTCCGCAAGTCGGGACTTTTGGCATGTCTCAGCTCTAGAGTTACTGGGTTATCCAAGTAGTAATGGTACAATCAAATAAGTTTATTGTTTATTTAAATATTTAGACATTTCAAATTCTCTGCAACAGTAATTACCGGTATGTAAATTGTATAGTGTATAAAGCATGGCTATGAATATTATTGTCTCTAAAATCCCCCTGAAGAGTGAGAGATCACCTAACAGGCTTGTTGGGATGAAAGTGTAGTCTTTGATGAAGTCTTCAATTCATTATCTTATCATTCATTATCTTATTATATATGTTTCGAAAACCAGGTCCAACCATGTCCAACGGGCCCAGTAAAGCCCAGTGTCTTATGGAGTAACTCAGCAGTGCTTACTTCAAGTTCTACACTCCACACTTGATCTAGCATAAGCAGAAATTGACAATAGAATCTCTTGTCCTCCCTTCTGTGGAAAAATTCAGGCTGATGACATCATATCACATGAAAGCCCTTTGCAAGAAATTGCCTCAATAAATATTAATTATAAATTTTCATTCATTTATCTTGTTACCTTGATACAGCTACTTTTATTTAAGTTATGCATATGTACATATAGATATATTTTTTATGTTAGCTTTTATTTATAGTTGATGTGATGTCTGAAAGGATTTTATCAACTAAATAAATTTCGTTGTACAATAATGATAGTCAAATCCTGACAACTGTGATATCTCTCTGGTTTTGAGGTCTTGTTTTGACAGGGTGTGGCATGGAAGCTTGACAAAGAAGGTCTCCTACTGGTGATCTGGAAATCTAAACCAAGAGTTAGTAAGTTGATTCCGGAACTTGGTCTTTGTGGATGGATCCTGTTCTTGAGTTGTCAGGGAATCATTTGTGACATCCACCGGAAAGCGGCATCCCTTCCACAAGTCGGGACTTTTGTCTCAGCTCTAGAGTTACTGGGTTATCCAAGTAGTAATGGTACAATCAAATAAGTTTATTGTTTATTTAAATATTGCCTCAATCATTGGACACTAAACTGCCTTAAAATCATAGTCAATGCCTGAAAGCTATGCTAATTCTACTAAGTATATAGCATGTTCTTCACTCAGCACAAGTCAGACTGACTTGATACTATGGATACAAGTACAAAGAAACCACACCCCATCAACTTCCCTTGGATTAAGGGCCAGGAACGCCAAATAGGTATCCAAAATTAGCCACACTCCTATAGATATTAGAACATAAAACCCTGTTGGGCTTAAAATTTTCTTTAGCTCCAACTGAATAACAAACTAGTTTGATTCTGACAGTTATTTTTTATCTGGAAATAATTTAATATAATAAGTTAAGTTAAGTTATATGTGTGTATATACATATATGTTTTTATATTTTTATATTTATATTTTTCTATAGATGTGTAAACGATGTTGGTTAACCAACATCCAAGTATCGATTTTGTAAGTGCTGAAGAAGCCCGAACGGGCGAAACGTCCATGTATTAAAGACCACAAAGAGAAAAGTTCGCATCTTCTTCTGTTTATTCTACCTTTATATATTTCTATATATATAAGAAGAAATTGCTAATTGGGTTGTCAATGGCAATGCCAAGCCTGACAAGGCTTTTGGAACCATCAAAACCCATCCAGGGGAATCCCCTTCGGCTCATTACATCGTGCTGCGCACCGCCATTGAAAACCTTTCAGCATTTACCGAATTTTATCTTAAGCCTCTAGCCCAAACCTTGCCATTTAGACATTTCAAATGGTAATTATGTAAATTTTATAGTATATAAAGCATGGTTATGAATATTATTGTCATTAAATCCCCTGAAGAGTCTTGTTTGATTCTGACAGTTTGCCTTTTTAGTATTTTTTATCTGCAAATAATTTAATATTCAAGAGTTTTCATTGGCTTAGCGATCATGGGCTATGAGCCATTATGCCATGCTCTAAAAATGTTTTAGAGTCCGCATGTTATTGAAAAGTGCAGTAATGACTTGAATATTAGCGCAAATAAGTGTTTTCTCTCTTTTGCATCCCATCATCTAGTCAAAACTTTTGCCTAAGGGATCCACTCGGCGCCATTTAAGGTGATTCCTGAGAAATAAAATTTAGCGATGATTTTTTTTGAAAATTTACCTGAATGTTCTCTACCAAGCACTGTTTCGGAAAATAAAATTAAAATGATAGATCACCATTTTCGTTTAAGAGATGTGATTATAATAATGACCTGCAAAATAGAAACCTCTCAAATAGGGACACCTCGCTCTGTCCTTTCGGTGTACGTGTGATAGAGGTATGACTGTATATGTATCTACTCGGATTTCGAAAATGTACACTCCGGTGAGAATTTATGTCTATGAGCTTCCGCGTTTCCGCGCTTCCGCGTTTCCTCATTTTTTAAAGTTTGACAACAAAATTCCCAGTACTTGTTTAGAACTGTTCATCGTTATCGCCTGCCTAATATGAAGTGCTTAAGTTAAATATTTCACAAGGAAAGTTACTCGCTTGTTTCAAAGTAGGACACTTAGCCGTATTCCATGATAAGCAAAACATGACTATTCGAAGCGCGTTTTTTCTATGATACAATTACCAATTGAATTTTGTAAACCGGTCATATAACGCATAGTTATATACTTTAGAAGAATTCAGAGCGATTTCTAGTAACAATCCAAAGGACAGGACACACAGACAGAACGTGTACCATCATTTCACAAGTGCGAAACTTCACCTTATAACTGAGTACTTGTTTAAATATCGCTGTTCAACATTTCAGTACACAGTTATAGTGTATACTTGAAAAGAGAATTCAGATTTTCAGTGTACTAGATTCTGTAGGGTTTGCTTATACGGAAGAATATAGTTGTATACCTGCTTTTTAGAGGAAATATTACACTTCGAGTTAACTATGCTCATTTTACAAAATTCACGCGCGCGCCGTACACTTGAAATTGCCGAACTCGATTTCAATTTATTTCGCATAAGCTGCACTTCTGAATCAGAAAATTCGCTCCTTGGACGGGTAAGACTTATTCCTTGCACAATTAAGAGTTTGTTCCCCCTTGTAAGCATTTTAAATCCTATAAGAACGGAACGTGGAATGTGCACACAACAGTTCCCGCGCAAACACTTTCCCATCGATTGTCTTAAAAGAGATCGCTAAAAATTAATGCGGAAAGTTAAATTTTCTGCTCTTTTCAAGTGGAAGAGTTGATCTTTTTCTAGAAAAGTAGAATTGCTGGAACCTTTCACTGAGTCCATAGCCCTCACTCAACACCTTTTTAGCGTATTTAGTATTCTCTTCGTTCGAATCCAACGACTTCAAATCACCGACTTCGAAGCGATATATCTCTTTAGAGTTAATAGCTACTATACATCGGCAAAGACTAAATATGTTTCTTAGCAATCCATCTTTATTGTGTTAAAATTTCAGAAAAATCGAACGAAACCAGAGTTAATTAGTCAAAACTTTTGCCTAAGGGATCCACTCGGCGCCATTTAAGGTGATTCCTGAGAAATAAAATTTAGCGATGAGTTTTTTTGAAAATTTACCTGAATGTTCTCTACCAAGCACTGTTTCGGAAAATAAAATTGAAATGATAGATCACCATTTTCGTTTAAGAGATGTGATTATAATAATGACCTGCAAAATAGAAACCTCTCAAATAGGGACACCTCGCTCTGTCCTTTCGGTGTACGTGTGATAGAGGTATGACTGTATATGTATCTACTCGGATTTCGAAAATGTACACTCCGGTGAGAATTTATGTCTATGAGCTTCCGCGTTTCCGCGTTTCCGCGCTTCCGCGTTTCCTCATTTTTTAAAGTTTGACAACAAAATTCCCAGTACTTGTTTAGAACTGTTCATCGTTATCGCCTGCCTAATATGAAGTGCTTAAGTTAAATATTTCACAAGGAAAGTTACTCGCGTGTTTCAAAGTAGGACACTTAGCCGTATTCCATGATAAGCAAAACATGACTATTCGAAGCGCGTTTTTTCTATGATACAATTACCAATTGAATTTTGTAAACCGGTCATATAACGCATAGTTATATACTTTAGAAGAATTCAGAGCGATTTCTAGTAACAATCCAAAGGACAGGACACACAGACAGAACGTGTACCATCATTTCACAAGTGCGAAACTTCACCTTATAACTGAGCACTTGTTTAAATATGGCTGTTCAACATTTCAGTACACAGTTATAGTGTATACTTGAAAAGAGAATTCAGATTTTCAGTGTACTAGATTCTGTAGGGTTTGCTTATACGGAAGAATATAGTTGTATACCTGCTTTTTAGAGGAAATATTACACTTCGAGTTAACTATGCTCATTTTACAAAATTCACGCGCGCGGCGAACACTTGAAATTGCCGAACTCGATTTCAATTTATTTCGCATAAGCTGCACTTCTGAATCAGAAAATTCGCTCCTTGGACGGGTAAGACTTATTCCTTGCACAATTAAGAGTTTGTTCCCCCTTGTAAGCATTTTAAATCCTATAAGAACGGAACGTGGAATGTGCACACAACAGTTCCCGCGCAAACACTTTCCCATCGATTGTCTTAAAATTTCAAAGTATTATATTTCCGTGTCTTTTTACCTTTTAGCCACAAAATTTATACAAGTTGTTTGTCTGTGTCGAAGTTTACAGTGTGTATAATGTCATTTTCGTACGTTCAATTGGTCATTACTGCGCATGTGCTGCATTTTTCAATAAACATTTCCCCATACATTCTCTTCAAATTTCAAAGTATTATATTTTCGTGTGTTTTTACTTTTTAACCACAAAATTTATACAAGTTGTTTGCCTGTGTCTAAGTTTACAGTGTGCACAATTTCATGTTCGTACGTTCAATTGGTAGTTACTGCGCATGCTCTAAACATCGTAATTTTCCAATACATTGTCTTAAAATTTCAAAATACTGCCTTTTCATGTGTTTTTAACGTTTTACTACAAAATTTACACAAGTTGTTTGTTTCTGTCTAAGTTTACAGTGTGCACAATTTGAGGCGCGTACGTTGAATTTGTCGTTACTGCGCATGTACCGAATTTTTTCATACATTTCTTCTTATTTTACGATAGTCGTAACTTTGAAAATCGTAGAGCAATTGACAAATGCTTTGAAACAGAAAAACTGTGCATGATATTTACCTATTCAATATACGCAGAAGTTGTCACTGTCTTTGATAAAGTACTGCGCATGCCCTAAATATCGTCAAGTTTTCATAAGACATTTTCAGAATGCTCTATCTTCCTCATTTTTTAAAGTTTGACAACAAAATTCCCAGTACTTGTTTAGAACTGTTCATCGTTATCGCCTGCCTAATATGAAGTGCTTAAGTTAAATATTTCACAAGGAAAGTTACTCGCGTGTTTCAAAGTAGGACACTTAGACGTATTCCATGATAAGCAAAACATGACTATTCGAAGCGCGTTTTTTCTATGATACAATTACCAATTGAATTTTGTAAACCGGTCATATAACGCATAGTTATATACTTTAGAAGAATTCAGAGCGATTTCTAGTAACAATCCAAAGGACAGGACACACAGACAGAACGTGTACCATCATTTCACAAGTGCGAAACTTTACCTTATAACTGAGCACTTGTTTAAATATCGCTGTTCAACATTTCAGTATTAGGACCTTCTGTTGTACGTTTTCTTGTTAGTCACCTGTACGAAGGTAAGAAAAAAAAAGCGGGCATTTTAAGCTTTCGGATGAAAATATTTTAGCGTCAATATTGTCCGCTTTTCATCCAGGAACGTTTTTAACCGCAGAATAAGGTACCTTTTCCGCGCTTTTAAAGAGATCGCTAAAAATTAATGCGGAAAGTTAAATTTTCTGCTCTTTTCAAGTGGAAGAGTTGATCTTTTTCTAGAAAAGTAGAATTGCTGGAACCTTTCACTGAGTCCATAGCCCTCACTCAACACCTTTTTAGCGTATTTAGTATTCTCTTCGTTCGAATCCAACGACTTCAAATCACCGACTTCGAAGCGATATATCTCTTTAGAGTTAATAGCTACTATACATCGGCAAAGACTAAATATGTTTCTTAGCAATCCATCTTTATTGTGTTAAAATTTCAGAAAAATCGAACGAAACCAGAGTTAATTAGAATTTTTTTTGTGAGTCCACTATGACTTCCCTTGTGGACTAACAAAATACGCAGCGGTCAGTCATAGAATGATTCCGGCAATTCTGCTTTTTTTACAAAAAGATCAACTCTGCTAATTGAAAAGAGCAGAAAAATAAACTTTCTGCATTTATTTCTCATAGAACAAATGCAAAATTGTTACCTTATTTGTTAATGCGAGTCGATTAGTTGAAAAGTTAAAAAAGGTACCTTTTAAGAAAAAAAAAAGATTTTTAACCGCAGAATAAGGTACCTTTTCCGCGCTTTTAAAGAGATCGCTTCAACCTGAAAAAAGGGTACCTTTTTCGCGCTTTAAAGCTTTGTTTGGTAAAGTGAGAAATGCATGAAAAGTGGACAATATTGGCTTCAAAATATTTGCACTCGAAAGCTTAAAATACCCGCCTTACATAACAGAAAGCGACGTTTCGGTCAAAAAAAAAGCTAGAATTATTGCCTGAGAGCTGACAATTGAATTCTTCCCACTCCACAAGAGCTGGATCCTTTGCTAGTTTCCAGCTCTCCTGGGTTAGAGGCCTCAAAAAGGGATATGGGAACGAGAATGAAAAAATTCCCGTCAGCCATTTCGTCAATGGATCTCTGTTTTGACCGAATGACCACGAAAAACTCTGTGAACTTCGATCTTTTTCACCTCTTCCCTCGGCGCCATGCAGTCCATCGTTTCCTACCGGCTGACTTCTTCAGACGAGTCGAGCTCAGATGAATCCGATATTCAGCTCCAAACGCCTTCTAAGAGGCCACGCACGAGCAATTTCATGTTGCAGACAGAAACAGACGTTGATTGCGACGATCTGATCGAAGAAGGAGCAACCACGTGCACAGAAGAAACGACAGCAGAAGAATCACCAGAAAAACCAGAAGAATCACCAGAAAATCCAGAAGAATCAACAGAAGAAAAACCAGAAGAATCAACAGAAGAAGAAAGCAACTGCGTCGTACCCATGACCGAATTCAAACTTCGCAAACAGTCATATGCATTGGACATTGGACAATTGCCGCTGGAAATGCAGACATTTCTGCGCGAACTGAAAACCTTCTTCACTCGTCCAGTCCAGCTGGAAAGACAAGCAAGACCTTTGGCAACATCGACATACCAGAAAACCCAGGAAAGAATATTATGTGAGTTTATTGTCTGAGTTATTTCGCTCGCACAGTGTTGTTCAATAATTTAACGATTTTACGATGTGCAAACGAATTGATTTTCCCTTTTCATGCCCTTAGGCTTTCTTGGATTCTTGAGGTCTCGCCCTGGTGTGATACTGCAACCCGACGTCTTCCTACGTCAGTCTCTGTTGGAATCTTATCTGGATTTTCTCAAGGTGACGTGTAATGAATTTTTTGACGTTTGCGTGGGAACTGGGCCGAAATTGAGCGGCCATGTTGTGACGTGTCATTTATGTTTCTAGTTTTGAAATCCATTTGTAAACATCTGCTCAAAGGAGACTAAAGTCTTCAGAAAGATTGTGTTTTCTGAACGGAAACTACCACAGTTTCCGTTATAAAAATTTGTGGAATCAGTTCATACTGTAAAGTTCAACGAACGTTTCAGCCTGAAATTTGCACGCCAGACACAGTCGTGTTTCAGGGTATATCGATTACAGTATCTGATGCGTGAATTCATCTTATTGACTGCAGAATTTGTTTTCCTGCAAGTACGTGAGGTCAAAATTTCACTTCTAAAAAGTGATATTTACAACTATTGTTATTCTTGTTAAAACCGTACTTCCCGGTGTACGAGTCGAGCCCTGCATTTTTTTGACCACAAAATTGAGCTTGTAACAGTTTAAGGCATGTTTACTGAACAAAAATATTTTTTTTTAGTCGTGGATACGCGGAGCGTAGAAACGACTAATTGTTAGGGGGCAGAATATGTGTCACTCGCTCAGATGTAAACAAATCAATATGTCGACGGTAAACCAATTGATATTGACTTTTCCAAACTTTGCGGAATGCCCAATTCTACCATCGAGATTACCGTGGAAGAAAATTCTGAACTTATTTACCACTGACAGTGATCAGCATTAGAAAAAATTTTATCTCAAAACCAGAAATATGTGTATATGTAAACCAGTTGGAATCACTCGTGCAAAAGGGTGAAAGTTGTATTTTGCTCTTGATTGTGTTTGTTTTCAAAACAAGAACTGCGAAACATAAAAGGGCCGCTCAAGTGTCAGTTGTCTTTGATGATGAACTTGTACATGTTGTTCAATATGAAGTGTAAGAAATGAAATCATAGCTATTGTGCTTCAAGGGCAAAGTTATTTACTTCAGGTGATATCGACTTAGACCCGGAACCTATTGTTACTCAGGGAAATAATCCAAACAATCTTATTGCATTGTTACAATTTCGATTTGCACAACATGGGATTAGCTGTAATTGTTCCGTCACCTGTAACAATTTTCCGTACACAGCTTTTTTTTCTTATTTGATTTTTCTAAATTTAAGAAATACTTGTTGCTTGTAAACATTCCAGTTCTTCAAGGTTTTCTTTCGACGGGTCATTTTCGCAATTTTTGGTACAGCTCTGTAATTTTTCATCCAAATCTTGGACCTTGGCTTTGCTGCTGTGGCCTTTTTCTTTGCTGTACTTGATAGTTATTTTCAAGTTTCAAGTTCAAGTTCAAGTTTATTATTAAATCAACAAAATTTTACAAAAACAACGCTAACCCGCAAATAGCTGAGGCTAATCTAGGCGGGTAGCGAGTAAGACTGTTTAAAGAGTAAATCAAATGTTAGTGTTACATACCAGTAAAGAGATGAAACAAATGCACGTCTAGCAAATAAATAAATAAATAAATAAATAAGTAGGTAAATAAGTAGGTAAATGAATAAATGGATGAAATAGAAATCGCAATTAGACAAAGCTATTTTGAGTATTTATTTTGAAATTTATCGATTAGAAAAGATGTGCCAACATAATCGTCCTCTTCCATTAAAGCTTGTTAGTTATTGTTTTCGACTGACTGTTCAGGGCTACTTCCTGAATCTTGATAAACAGTGTAATGCTTTTTTTCTCTCTCTCTCTCTCTCTCTCCTTTTGCAGGACCAACGAAATTTGTCAGCTGCCACCATATCCAACCACTGCTCTTCGCTTCTGTATCCTGCGAAATTCCTTCACCGGGAGAGCGCACCCGTTTACCAGGACATCCCTGTCATTAAGCAGCTAAGAACACAGGCAACACTTCTACAGCGTCAAGGCGATGTCGAACGTCCTCAAACTAAGGAAGAGCTGACGCTTCTGAACCGTTGGCTTGACTGGTAAGCGCTAGTAATATTATTTTACTGCTTTGTGTTGGGTGACAGGAGAGCTTGTCATGCAGTTTTAACGTGTCACCTGTCCTGCGAAAACGTACGGCCAAGCCAAATGGCAACAGACATGAAATAACTTTTAGGTAGAAACACACATAAGAACTCGCACAGTTATGACTCAAAAACATGCAGAACTTTGTGCTGAGAGAATGCCTTTTCCATCCTTGACAGTACCTCTGCGTCCTTTCAACTGAAAATTAAGGAGGCCATGTCAATTTAACACTTTCGTTGTAATTTTTTGACACTGCAACTGTATTCGCAACTGACGACGGATGTTGATTATCCGAAACATGTTTTGTAAACTTGGAAGTGCGTGTTTCTAACTAAAAGCTATTTTTGACATTGTAAACAGTATAAACCTTACTGATTGTCATCAGAGGGTAATTAGAATTTAGTGAATTGAAAATTAACCAACTCTTGAGACTTTGTTGAAAAACGTTTCACTTCTTTGTCATTTAATTTTAAAAGAGGATAGAGTAGTCCTCTCTACCCTCTGTGTATCCATGTCTGAAACCCTACATGTATGAATAACTGCAGCCTAATATCACTATGCAACATTTTGCAGGGAACAGATTGTGAATGCGTGCAGCGTGCAGAGAGATTACTTTGAGATGGCTGTCAACAAAAGAGATAAGGCCCGGGAATGCTGCGACTTGGTTATCTTGGCAATGTATGTTTTCATTCCGCCGGGCCGCGGCGTCGAAGTTCGCACGCTAGAGATTCAAACCAACTGGCAACAATTTCATCCTGCGCAGGTCAAAGATAAGAATGTCCTCTTGGTGAAGGGATCAGAAGAGGTCACGCTTTACTTCCACAACTATAAGACTGCAAAGTTCTTTGGCCGCCAGGAGCTTACTCTGAAGGTAAGACAATGCAGCAGATATTTAGTACGAATATTCAGTTGTTTTTTGTTTCTTTTTCTCTCTCTCTCTGGGATAAACCAGTAGTTGTTTCATAGTCCCATATGCTGTGATTATTTTTCTAATGATATCACGATACTTCCTAAGATGTTGCACTTAAAGGGAAACTCATCCATACCATTTTCTTCTGACCATAGACAGATCATGAGCTGTGCAAAATACTCCTCGACTTTGTGAACAATCACCGTCCCCAATTGGTTGGCAAAGAAAGTGGCGACATCTTGCTTCTGGTAAGTAGTCTCAAGCTATAATGCAGTAACTTGCTGTCAATCCATTAGGTGTGATTAAAAGGGCAAATTCACCCCCGATTCTACTAGAAATCTAAACCCTAACCCTGCTATTGGAGCAACTGTGGCCAAGTTTCTGGGATTTATCTTCAAGAATCCTGAAGTCACCTCCAAAAACCACGCATTCACCCTCAAAATAAAAGTTGGGGACTTGTAATAAAGGCCAATCACCCTGCCAAATTTGATGCAGGAATGTTTTTTGGGTTGTGTTGGGGTACATTGCCTCGGAGTTTCATTTTCATTTTCAGTTGTGGGGTGGTTTAGTTCAAATTAGCATTCTCGGCAGTCTAGACGGGTGAATTTACCCGATTCTTCATTCCACAGGAATGAATCTTTCAAAATTCAGGGGTGAATGTCAGTATTTCTTAACCCCACTTGGGGGTGAATTGTCCTTACACTCATTCTCCTTGAGATGTACAAACAACAACATTCACCCTAACTTTGGTTCTATTTGCTTCATTGCAGAACAGAAATGGAGCAATGTTTAGCAGTTCCTCCTTTTCAAGCCACATTAAGAACCTTTTCCAGAAACTGACAGGGACTGTGGTATCCATCAACATGATTCGGAGTTCATTTGTGACCTGGGCTTATGGCAGAGAGTAAGTATTGAATAGTTGACTTCTTTATTTGTAGAAAG
>CAXHUQ010000641.1:12500-19000 GCA_964020085.1 Micromussa lordhowensis | reverse complement strand
AGGTTGTTCAAGTCAAGTAAGTTTGTTGAATATTCCATCTTCTTTTGATATACAATTGTCCAATCGCCCTATTTCGTTCAGTCTGCATGATAAATAATTTTTAAATGTTTCCTAAAAGCATATAAAAGGACACTCATTAAGCGAAAGTTAGCTAGTATAGCAATCGTTTAGATAAAGAAAGTTTGGTTTTGTTCGACGTATTGAAGAAACACTGTTGAAAAATTGCCCGCTATTCTTTGCTCTTCTTTCTAACACAAATGCGCGGTCAGAGACGAAGCTCGTATAGACACTCCGGAAATACTTAAAAAATTCATCGTGCTTCTTTTATTCAGTCCAATTTCCAATATTTTAAGTCATTGCTTGTTATTTTAAAAAAGTTTGGGTTTGTAACTTGTTTTAGAGTTTCGACGCACTTTTCTGAAAATTATAAATATGTGTTCCTTGTTTTTTCATGTGTATCTCTTCAATGACTCAGCGGCTACGGAAACACTAAGGAGAGCTAGGGGAATTCAATCAATTGCGTTGAGTACAAATAACGCGTGGAACAATTGTTCGAGTGGAGTTAGATGCTATCTTGTGTTATGTTCAACAAGATGATTTTTCAAAGAATTATAAGTTTGGCAAGATTAGTGGAATGTGGTTGAAAAATAAAAAAATATAGATTCCAGGTCCCACCTAATTCTTCGAACTTTGATCGGAGACTTCAAACGCGCAACTCCAACCGCAATTTCTTCTTCACACTTCTGAGAGATTTTTTTCTAAATTCCTCTGAACAGGAGATAGATTTTAGATAAATGCTATGAACAATATTTTATATACGTTACCTTTTCGTGTATAATACTTAGGACTTTTTTTGGGGGGGGGGGAAGGGGGGCGAGAAAGGGGGGCAGGTCATACCGTCGATTAACCCGCCAAAATCGCAAAAGTTAGAACCCTCAATAATTGATCGTTACAAGTAGGACCATGTAAACGCATCATTTAAGAAGCTTGGCTTGTATCGTTTTTCAGGTTTTGACCCAAATGAATCATTTAGCCATTCAAGTAGTAATTCATTGACATGACTTGAGACGAACGTAAATTTATCGCCTTAGCGATTTAGTGACGCTTCACAATGTCTTTACGTACTGTTTTTCAATTAGATGGAACTAATTCAGGAAAGTCAACCACCAAAGCAGTAGTTCCACGGTTCAAAGTTCAAAGTTCAGGGTCATGAACTCGTCTATTAAGGCAATCGAATTTAGCTTAACTATTTTAAAGATGATAGTATTTCTGTTGCTAATTAAGCGTGGACCTATTTTGTCTCTTTGCGTTCACAACGGTCTAATGCAAATTCCTCGCGGCTTTTCATTTTTTTCTTTTTTTTAGTCAAGTCAAGTTAAGTCAAGTTTATTATTAAATCAACAAAATTTTACAAAAAAACAACGCTAACCCGCAAATAGCTGAGGCTAATCTAGGCGGGTAGCGAGTTTAATCATCAAGATATTTTAACTGCCGCCGCGGGTTTTTGTCTTTTACCTAACGAGAGGTTAACGCTCGTAGCGTCATTTTCCTTATCTCTTTATATTCCATTGTTTAACTCACCAGTGGATACTGATAGCCAGATGTAATAGAGCTGTATTAAAAATTACAGAAAGACTGTCTATGAGATTTATTTGCAACTGTCAGGCTTGATTTCGAATTGAGCAGTCTATGTCCAGTTCATTGTTTCTATGCCGGCCCCAGTTTATTGTTTCAGAGTTAGAAGACGCAAATATTTTTTTTTCCACGTGTGGTTTAATTTGGACACTTACCACACATTAAGTAGTTGTTGTTATAGGTCTCTTGGGTTCACCGACTTGCGCTATTTTGAGAGAGAACAAAGAGAGCAAAGCAAACCCAACCCTAGGGAATAATGCTGTAGTGGAATAAAACTCGGACACCACATTTACTTTCTTTGTAGGTGGTTGAATTGTGAGGAGCTAACGACGAGTATAGAGAGCAGTTGGGATTCATTTCAAAATGTTTCAAACTCGTTTTTAAGGAGACATCACCTGCGTAGAAATTTTGTCTCAGATCTCTTACGATATTTTGCGATTTCGTTTTTTGCTACAAAGGCATGCCACAGAGACTATTTTTAAATAAAACTGGAAAAAATCGCTGGGCCCCCAGCTCAGTTAAATAATTGGGACGCATAAAAATCTACAGAGATTGCATTTGGAATAAGCACAGAAATACTGGCCCCAAAACTGTAGTTTCTTTTCTAGAATGGCTTAAAAGTTCAGTTCTATGAGTTCTATGATCTGATAGGTACAGGGGTGCAAGGCCATTAAGAGATTTATATACAAGCAATAATATCTTAAACTGGATTCGGTAGCTAACAGGCAGCCAGTGGAGATTGTATAACGAAGGTGAAATATGCTCATAGCGACTGGTGCTACAGATGACACGGGCGGCCGCGTTCTGGACGCGCTGAACTTTTTGTAGTTGGTTACCTTTCAACCCTACTGGTAACAAACGCATTCACTAAAGTCTGTGCGCAGTCAGAGCTAAGATATTTTCTTATTCTCCTAATATTGTAGAGATGAAAAAATGCAGATCTACAGATGTTATTAATGTGCGTGTCCATCTTGAGTTGGTCATCGAACCAGCAGCCTAGATTTCTTACTATGCTGGCTGCTGTAACTATGCTCTCTCCAACCTGTAGGGAATCTACGTTGACTTTGGCAAGTTGTTGTCTGGTGCCAATTACGATAAACTCGGTTTTGTCATCGTTAAGCTTTAATCTGTCTTGGGGCATCCATTTCCTTATATCCACAATACAACTTTGCATGGCCTCTAATGCTGCTGGCTGTTCAGAGCCTGAGTCTGCGCTGAATGATACATACAGTTGTGTATCATCCGCATAGGTATGCACATCAGGAAGGTGATGTTCAATGATTTTGAACAGTCTACTTGTATAGAGAACAAACAGAAGAGGCCCAAGACAGGAACCCTGTGGGACGCCATACTTTGTATGGAACTTGGTCGATGTCTTGCCGTTGATGGAGACTGGAATCTGTTGCGAAGATAGGAGTCAAACCAAGAGTAGGCTTGCCCTGATATGCCAAAGTCAGAGGACAGACGGTCCAGCAATATGGTATGATCGACAGTGTCGAAGGCTGCGCTAAGGTCAAGAAGCACGAGTAATGTGACACGCTGCTGGTTCATATTGAGTAGGATATCGTTTTTGACTCGCAACAGGGCAGTTTCTGTACTGTGATGTTCACGATAGGGTAGAGTCTGTTTATAGTAAGATGATCGTGGATTTGACAGAACACTGCCCGCTTAGTCAGTTTTGAAGCATATAGACCACCCTTTGTAAATAGGTTTTTGTAAATAAGTTTAATGAGCTTTATATATAATAACAACTTGTAACTAAGGTATATTAAGTTCCTCTCGATTTTGTAATTTTTCTTTGGATATTGTAATGCGCCTGTGAGCATCTCCCAATGTAACAGGCGCACTATAAGTAATAAATTATTATTATTATTATTATTATTATTATTATTATTATTATTATTATTACTATTATTATTATTATTATTATTATTATTATTATTATTATTATTATTATTATTATTATTATTATTATTAAAGGCCGCGTCGGTTTTATTTGACTTGGTTTTAACCCGCAGAAAAAATACTGCTGTTAAAAAGTTGAGTATAACAACGCCGTAAAAGCGCTCGGGCATACGTACCAACAACACATTTCAAAGACACGCCTGAAACATGTAGATAAAGGAAAGTTACAGCCCTCTTTGGCGAAGCCGGACAAAGATAAAAATGACACCCGTGATAAGGAACAGCATAACTTGCAACAGTTAATCCAACAGCCGGGCCCGGCGTAGTAATAAAAAATGCAAGTATCCTACATGTTCACGGGAATATTTCAAACTTTGTCCCTCCAAAGCTAACATTTGAGAGAGCCTAGAACATATCTTGCAATATAAATGGCCTAGAGAGAAAAAATCCGGCAAAAAGCAGAGGTGTCAATCTCTGCAAATTACAAGCAGATAACAGCGGAAGCCACACAGACATATGACATCTAACGGCTCTCCTCTGACGAAATGTCCTCCTGAAAACACATGATTATTGCTTAGCGAAATATTCTAAAGATCCCCCGATCGTAACATACAAAAGGGGCAGATCCTTAAAGATATACTTGTTCGAGCAAAACTTCCTAAGTGGCTATTACACGTGGATGGGAGTCGCGCAGGCCTGTCGCCCCATTGTTATCATCGATGAGAAAAGCGAATTCTCTGGCGAAATGGCGGAACTATATCGAGCCGAGAGGAACTGGGGTAAATAAGCCTCGTGTAGGAGAACAGTTTCGGTCCTTAACAACAGGCAGTTACCAAGGGTTCGAAGGTCACAAGCCGCATCACATTACGTGGTAAAAGTCATTACGGGCTTCGCATTACATGGTATAGCCATGACAACCATCTTATTTCGAGATAGAATTACATGACATGATGATATCGCATTACTTATTTCGACCTATCTCGACCCATTTCGACCTGTTTCGTGTCTTTTCGACAAATGCATGTGTCGTAATATGTCGAAACATGTCGAAATATGTCGAAATATGTCGAAAAGTAATTTTGCTACAGATGGCGCGCCATATCATGGCACACATCGCTATTTTATACTAGGTACGACGATGGTGGACATTATGGTGTGGCCCACAAGTTTTCTGGGAAGAATTATTTGGAATACCATTGTGAAGGAAGTTACTGAAAGGCTATGTTCAACGGCAATGAATTTTCGCTTCGCGTCACCATCAAGGTTACGCTCTTGTGGACAACAAGAATCATTTGGTAAAGTTACTATGGTTTCTTTACGGAAATAGATCTCACCATTGGCGGAGATCTCTGAAAAGGGAAATTGTAGAAAAAGGACTCACCATTAGCGGAATTTTGGAATAGGAAAAGTTCTCACCACTCACGGAGATCTCTGAAAGGAAATTTGCAGAGAAAGTTAGATTCCAACTGGGCACCGTTTATGCTGATTGGAGATAACGTGACATTTTGTTTCATTATGTCATTTGGTAAGCATCATTTAACAACCAATGTCAACTTCCAGACCTAGTTCAGGAAGATGTCAGTAGTATAGTACTAGGGGGTTCCATCTCATCTTATTTCAAAATGTCGCTCGAACGATCACAATCAAAATTGTGATCTACCCCAAGTTCTATACTACTTATAACACACATTTTTGTCCGACGCGTTGGACAAACTGTTCTACAAGGTCTGGGAGACATAAAGTGACTCACGCAACGCTATCGTAACGTTATCTTATTAAAATTATAAGTCATGCTTCACTTTATTTTTTACGCGCAAGAGACGTATTATATGTTTTTCAAAAACTCATTAATAATTCATAAGCACATGAGCCTATCAGAGACGTCAAATTGATCACGTGCATGAACCTTTATACCTGGTAAAAATGAGAACGACTACCATGATCTTTATATAAAGATCACACGTAATCTTTATATAAAGATCTCCGTGTGATCTTTATATAAAGATCTCAATCAATTGTTCTCAATGCACGCGTTTTCTCGGGTTTTCGAAGCCGCAGAAGAATTCGCATGCACGTGTTTTCTCGGGTTTTTGAAACAATAGAAAAATTCGCAGGTAGGTGTTATCGCGGATTTTTGAAGCTATTTTTGAAGCTGTTCAAAACACTCGCAGCACGTGTTTTATCGGGTTTAAAAACACTGCTGCTCGTGTTTTAAACAGTACTTCACCAATGGATTATTTAACAAAGCAACATGTTCTCCTTCATCGATAGCAATTTTTATTCCATCTAACAAAATACATTCCTCAAGCAATTTTTTTATTCTTTTGACAATTGTCCTGTATAAACTATTTCTATGTCACCAATTGCTAGTTCTTTATGTAGTAATATACCTCTTCATATTATTTGCGGCTTGTCTCTTTTTGGTATCGTTTTACAAAACAAAGTCAAGGCATTCATTCAATGTCATCTTTTTCGATTGCATAATATATTATTATATAAATCTGCTTTATTCATCCATAATTAAACCATACTGTTCTAGTTTTGTTGAAAACACAACTACACAGCCAGTGGTTTCTTCTTGTTCTTTATACAAAGCATATTCATTGTCATCACAAGTAACCACAGTTTTTAATCTAAATTCTGCATGCACCTCTTGTACATGTTCCTTACCAAATATTAAGGAATCAACATCTCCTTTTTCTATCATTTCCTCTATTAAATGAACGACTGGATCTTCCTTATTGTAATTCAATTGAAATTCCCTGAAAATTCGTTCCACTGTATTCAAACGTTGATCTTCAGTAGTCTTATCTGGAAAATTTTGTTTGAGCAAAGAATACTCACATACATCTTTTTTTAAGAGAGCTGAACCTGCAACAATCACATTTTCTACCAGATATACTGTATTATTAAATTCTCAACCTCGGATAATGCAGTTCTAGCTTTCTGATTGGGAGAGA
>CAXHUQ010000641.1:5000-7500 GCA_964020085.1 Micromussa lordhowensis | reverse complement strand
AGTGGTTCCTCATTAGGAGTCATGATATGTTCCCTATTGGAAGTACTATACATTTCAGGACCTTTCAGGTGTTCCAGTACTTATAAACATAAATACGCATGACAGTGCCCGCTGTTTTGCATTTGAATATTATGGCTATTTCAGCTGTTGAGTTAAGTTTGAAAAACTAGACGCTAAAATACCAAAATCGTTTTTGTTTGGAGTTCCTTTTTGATCACGAATTTTTTTCTTTCATGTTTACATAAACTAGTCTCTTACCACGTATACTTTCCTTTCCATTCCGCCATGTTCATCGAATGGTTAGGATGGCACCACACATATGTCGCCACAGTTTTAAAATCTCAAGTACTTCTAGGTCCACGACGATAAAAACAAATTTCTTTTTTGACGTAATGTTCTTTAGACCCGAAAATGAAAATTCCAACAGTGTTATCAGTCTGTTTTGGGGTTTTTATTTTATTTATTATTTTCACTTTTTATTACTTTTTATTTCTCATCTACGAGATACTTAACTTTCTATGAAGGGACAAAATCCCAGCTTCAACACGCAGACTGACTCCATTCGTGTAAAACCCTTTGCCGTAATTGAACCACTGTTTTAATTGATATTATACATTTTACCTTCACTATGATTTTTGACTTGATAATGACGTGACTTGAACGTCGAAAAGCCGTCGGTTTCATTGAATTTTTTTTTTCAGTGTTTGTAAAAAGTATTTTATCGCAATTTTTTATAGTTTTACATGTTTTAAAAATCGTTTCTTCTTCGGATACTTTTTTTTTTAAAAAAGTGAAAAAAATATAGGTTCCCCAGGTTCCGTAGGTTCCGTAGGTTCCGCGGTCTGCAATCCTCAGTTTAGTAACACCCGCTATCTGCTACTCAATTATGGAGGGGAATACTGGACAAAATTGTTATTAGATCGTGTCCAGTGAGGCATTATATCGTACTACATGGTCATGTACCCGGTGATACTATATCGTACCCGAGATGTTGTCCTATTGTAATTGCGATGTCATTATGTCGTACCACATGCTGCTATATCGTACCCGATAATCCTATATCGTAACCTGTGTGGTCTTAAATTATGGCAGTGATGCAGTTTCATCGTACCATATGCTGCTATATCGTACCCGATAACACTATATCGTAACCTGTGTGGTCTTAAATTATGGCAGTGATGCAGTTTCATCGTACCATATTTTGCTATATCGTACCCGATGATGCTATATCGTAACCGGTGATGCTTTATCGTACGTACTGGTCAGCGGCTTAAGGTGAAATTGGCGCGAAACTAACGTCACGTGATCTGGAATGCGCTCGTCCTCGATTGTACTTCCCTTGAAACGCTGTATGGTGTAGACAACTGGAAACTGTTTAAGCTTATGTGTTTCTTTCCTCTAATCTATTGATATGTCAGATCAAGATCTCTTAGCAAGAACCACATCTATTTAACAGAGCTAGAAGGCACTGTAAGTGCAAATAGGACAAATGATAACGTTGGTGACCAGGATGGTGTCAGTGTCGGCACATCTTCCATTCGCGAACGTGCCTCGGATAACTTCAGGTCAGTACATATAATTGCTCATTTATCAAGCGTAAGCTGAAAGTCTTTATTTGTGAAAAAAAACTTGTAGCCTCCAGAAAAGACGTAATTTGTTTGCGTCTTTTAGGCAAACAGAGGCGAGCACGAAGCGCGAGTCTCGCGCAAGTTTGCGCTCTTCCCATCGTGCGCGACTCGCGTTTCGCAGTCGCCTCGCTTTTTTTTTATTAAGCTTTATTTCAACAACAACGACAAAAATATATTTACATTACTGAAAAGAAAAATGTGTTGAAATAGGAAAGAATTCCCAAAAAGCGCCAGAGCACCATTCTAGGAGGAAACTTTCGCCTCTGTTCGCATAAAAGGCGCGAAAAAAATTCCGCCTGTTCTGCAGGCTAAGAAACTTGGGAAGTAATTATAGACAATTTAATAGTGGTTACAGCTGTGAACATAATATAAAACAGCCAGTCAGTTGGTAGTCGAATAGCATCACACGTTGCTGCACATGGCCGCCATGTTTAGGCAAATTTATGTAAGAATGCAATAACTTGTCACATTTTAGTTGTGTGAGTTTCTTCGTGGTATCTCTACTTCTTAATTCACAAGCAGCGTAGAAAATGAATTTTATGCAAATAATCGCACATCCCAATCCCATACAAACTAAAATTGTGTTTGGCATAACAACTTTACTACATACAGATACACATGTACATCATAAAACAACTCCTGTAGTAGAGTACACTGTAGAAATCCCCAAACTTGTGAATAATTAAACCAGAAGACTAATTTATGTAAGTTTATACTCATTTTTTTCTCGTGTTTCTTCTTGTATTATTTTAATTTGTTTTCAGATTATAAAGACAAAAGCTTATGTCAGTGTGTATTAACCCCAGACTAATATTATTCCTTTTATACAGAAGAGCATTTCCAGGCCTTTGCACAAGAAATGTGACGAGAAG
>CAXHUQ010000641.1:0-2500 GCA_964020085.1 Micromussa lordhowensis | reverse complement strand
ATTTGTTTGTAAATTTCTTAAATCATTTGTTATTAGAAAAAATAGCCAATAGAAGATGTATAAACTCTCGTATCTTGGATTATTGTGATAAATTCCCGTAATTTAAGCCTCTATTGGAACCAACATTAGCGCGTGACAGCGCTTACGTGACAGTTCAATTTGCTGCGAATTCGGGAACTAAAACTTAGTTTCAAAAAATGATACAAAATGTACTATTTCTTATCACTTGCCAGGTTTTTTCGAGTTGAGGATTTGAAAGAGTGTATAACTGAGGTCACGGGCTTCTGAAATTTGTGTATTTGTGTTTGCTGATTTTGTATGTTCCATTGACTCTTTTTTCCCAGCGGAGTTATTTTTAGCACATGGAAATTTGAGAAGCATAACAACGTTTTTGAGATTCGAGAAAATAACAAAAAGACCTTACTCCAAATACTGTCCACTGTTTGCTAGATTTCTTCAAGTTGAAGATCCAAAGGAGTATTACTCCAGGTCGTTGCTTCCTGAATGCACTTGAATTCGTTAATTTCCCCCCGACGTATTCCAGCAGATCGAAATGTAATAAGCAATATTTCTTATGATTGAGGGCCTCTTCATATGAGCCCGGTCAACCGGGCTGGCTCGGTTTCCGAGATCTCGCCTCGCCACTCTTTCCTTCGTTAAAATTTCGATGTGTTCATATGAGAGGCCGGGCTGGCCCGGTTACCGAGATCTCGGTTTTTGCGACCGAGATCTCGGTAACCGGGATGAAAATTTTACCATATGAACACTCCAGCCCGGGTGACCGGGACGAAACTTTTTTGACAAAATAGCGGCCAAAACGGCATACTTTTTGCAGTCTATGTATTTCCACTTCAAAAGTATGCATATTAGCTTTATTAGTAAAGTTACAAGAGTCCACAAAGCTACGACAATCGTGAACGATACAAGTTTATGTTTCACTATTTTGGTTTTGTTTCTTGAATTTCATCCCGGTCGACCGGGCTGAAATTTCCCATATGAACAGACAACAAATTCGTCCCGGTAACCGAGCCAGCCCGGTTACCAGGCTCATATGAGAGGCCCTGAGAGAGCTGCGTTTGGGCTGTTTCAAGCAGTTTTATCAGCGCGGCAAAACCTGCCAAATGACCGACTGCTAAGATAACCACTAAAGAGTATTGCACTGGCGCTCAAAATAGGAAAACACTCGCAGTAAATAATCCTACAGTTTACGGCAGTGCTGTTTGGTAGATTTCTCAAGTAAACTGGACCAGTTTTTCATGAGGATATGGCTCTCTGCGAGTTTTCTAAACTTGTTGGTGGACCTTGTAGTGCGAGTGCAGATTACCCATCAAACGTGGCATGTGTTTCTATCGGGGAATGTGATAGAGACGTAAAAGGACATCTGAAGTTCTGCAAAATCAGTGGTGACATTTCGGTAAAGAACGAGTCAAGGCTGCTCCTTGCTCGAGCAGGTAAGCAACAACTGTCATTTTAGGTTATGTTATGTTTCTGATATCGTATTTATAGCATATGGATATGTTGCAATGATCAATTCACAATCGTTGAGGGGGCATTGGGGTTTGCAGTGTTGCGGTGTTGCTAATTTTTTTGTGTGCGGAATTTCGGTGAATAAATCTCACCGTGCGGTGTTGCGGTGATCTTAAACCCTACGGTGTGCGATGTTTGTGTTTTTAAACCTGCGGTGTTTGGTGTGAAACAAAATTTAGTGCGTTTTTTTGTTTGACCTTCCGGTGAGAACAAAAATTAGTTTTATCCTTCATCACAACATTGATTGTCTTGCTTACATGACGTACGGACGTTTTTCCCTTTTTCAAAAAGCAATTTGGACTATGTAAATCATGAAATTATCGCGGCGTCGGTGTTTCGTCAACTTTTTTTGCGGCGATGCGGTGTTTGTTAATTTTTTGTGCCATGTTGCGGTATTCAGAGCCACTCCCCTCCCCTAACGTCCTTCTCATCGTTGGTACGGAGTATCAAGGGGAGAGAAGGGACAGGAACTAAGGCGGAAAAGGGCGGCGAAAGGCGATGGTAATGGTAAAACAAGTTACGTATACAAAACATGGAACGGGGTCCATGGACCCTGTCCGTGGACCACTCCATGGACCTGGTCCATGGACCACCCTTAATTTTCAAAAGGAAATCGCCCCTGTTGATGTGAAAATTTACCGGAGGTCAGGGTACGAAAAACACAGACTCGTACTTTTTGCTTATGTCCTTGAGAGTTTGTCTCGTAAAAGCGGGTTGCTTTGGGATCGCGCCCCCATACTGAAATGGGAAGACCACAAACTCGTTTTGAGATACAGGAGATCTAGTGAATCCGGATACCCGCAATATTTTCATTCCAACACTTTCAAATTACAATTCGATCGGGAACTTCCCCCTCCCCCGTTTATTGTACTCTATCGTGCATAAAAATTAGTCGATCTATTTTATAAACGAAGTTACGAACACAAATTTGTAAACAAGGCATATTGATGAAAAATATGAGTCTGTGTTTTTC
>CAXHUQ010000640.1:5000-18000 GCA_964020085.1 Micromussa lordhowensis | reverse complement strand
CTCCTATATTATATGTTATTAGGAATGATCGTCAAAATATGTAATTTTAAAAAAATTCTGTAGGACAGAAGAAAGTAAAAACCTAATTTTCTACTATAGCTTTTTAAATTTTTTTCCACCTACAGAATTTTTAAAAATTGGTGTATATACGCATCCGATTGATCTTAGTTGTCACCAAAAATTTGAAGAAAATTAACCGACTGGAAGCGAAAATATTAGCGCACGAAGTTGGAAAACATGAAAAAGTCACAGTCGACTAGATCTCACTTCACGCATGCGCGAAGTTGTTCACGCGTGCTCAATCGAGTTCCTACGCGTACGAAACGACCGGCTTCCATCCGGACGTATTCTTTGTGACAAAAGAGATATTTTTTTCCTCACGATCGTTTTACGGGTTACAAGAGAAGCAACCAAAACCAATTTGGGAGAGCTTTGCCGTCGACGTTTGCATTAACGTGTTAAAAGATCTATTTTCTCTCCTCTTCTCTCTCTGATTTTTATTCATTCCGCTGACGCGTGCATTATAGTAATGGTGTTAGGGACTAGGACTAGGATACCAAAATCACCCTCCCCACCCACGAGTTGTCACGTTAGGTATTGTGGGAAATAAATCGCACGTGGTTCGTTGTTGTCCGCCATGTTGAATCAGCATTGAATGTTTGCGTGTGAAAGTGAGAGTGACAATGCGAGCTCCCTTCTGCGGCCGGTAACATTTGGGGGCCTGTCCGGGAGGAAAAGTTTACGGTAAAAGTCAAACAACATTTTTGCCGTCATGGCCGACGTTTGGGAGTTATAGGACAAGTACAAATCGCTCGAGGAAACAAGCAAACACGATGGAAGTTGAGGACATTCAGATGCAAATACAGGGTTACCTTTGCCAGTTAGGATTGAAGGATCTGCAAGGGATTGCTAAAACTCTGGGATGCTCTGAAGGTGAGACGAAGGACAAAAATCGGAGGAAACTGGTATCGCTAATCGAGGAACGGCTCGAAGAGGCTCTGAAGACAAAGGCAGACAAAATTGAGTACCTCGAGGAATTCAAATCACAGCTGATGGAATACACACCTGTTTGTCCTCCACTGGAATCTACGCCTGGAAATGTTCAATCACCGTCTAAAGAGGGTAAGCCGTATGTGGAAGATAAGTCTAAAGTAGAAGAAAAGCCCAAAGTGGAAGATTTAAAGCCTAAGGTTGAAGATGTTAAACCCCTTTATTTCCAGCCCAGCGATTTTAAAAGGGAGTTCAAAATAATCGGGCAGATTGGTGAGCCAGGGCAAAAAGACAAACTGAGCTTTGTTAGCTTAGCGAGGCAAATTGAGGGTGCTTTGCAAAAGGGGTACAAACCATCGGAAGTAGTTGATGCTGTTGTCAGGGCTATTAATCCAGGGATGAGATTGAGAAGTTACCTAGAGGGCCTGGAGGGTTTGACTCTGCCTCGCCTGAGAAGTATCTTAAGGTCCCACTATCAGGAGAAGAGCGCCACAGAACTCTACCGACAGCTCTCTACTCTTGCCCAAGAGCCCCAGGAGGGTCCACAAAGTTTTCTTATTAGAGCTCTTGATACAAGGCAGAAAATTCTGTTCGCCACAAAGGAGGCAGACACACAATTAAAATACGACCCAGCCTTGGTCCAAGGCATGTTCCTGCATGCACTTGACACTGGCCTCCAAGATGAAACCATTCGAACCAGAATGAGGCCACTGCTCCAAACAGTGGGCGTACAGGACGAAGACCTTATCCAGAGAATGAATGAAACTGTGTTGGAGGAAACAGAGAGGAAGTCAAAATTAGGGTCCTCTACTCGTCACAAAAACCCAAAAGTTAATGAGATGCATACCTTGCAAACAGGAGGAGGGTCTGCTCAACAAGGACAAACTGATAAGATGAAAAGCCCTGGGAGGGAGAATTTCACTGAAGAGAAAGTCATGGCTGCTCTACAGGAGGTTCGTTCGCAGCTTGCCACCTTGAAAGAGTCTGTTGAGAAGGATCGAGCTGACAGAGATCGACTTACTAAGACTCCACCAGAATCTCAGGATTATCAGAGGTATCAAACACACATGGGCTGCCCCAGTTGTCAATCCAAGGGTAGAGGGGAATTATGCGACCATTGTCATGTCTGTGGTAGTAGCGAACACTGGGCTCGTGGTTGTCGAAAGAAGAATAGCAGTGGTGACAAAGCAGGTTCGGGAAACAGGCGCGGGCTACGACCAAGGGACAGGAAGTAGCCCACCCTCACGAAAACGAAAAGTCCCATAAATGTGTTTATTGTCAAAGAGTTGAACAGCCAAATGAAGTGTTTAAGCAGTGTTCAGGTTGTAAAGCAGTTCGGTATTGTAGACAGAAGTGCCAGAAACTTCACTGGAGTAGTCACAAAAGTCTCTGCCAGGCAATTGAGCATATTGAAACACAAAAACGGTCACAAGTGGAACGTGGGGACGGTTATGTATTTGCCAGTCATTTAACACCTAAGCAACATGTAGCAGTAGCCAAGCTCGTAGGAAAGAAGTGTAAAGAGTCGTGTATGCTGGATGGGGTACCAGTAGAGGCCCTTTGGGACACAGGTGCACAAGTATCCATTGCATCAAAAGGTTGGCTTGGAGAAAATCTGCCTATGTTAAATTTAAGGAACATTGAAGAGTTGCTTGGAGAGGGAGCAGGACTGAACTTAATAGGAGCTAATGGGGGACCGATACCATTCGAGGGATGGGTAGAGGTACAGTTTCAGCTGGCTTCTAGTACTCAGTCAGCCGCCCCCATCACAGTACCAGTCCTGGTCGCGAGAGATGAGTTGGAATATCCTATTATTGGTTATAACGTCATTGAGGAGGTGGTTAAAGGTAGAGATCAAATGGGAGGACAGAATGCAGATTCCTTGAGAGAAATTATGAGTTCAGCTTTCAGCGAGGTGGAACGCGAGAATGTAACTGCATTGGTCGACTTTGTGCAATGTGCAGGTGTGGAGAGACTTTGTGTACTAAGGAGTGGCAAGAACAACTTGACAGTACCACGTGGGCAAACGGTGTCAGTAACTTGTCGCGTTGACTGTGGTCCTCTAGAAGAAAGGACACCAGTATTGTTTGAACCTGCGCAAGAACCAGCCTGGCCAACTGGCCTAGAACTGTGTGAACAACTAATCACATTGCCTAAAGGACTACCTCGTAAAGTGAACATCGAAATCTACAATCCCACTAAGCACGACATCACACTTGGTCGCCACACGCCACTGGGAGGCTTACAGCTTGTACAATCGGTTACGCCCTTAGAAGTTAGGAAAAAGGATCTACCATGCCCTGAAGGTACAACCCTACGTAGAGAAAGTAACACACCTGAAGATGAAAGTCAATCATCCTCACAAGAACAGTGTCGGGGACCAGGCCATGGAGAAACCTGTAGTTCTGGAAGGATACCACCTGTAGTACTGGGTAATCTGCCTGAAGAACAGAGACAATTGGCCATCGCAATGCTTCGGGAGGAGGCTGAGTCGTTTGCCCAAGATGATGATGATGTGGGGTGTTTGAACGGACTTCAAATGAAACTCACACTATCTGATCCGACACCAGTCCAGAAAACCTATACGTCTGTGCCCCGCCCGTTGTACACGGAAGTCAAGCATTACATCGAAGACCTGTTGAACCGAGGATGGATAACAAAATCTCATTCATCCTATGCCTCCCCAGTTGTCTGCGTACGGAAGAAGGATGGAGGATTACGCCTATGCATTGACTACAGGAAACTCAATCGAAAAACTGTACCAGACCGCCACCCAATTCCAAGAATCCAGGAGACATTGGACAACCTTGGTGGAAGTTCATGGTTCTCAGTGTTGGATCAGGGGAAAGCTTATCACCAGGGGTTTATTGACAAAGGTAGCAGGCATTTAACCGCTTTCATCACACCGTGGGGCTTGTATGAATGGACGCGAATACCCTTTGGACTAACCAACGCCCCAGCCCAATTTCAGCGCTATATGGAGGATTGCTTAGAGGGTATTCGAGATGAGATATGCATTCCCTATCTAGATGACATAATTGTGTACAGTAAGACATTTGAGGAGCATGTGGAGAATCTGCGGACAGTGTTGAGACGTCTTCGTAAACATGGCATAAAGTTGAAACCTAGCAAATGCCACCTGTTTCAGCGTGAAGTCCGATACCTTGGAAGAATTGTAAGCCAGAGTGGACACAGGATAGACCCGGAGAGTACCAAGGCTGTCACAAGTTTAAAAGCATCGCAACCGAGAACTGTTGGTGACGTCCGCAAACTGACTGGATTATTAAGTTATTACAGGCGATACATTAAGAATTTCGCTAAAGTTGCAAAGCCTCTGTATGACCTACTCAAAGAACCAGTGAAGAAAGGGCGGCCAATAGTCAGAAACCGAAAGAATAAAGAGAAAACGTCTAACCAGGGAGGCCAACGGTCATCTCGTGAACCGATCATGTGGACAAGTGAATGTCAGGCAGCCTTGGAGCAGCTAATTACTGCGATCACCAATCCACCAGTGATGGCTTACCCTGACTACTCTCAGTCATTTATTCTACACACAGATGCATCGGAAAAAGGTCTGGGCGCAGCATTGTACCAGAGGCAAGATGGCAAGTTAAGAGTTGTTGCATTTGGGTCTCGCACACTGACAGCCGCAGAAAAGAACTACCATCTTCATTCTAGCAAGCTCCCTAAGGAGACGTGTAGGAAAACTAGTATCTTACTGTAGGAGACAATGGTCTCTGTGGCTTATTCGTAATGTCGAGGACGACATTTATTACAGCGGGGGAGTGTGTTAGGGACTAGGACTAGGATACCAAAATCACCCTCCCCACCCACGAGTTGTCACGTTAGGTATTGTGGGAAATAAATCGCACGTGGTTCGTTGTTGTCCGCCATGTTGAATCAGCATTGAATGTTTGCGTGTGAAAGTGAGAGTGACAATGCGAGCTCCCTTCTGCGGCCGGTAACAATGGCGTGTGTAGATTGCGAGCGCGCGTGCAGCTAAAACCCTTTCGAGCCTTAGGAGGCTCGAAAGGGTTTTTAGCTGCACGCGCGCGCGCAATCTACACCTGTAAAACGATTGTGAGGAAAAAATATCTCTTTTGTCACAAATACGTCCGGATGGAAGCCGGTCGTTTCGTACGCGTAGGAACTCGATTTAGCGCGTGTGAACAACTTCACGCATGCGTAAAGTGGGATCTAGTCGACTGTGACTTTTTCATGTTTTCCAACTTCGTGAGCTAATATTTTCGCTTCCAGTCGGTTAATTTTTTTCAAATTTTTGGTGACAACTAAGATCAATCGGATGCGTATATACACCAATTTTTAAAAAATTCTGTAATATACAACCTACTTTGCATCGAAGCAAAGGTATGATTTTGTTGAACAAGCAGAAATGAAAACCCTTGACAGCAGATGGACTCAAAATGGAGGTTTATTACAAGCTGCAGGTTAGGCAATTCAATTTATTAAATTACCACATGAAACTCAAGAACAAGTTTGATTCATTTGAATGTTATGTTTAGTTGTTATTATGGATAGCCTAATTGGAAATTCAATTAGACATTTTGAAGTACAAAATTACTAATTGCTCAAGAAATGATCTATACTATTCCCCCTCCAATTCCAAAGACTATTTTTGTTTGTTTGTTTGTTCGTTTGTTTGTTGTTTATTTGGTCTATTTTGTATCTGTTTTATTTGGGGGGGGGGGGAGTTGAACCCCCTTTTAACTTTGTACTTTCCTCTGAGACCTTTCGCATAGGAAACCCGGATCATGTGTACTAACGGCATCCACGATTGATACCCTCGATCCCCTCATTGATACCCTTATCAATATCTTGTGATCAGTACTCAATCAACATCCCAATCGATACTCGATCGACACTTGATCAACAGTCGGTCGATAGTCGGCTGAGTGTTGACCAACAGAGAATCAATTGAGAATTAGTTGACTCTCGACCGAGATGTCGATGGATTGTCGATCCGGTGTCAACTGAGGTGCCGATGGAGAGTCGATCAAAGGTATTGATTAAGAGGATCGATCAACACTTGACTGCGGATGCCTTTAGTACACATGATCCGGAAACCCTCCTCCCACACCTCCCCATTTCCCTAAGAAAATGTAGTGGCTTGTTTTAATTGTTTCTTCACTGGGTAGTGTGGATATCTCCTGGAATGGTCCAAATTATGTGTAGTCAATTAATAGCCTCAGATCGTCCCTCACAATTTAATGCAACTTACATTTTAGCACCTAAAAAGCACAGTTATGTCAATCTGTTTATGTTGAGTTCTTATTCAATATTATGTAGAGCCATGGAAATTCAATTGGCAATTTGAAGTGTATATACAGTGAAACCTGTATTAAGTGGACTGACCGTTGGGACCCTCACTAGTGTCGGCTTAATGCAGGGTGTCTGCTCTAAACAGGTTCTGCAATAATAGTTTAATTATTAACCCTTTTGTAACACAGTGTAAGATCAAAGACTGCTCTTAGCATAATGTCCAGACAGTCAATGCATCAATCTGGAATAATCTACTTAGCTTTAAAACAACATTGCTGAACAATGTTAACAGTGTCTGAGCTGAGCTTTTAGAAGTAAAAAGTCCTTGATGTGTCCGCTTATTGCAGTTTTGTGCAACAAAATGGCTTAATATTGGTGTCCACGCCCGCTTAACAGAGATTTCCACTGAACACAGGTTTATTTTACAGTAAATGTGGGAAGGAAATTTAGGGACTCAAGCTGGTGTCCACTTAATAGAGGGTGTGCGCTTAATTTGGGGTCTGTTTAATTAATACAGGTTTCACTGTATTTCATTCTAGCTATGTATGGACATATTGTTTTTTTTTTTTTGGGGGGGGGGGCAGTTTAGGGGAAATTGATCTACTTTCCTTTAAAAAACATTGGTATAAGAAACCCTCCACCATCACTATCACTATCATTATCATTATTATTATCATTATCATTACTGGTATCATTATCATTATGTGTTCATGGGCTTACATTTAACACCTGATAATAATAATAATAATAATAATAATAATAATAATAATAATAATAATAATAATAATAATAGTAATAATAATAATAAGAAGAAGAATAAGAATAAGAATAAGAATAAGAATAATAATACTTTATTTAACCACGTGTCACCCAGGAGCTGAAAGCTCGCTTAAACGTGAACGTGAAACAAATTACAACCAATGAGCTAATTAGAACCTATGATAAATGATAAAAATGTTATTAATGTAATATCTAATTTGCATATATGTATAATATCTAATTTGCGATCAAATGTGCATTAAAATTAATATTCGAAGAATTAAAATAATTCATATGTGTACTATGGGATAGCACACCATATGTGTCTAGCCCAGCCACCCAGATCCGTGACAATCTGGCAAAGTTAAAGCCGTGCCATAAATGAATGCAATGCGCCTAAAGGCGGCCAAGTCTCTAAAAGCACAGTCTGATTTATTTCAATCTGCTTACATTAAGCTCTTTTTATGTAGAGCCATTGAACTCCATTGGAGATATTTTGAAATGTATACGTCTATTATTTAGTATATATCTTATTTTTTTATTTTTTTTTTTTTGGGGGGGGGGGGAGAGTTACGGGGGTTGATCTACTTTTCTTCAAAAACTTTGCAATTATATATACCTGACTCCCTTCCCAATTTTTAGCTGAGAACTTGTAGTGCCTTGCCTCTTGGGGTAGTATGAATGGTCCTTGTTATATATGTACGGTCTCATAGCCGCCTGATTATCACAGAATTCAATACCACTAGTAATTGTGAAGATGATTGAAAATTAGAATTCAATACCACTAGTATACAAAGATGATTGAAAGTTAGGGTTGTGTTAAACTTCGGAATCCAGTTTTAGTATTTCAGTTTTAACACAGCATCTGCCTCTCTACATAATAATAATCAGTTCTATTTTTATTGTTATTATCATTATGTGTTCATGGGCTTAATGTGCAGCATTTGTTTACAAACTGGGGTAATGAGTTATAACATGTACATTATTTTTAAATTTATGTTAATAAACAATATTGTAACACATAGTGCTTTGCGTAATATAATATTTTGTGCATATTGTGACAATTACACAATGTAACCTTTTCATTTTTTAACCAAAGAGATTGCTTAATAAGAAATCTAAGGGTTTATGTTGCATTGCAGATTATGCAAATGATATGCAAGCGATGTCCTTCTATCATCTGTAAACTTTTTGAAGTAATTCTGCTGACCAGTAGATTAAGCCTCTGAAATCACTGTATTAGTCTATATTGCAGGCACATGTATCGTTTAACACATCTACAATAGGCCAAGGTATTGACTGCAATTGCTGCGCCGAAAATAAATACTTTTTTGTTTGCTTTCTGGATATTGACAGCTCATTTAACATTTCTATTACAATTGTTATCTTAAATTAATAGTTAACTGCAAATAAGATCATTTCGAAAACCAATTAAAGCAAACATTTTACTTGAGGCCCATCACAGTATTTGTTGAAAACGTCTCTACAAGAACACCGCGGTCTTGCAAGCCTCTAAAGCTCTTGATCGTGATAACGTCAGATTGTAATTTCAACCACAGGCATGGAATCCACCACGAGAAAATCCTGCTTTTGAAGGCAAACTCTTCATGTCACATAAATAACAGTGAAGAAACATAAGTTTCATTGGAA
The DNA here is from genome assembly GCA_964020085.1 of Micromussa lordhowensis. Lineage (NCBI taxonomy): Eukaryota > Metazoa > Cnidaria > Anthozoa > Scleractinia > Lobophylliidae > Micromussa > Micromussa lordhowensis. Next base: position 9,321 of record CAXHUQ010000640.1, on the reverse strand, counting down.
GAAGAATCCCACAAAGTGGAAGCAATGAGAACTAGCTAGAGCTTCATGAACTGAAATTCCATCTGAGCATTAAAATCTTGCCTGTTCAAAAACAACAACTCAGCGACTCCTGTATTATGATCTATCATATAAAGCTTATGTCTATTTATAGTAGATTTAATCATCACAAAAATCTTACCGGACACCGTGATCTCATAGTTATGATTTCACAGACAAAACATTTTGGGCATGTTTTTTTGCAATGAATTGGGCTAAATCTGAGACACTGCATAGCCTGCGAGAACATCCAGTTTTCGGCTATTGTTTCACGAGCAGGAAGTAAGGTAAGAGCGATCATAAATATACAAACTTTAATTACCTCCCATGCAGACGCTTTCAGGGTTCGTCACACAATCTTCCTTCCCCACTTTCCCAAAGAACATCTGCCTAGGAGTTGGTATCCGAGAAGTTTGCAGTTTGCAAGAACATATGTTGCATACTTGTTAGCTAATACATGTATTCGCAAATTTACTAGCCAATTTGAGATGTGGCTGAAGTGCTTTGTAGTTTTTCCCCTTGGAGCAAGGTTTCTTACGTGTTACAATGGTCAGCATTTGTGTTTCACTCGAGTATATAGACCCAAACTCCATTCCAGGATCCGTCAGCTTTTTTTCGTTTTTCTTAAGCCACTGGTCTTTTTCTTTTCTTGTTTAACACTTTTTTTACCAAAGCCAATCCTTGTATACAGCTGGTCCACGTGAAATTTGCATTGATCTATCATTATTCATCAGGTGTGAAAAAAAGAACTGTACTGTCCTGACTTTGAGGCAAAAGTCAAGGCAACTTTTTTTCACTGGAGATGGTATTCACTCAGAATATTCATGAAAATTAGGGACTAATAATTCGAAAACCATATCAGAGTGTAAAAAGTGAAAAATATGAAACGTATTATTTCTCCAAGCTTTTATTTTGACGCTAAAACTGGGTTGCCTGTGTCCGGCAACTCGCTTGTTTCTCGTAGAGTGTCGCCTGGTAGGATAACAGTTTTCATTTTGAACAAAATATGTGTTTTCACGTCAAATGTTTGCATTAAGTATAGTCACAGAAAAAGGCCTAATTAAGCCACTTATTATAGCTACAAATTAAGAAAAGACTATTATTGCGTCGTTTCGGTAGAACTGCTTGGTTTGGACTACTGCTCGTACTGCAGGGGCAGCCACTGTATACGAGGATAATTTGCACAACTAGACTAACCCATAAGCCAAAGGTGTTGGTAATGCGGATCCATTTTTTATGAAAAGAGTTATTCCATTTTAAGCAAAGGTTAGCTCATGTCAATCATCATTCAGTGGGAAATCTACGGGTTTGCTCATAGAGCACTTTGATATTTTTTACTGGCTAATTAAGCAACCTACTGTAGTATATATGTTAAGTGGTTTTGTCTCAAATGAAAAATGGAAGAATTCAGTGACAGTACTGCGCATGTAACTGTAAACTATGTATCTATGTATACAGATCAGGATATGTTCATGAACGCATGTTCACATAAAAACTACTAATTAAGTCTTGCCTAAACTCTAAGTGTAATTTTTGGAAACAAATCTTTATAAATAAGTAATTACATGTACAAACGAAGGTTTTGTCCTTGTAACTATGTAAATGAACTATAACTGATAGTTTTAACTCAATCACAAAATAAAATGTGGTAATGATATGATGCTAAAACTCTGAATGAATACAGTTCAACAAACTAAACTTAAATATTTTGCAAAATTTAAAACCTTTTGATGATGGTCAACAGGTTAATAATATTTATACCAGTTGAAATTTCACACAAAGCAGTGAGGTAAAGTCTGCATACAAGTCAAGTGGCCCATCAGGCCGGAGCTAATCCCAGATTCTGTAGCATGAAGTGACCAGGAATATTTCTACTCCATCTTGGATGGGATACTACTAGTCCACCCATTAATTTATACACCTGGTAAAGTGTCTTACCCAAGAACACAGCACAATGTCCCCGGCCAGGGCTCAAACCTAGACTGTTTGATCCAGAGTCATTAGCGTACTAACCATAAGGCCCCAAAGCCTCCACTAACCCGAAGCGGTTAAGGGTCATTTTTAGTTACTGTTATCAACTTATCTTTTTAGGTCCTCCTCTAGTGTTATACATATAGACGCAGTCCTTCCCCCAACAATTTATCTTTCAATAATTCATACGCCCTAACTTCAAGTCACTGATTTGATCGTAAATTGACCCTGAGTTCCTTCCCCTCCCTTGAAGGAAAAAATTGAGCCTCACCTTATGACACTGCAAGTCAGATAGACTGCTGCCACACATGAAAATCACTCTTTGTGCTTGCCAAGCATTTTGTTATCATCCATTGTCCACATTAATTAGCACAATCTAAAACAAAAGAAAATAAGAAATAAATGATTCAGCTTGAAGGATGACTATTTTTAACTAGTAATATTATTTATCACAGCGCATCAATTTTATAATTTATCAAAGTAGGCAATACCCCATGCTCTAATTAAGGTGACTAAGAGTTTAAACACACAAAAATAATTTATAAGCTTCAGTGTCTACAGTCTGTCTGATAATTCAAAATAGAAAATATATTTCTATTCAAAATAAGGAATTTCACTTGAAAATGAATGTGGTTGTGTCCATACGAAGCCTGGAGGTGTAGGAAGTAGGAATCAATAATAACTGAACTTTCAGAGTTACTGTAATGATCAAATATATAAATTGCAATAATGGCAAAAGCTGTGTAATACTGGAAGTTGTTGCAAGGTTATTATAACAGCTAATAGAGCAAAACTGTCATTTGAATTAGTGTTTTCGTGAGACTTTTATGACGCACACAATCAGTTTAATTTAACACTGTTAAGTTCATAAACATAAAAAACATAATTTTTTTTTAAGTGCATATACATTCATTGGACAAACATTTTCTGGTTTTCAACTATTCATCTCGAACGTGGTTAGTGAGTATTATGCCTCTTTTCCTGATCTGTCACCTTCTTATCCTTTCACAGGCACTTCCCAGGTCCAGAATCTGGTCAAGGTAAGAATTGAGAAGCCAATGTCTTTGGCTTGCTCATTAAACATTTCAAGCCTTCGCCATTTGTCGTGGAATCGGTGCTCAACCGAGGACCAATGCAGAGGCAACTGGGATAAGTACCGGATAGGTCATATCACAGACATGACAAAAGTCCATGTGGACCATCCAGAAAGATATAAATTGGACACGAACGGAACGTTGACAATTAAAGAAGTTATGCCCGAGGATGACAACAAGATCTTCATTTGCCGAGGGATGATTCCTTTTGGTAAAGTGGAGAACATGACCGTTCTTGAAATAATTGAAGGTGTGAATTTTTTTATTTGAATATACGCATCATTTAGAAAACTAACATTACAGTTTATGACTTCTTTTGGTAAAGTGGAGAACATCACCGTTCTTGAAATAATTAGAGGTATGAATTTTTTTATTTGAATATTATCTTTGAATATACGCATCATTTAGAAAACATAACTTACAATACTTACATTACTAACATTTCTTAAGGTTGCTTTCAAAATTAATACAACTTACAATAGTGACAATACATACAGCACTAATTTTAGTTACACTACTAACACTGCATAATATACTAACACTGCTCAGAATTCTAAAAATCATTTACAATACTGACATTACAATATTACACTACAGTACATAATACTAAGGAGAACAGGGAAATAAAACAAACCACTTAATAAAACCAGTTTATTACACAAAGTGCAATACCAGGATTCGAGTTTGAGTGGCATAAAAGAGGTATGAAAATGAAGAATCGTTCATTTTCGTTGCCCCTCCCCCAACTGAAATCTTGTTCTCCTTAATCTTTCACTACGTGTGTTTGAATGTTTTTACCAGGCGTCCCTTTCTATTTTGTAAAGGGGGTAAGTTTCTAAAAAAACCTGTGGTACTGCGTCGGTGGGGAGTATTACAAGATAATTTGGTTTTATCAACTGAGTTGAATAGGGGGTAGCTGCTTAATAGTATTACAAATAAATTGATTTATTTTAATCTTTTAACAGAATCACCCAAAGTTATCACCAGGAATCCAGTTGAGTATGTAATCATCGAAGGAATGCCTTTGATGTTGGAATTCAAGGTTCATGGGTATCCATACCCTTTGGTTTCTTTGCGTCATAATCAAGACATCGTCCTGAAGGGAACGAAGATGGATCCAATGTACATACGCCAGAATGCCAGCAAATTGTACGATGGGGACTACACGTGCTTCGCAGAGAATTCCTTGGGGAATGCTAGCATTACAATCAAAGTAAAAG
>CAXHUQ010000639.1:0-16455 GCA_964020085.1 Micromussa lordhowensis | reverse complement strand
AACGCGCGATGAGGGTGTCCTTGGCAAATTTGCCATAGCTCGGCTTTGTGGGCACTTGAAAGATGCGGTTTGCAGCAAAATGTTGTGCTAGGATGGCACTTTAAGTGCATTGTAATTAGGAGGTGATGGCATTTGCGCCAGGGTGTTTTTCTGGCCTTCTTTTGAGGGGAGTTTCCCTTGGTCGCAACTTTGCAGAATTTCAGAAACGCGCGATGAGGGTGTCCTTGGCAAATTTGCCATAGCTCGGCTTTGTGGGCACTTTGAAAGATGCGGTTTGCAGCAAAATGTTGTGCTAGGATGGCACTTTAAGTGCATTGTAATTAGGAGGTGATGGCATTTGCGCCAGGGTGTTTTTTCTGGCCTTCTTTTGAGGGGAGTTTCCTTGGTCGCAACTCGAGATATGCAGAATCAACTCAGAAAACGCGCGATGAGGGTGTCCTTGGCAAATTTGCCATAGCTCGGCTTTGTGGGCACTTTGAAAGATGCGGTTTGCAGCAAAATGTTGTGCTAGGATGGCACTTTAAGTGCATTGTAATTAGGAGGTGATGGCATTTGCGCCAGGGTGTTTTTTCTGGCCTTCTTTTGAGGGGAGTTTCCCTTGGTCGCAACTTTGCAGAATTTCAGAAAACGCGCGATGAGGGTGTCCTTGGCAAATTTGCCATAGCTCGGCTTTGTGGGCACTTTGAAAGATGCGGTTTGCAGCAAAATGTTGTGCTAGGATGGCACTTTAAGTGCATTGTAATTAGGAGGTGATGGCATTTGCGCCAGGGTGTTTTTCTGGCCTTCTTTTGAGGGGAGTTTCCCTTGGTCGCAACTTTGCAGAATTTCAGAAAACGCGCGATGAGGGTGTCCTTGGCAAATTTGCCATAGCTCGGCTTTGTGGGCACTTTGAAAGATGCGGTTTGCAGCAAAATGTTGTGCTAGGATGGCACTTTAAGTGCATTGTAATTAGGAGGTGATGGCATTTGCGCCAGGGTGTTTTTTCTGGCCTTCTTTTGAGGGGAGTTTCCCTTGGTCGCAACTTTGCAGAATTTCAGAAAACGCGCGATGAGGGTGTCCTTGGCAAATTTGCCATAGCTCGGCTTTGTGGGCACTTTGAAAGATGCGGTTTGCAGCAAAATGTTGTGCTAGGATGGCACTTTAAGTGCATTGTAATTAGGAGGTGATGGCATTTGCGCCAGGGTGTTTTTTCTGGCCTTCTTTTGAGGGGAGTTTCCCTTGGTCGCAACTTTGCAGAATTTCAGAAAACGCGCGATGAGGGTGTCCTTGGCAAATTTGCCATAGCTCGGCTTTGTGGGCACTTTGAAAGATGCGGTTTGCAGCAAAATGTTGTGCTAGGATGGCACTTTAAGTGCATTGTAATTAGGAGGTGATGGCATTTGCGCCAGGGTGTTTTTTCTGGCCTTCTTTTGAGGGGAGTTTCCCTTGGTCGCAACTTTGCAGAATTTCAGAAAACGCGCGATGAGGGTGTCCTTGGCAAATTTGCCATAGCTCGGCTTTGTGGGCACTTTGAAAGATGCGGTTTGCAGCAAAATGTTGTGCTAGGATGGCACTTTAAGTGCATTGTAATTAGGAGGTGATGGCATTTGCGCCAGGGTGTTTTTTCTGGCCTTCTTTTGAGGGGAGTTTCCCTTGGTCGCAACTTTGCAGAATTTCAGAAAACGCGCGATGAGGGTGTCCTTGGCAAATTTGCCATAGCTCGGCTTTGTGGGCACTTTGAAAGATGCGGTTTGCAGCAAAATGTTGTGCTAGGATGGCACTTTAAGTGCATTGTAATTAGGAGGTGATGGCATTTGCGCCAGGGTGTTTTTTCTGGCCTTCTTTTGAGGGGAGTTTCCCTTGGTCGCAACTTTGCAGAATTTCAGAAAACGCGCGATGAGGGTGTCCTTGGCAAATTTGCCATAGCTCGGCTTTGTGGGCACTTTGAAAGATGCGGTTTGCAGCAAAATGTTGTGCTAGGATGGCACTTTAAGTGCATTGTAATTAGGAGGTGATGGCATTTGCGCCAGGGTGTTTTTTCTGGCCTTCTTTTGAGGGGAGTTTCCCTTGGTCGCAACTTTGCAGAATTTCAGAAAACGCGCGATGAGGGTGTCCTTGGCAAATTTGCCATAGCTCGGCTTTGTGGGCACTTTGAAAGATGCGGTTTGCAGCAAAATGTTGTGCTAGGATGGCACTTTAAGTGCATTGTAATTAGGAGGTGATGGCATTTGCGCCAGGGTGTTTTTTCTGGCCTTCTTTTGAGGGGAGTTTCCCTTGGTCGCAACTTTGCAGAATTTCAGAAAACGCGCGATGAGGGTGTCCTTGGCAAATTTGCCATAGCTCGGCTTTGTGGGCACTTTGAAAGATGCGGTTTGCAGCAAAATGTTGTGCTAGGATGGCACTTTAAGTGCATTGTAATTAGGAGGTGATGGCATTTGCGCCAGGGTGTTTTTTCTGGCCTTCTTTTGAGGGGAGTTTCCCTTGGTCGCAACTTTGCAGAATTTCAGAAAACGCGCGATGAGGGTGTCCTTGGCAAATTTGCCATAGCTCGGCTTTGTGGGCACTTTGAAAGATGCGGTTTGCAGCAAAATGTTGTGCTAGGATGGCACTTTAAGTGCATTGTAATTAGGAGGTGATGGCATTTGCGCCAGGGTGTTTTTTCTGGCCTTCTTTTGAGGGGAGTTTCCCTTGGTCGCAACTTTGCAGAATTTCAGAAAACGCGCGATGAGGGTGTCCTTGGCAAATTTGCCATAGCTCGGCTTTGTGGGCACTTTGAAAGATGCGGTTTGCAGCAAAATGTTGTGCTAGGATGGCACTTTAAGTGCATTGTAATTAGGAGGTGATGGCATTTGCGCCAGGGTGTTTTTTCTGGCCTTCTTTTGAGGGGAGTTTCCCTTGGTCGCAACTTTGCAGAATTTCAGAAAACGCGCGATGAGGGTGTCCTTGGCAAATTTGCCATAGCTCGGCTTTGTGGGCACTTTGAAAGATGCGGTTTGCAGCAAAATGTTGTGCTAGGATGGCACTTTAAGTGCATTGTAATTAGGAGGTGATGGCATTTGCGCCAGGGTGTTTTTTCTGGCCTTCTTTTGAGGGGAGTTTCCCTTGGTCGCAACTTTGCAGAATTTCAGAAAACGCGCGATGAGGGTGTCCTTGGCAAATTTGCCATAGCTCGGCTTTGTGGGCACTTTGAAAGATGCGGTTTGCAGCAAAATGTTGTGCTAGGATGGCACTTTAAGTGCATTGTAATTAGGAGGTGATGGCATTTGCGCCAGGGTGTTTTTTCTGGCCTTCTTTTGAGGGGAGTTTCCCTTGGTCGCAACTTTGCAGAATTTCAGAAAACGCGCGATGAGGGTGTCCTTGGCAAATTTGCCATAGCTCGGCTTTGTGGGCACTTTGAAAGATGCGGTTTGCAGCAAAATGTTGTGCTAGGATGGCACTTTAAGTGCATTGTAATTAGGAGGTGATGGCATTTGCGCCAGGGTGTTTTTTCTGGCCTTCTTTTGAGGGGAGTTTCCCTTGGTCGCAACTTTGCAGAATTTCAGAAAACGCGCGATGAGGGTGTCCTTGGCAAATTTGCCATAGCTCGGCTTTGTGGGCACTTTGAAAGATGCGGTTTGCAGCAAAATGTTGTGCTAGGATGGCACTTTAAGTGCATTGTAATTAGGAGGTGATGGCATTTGCGCCAGGGTGTTTTTTCTGGCCTTCTTTTGAGGGGAGTTTCCCTTGGTCGCAACTTTGCAGAATTTCAGAAAACGCGCGATGAGGGTGTCCTTGGCAAATTTGCCATAGCTCGGCTTTGTGGGCACTTTGAAAGATGCGGTTTGCAGCAAAATGTTGTGCTAGGATGGCACTTTAAGTGCATTGTAATTAGGAGGTGATGGCATTTGCGCCAGGGTGTTTTTTCTGGCCTTCTTTTGAGGGGAGTTTCCCTTGGTCGCAACTTTGCAGAATTTCAGAAAACGCGCGATGAGGGTGTCCTTGGCAAATTTGCCATAGCTCGGCTTTGTGGGCACTTTGAAAGATGCGGTTTGCAGCAAAATGTTGTGCTAGGATGGCACTTTAAGTGCATTGATTAGGAGGTGATGGCATTTGCGCCAGGGTGTTTTTTCTGGCCTTCTTTTGAGGGGAGTTTCCCTTGGTCGCAACTTTGCAGAATTTCAGAAAACGCGCGATGAGGGTGTCCTTGGCAAATTTGCCATAGCTCGGCTTTGTGGGCACTTTGAAAGATGCGGTTTGCAGCAAAATGTTGTGCTAGGATGGCACTTTAAGTGCATTGTAATTAGGAGGTGATGGCATTTGCGCCAGGGTGTTTTTTCTGGCCTTCTTTTGAGGGGAGTTTCCCTTGGTCGCAACTTTGCAGAATTTCAGAAAACGCGCGATGAGGGTGTCCTTGGCAAATTTGCCATAGCTCGGCTTTGTGGGCACTTTGAAAGATGCGGTTTGCAGCAAAATGTTGTGCTAGGATGGCACTTTAAGTGCATTGTAATTAGGAGGTGATGGCATTTGCGCCAGGGTGTTTTTTCTGGCCTTCTTTTGAGGGGAGTTTCCCTTGGTCGCAACTTTGCAGAATTTCAGAAAACGCGCGATGAGGGTGTCCTTGGCAAATTTGCCATAGCTCGGCTTTGTGGGCACTTTGAAAGATGCGGTTTGCAGCAAAATGTTGTGCTAGGATGGCACTTTAAGTGCATTGTAATTAGGAGGTGATGGCATTTGCGCCAGGGTGTTTTTTCTGGCCTTCTTTTGAGGGGAGTTTCCCTTGGTCGCAACTTTGCAGAATTTCAGAAAACGCGCGATGAGGGTGTCCTTGGCAAATTTGCCATAGCTCGGCTTTGTGGGCACTTTGAAAGATGCGGTTTGCAGCAAAATGTTGTGCTAGGATGGCACTTTAAGTGCATTGTAATTAGGAGGTGATGGCATTTGCGCCAGGGTGTTTTTTCTGGCCTTCTTTTGAGGGGAGTTTCCCTTGGTCGCAACTTTGCAGAATTTCAGAAAACGCGCGATGAGGGTGTCCTTGGCAAATTTGCCATAGCTCGGCTTTGTGGGCACTTTGAAAGATGCGGTTTGCAGCAAAATGTTGTGCTAGGATGGCACTTTAAGTGCATTGTAATTAGGAGGTGATGGCATTTGCGCCAGGGTGTTTTTTCTGGCCTTCTTTTGAGGGGAGTTTCCCTTGGTCGCAACTTTGCAGAATTTCAGAAAACGCGCGATGAGGGTGTCCTTGGCAAATTTGCCATAGCTCGGCTTTGTGGGCACTTTGAAAGATGCGGTTTGCAGCAAAATGTTGTGCTAGGATGGCACTTTAAGTGCATTGTAATTAGGAGGTGATGGCATTTGCGCCAGGGTGTTTTTTCTGGCCTTCTTTTGAGGGGAGTTTCCCTTGGTCGCAACTTTGCAGAATTTCAGAAAACGCGCGATGAGGGTGTCCTTGGCAAATTTGCCATAGCTCGGCTTTGTGGGCACTTTGAAAGATGCGGTTTGCAGCAAAATGTTGTGCTAGGATGGCACTTTAAGTGCATTGTAATTAGGAGGTGATGGCATTTGCGCCAGGGTGTTTTTTCTGGCCTTCTTTTGAGGGGAGTTTCCCTTGGTCGCAACTTTGCAGAATTTCAGAAAACGCGCGATGAGGGTGTCCTTGGCAAATTTGCCATAGCTCGGCTTTGTGGGCACTTTGAAAGATGCGGTTTGCAGCAAAATGTTGTGCTAGGATGGCACTTTAAGTGCATTGTAATTAGGAGGTGATGGCATTTGCGCCAGGGTGTTTTTTCTGGCCTTCTTTTGAGGGGAGTTTCCCTTGGTCGCAACTTTGCAGAATTTCAGAAAACGCGCGATGAGGGTGTCCTTGGCAAATTTGCCATAGCTCGGCTTTGTGGGCACTTTGAAAGATGCGGTTTGCAGCAAAATGTTGTGCTAGGATGGCACTTTAAGTGCATTGTAATTAGGAGGTGATGGCATTTGCGCCAGGGTGTTTTTTCTGGCCTTCTTTTGAGGGGAGTTTCCCTTGGTCGCAACTTTGCAGAATTTCAGAAAACGCGCGATGAGGGTGTCCTTGGCAAATTTGCCATAGCTCGGCTTTGTGGGCACTTTGAAAGATGCGGTTTGCAGCAAAATGTTGTGCTAGGATGGCACTTTAAGTGCATTGTAATTAGGAGGTGATGGCATTTGCGCCAGGGTGTTTTTTCTGGCCTTCTTTTGAGGGGAGTTTCCCTTGGTCGCAACTTTGCAGAATTTCAGAAAACGCGCGATGAGGGTGTCCTTGGCAAATTTGCCATAGCTCGGCTTTGTGGGCACTTTGAAAGATGCGGTTTGCAGCAAAATGTTGTGCTAGGATGGCACTTTAAGTGCATTGTAATTAGGAGGTGATGGCATTTGCGCCAGGGTGTTTTTTCTGGCCTTCTTTTGAGGGGAGTTTCCCTTGGTCGCAACTTTGCAGAATTTCAGAAAACGCGCGATGAGGGTGTCCTTGGCAAATTTGCCATAGCTCGGCTTTGTGGGCACTTTGAAAGATGCGGTTTGCAGCAAAATGTTGTGCTAGGATGGCACTTTAAGTGCATTGTAATTAGGAGGTGATGGCATTTGCGCCAGGGTGTTTTTTCTGGCCTTCTTTTGAGGGGAGTTTCCCTTGGTCGCAACTTTGCAGAATTTCAGAAAACGCGCGATGAGGGTGTCCTTGGCAAATTTGCCATAGCTCGGCTTTGTGGGCACTTTGAAAGATGCGGTTTGCAGCAAAATGTTGTGCTAGGATGGCACTTTAAGTGCATTGTAATTAGGAGGTGATGGCATTTGCGCCAGGGTGTTTTTTCTGGCCTTCTTTTGAGGGGAGTTTCCCTTGGTCGCAACTTTGCAGAATTTCAGAAAACGCGCGATGAGGGTGTCCTTGGCAAATTTGCCATAGCTCGGCTTTGTGGGCACTTTGAAAGATGCGGTTTGCAGCAAAATGTTGTGCTAGGATGGCACTTTAAGTGCATTGTAATTAGGAGGTGATGGCATTTGCGCCAGGGTGTTTTTTCTGGCCTTCTTTTGAGGGGAGTTTCCCTTGGTCGCAACTTTGCAGAATTTCAGAAAACGCGCGATGAGGGTGTCCTTGGCAAATTTGCCATAGCTCGGCTTTGTGGGCACTTTGAAAGATGCGGTTTGCAGCAAAATGTTGTGCTAGGATGGCACTTTAAGTGCATTGTAATTAGGAGGTGATGGCATTTGCGCCAGGGTGTTTTTTCTGGCCTTCTTTTGAGGGGAGTTTCCCTTGGTCGCAACTTTGCAGAATTTCAGAAAACGCGCGATGAGGGTGTCCTTGGCAAATTTGCCATAGCTCGGCTTTGTGGGCACTTTGAAAGATGCGGTTTGCAGCAAAATGTTGTGCTAGGATGGCACTTTAAGTGCATTGTAATTAGGAGGTGATGGCATTTGCGCCAGGGTGTTTTTTCTGGCCTTCTTTTGAGGGGAGTTTCCCTTGGTCGCAACTTTGCAGAATTTCAGAAAACGCGCGATGAGGGTGTCCTTGGCAAATTTGCCATAGCTCGGCTTTGTGGGCACTTTGAAAGATGCGGTTTGCAGCAAAATGTTGTGCTAGGATGGCACTTTAAGTGCATTGTAATTAGGAGGTGATGGCATTTGCGCCAGGGTGTTTTTTCTGGCCTTCTTTTGAGGGGAGTTTCCCTTGGTCGCAACTTTGCAGAATTTCAGAAAACGCGCGATGAGGGTGTCCTTGGCAAATTTGCCATAGCTCGGCTTTGTGGGCACTTTGAAAGATGCGGTTTGCAGCAAAATGTTGTGCTAGGATGGCACTTTAAGTGCATTGTAATTAGGAGGTGATGGCATTTGCGCCAGGGTGTTTTTTCTGGCCTTCTTTTGAGGGGAGTTTCCCTTGGTCGCAACTTTGCAGAATTTCAGAAAACGCGCGATGAGGGTGTCCTTGGCAAATTTGCCATAGCTCGGCTTTGTGGGCACTTTGAAAGATGCGGTTTGCAGCAAAATGTTGTGCTAGGATGGCACTTTAAGTGCATTGTAATTAGGAGGTGATGGCATTTGCGCCAGGGTGTTTTTTCTGGCCTTCTTTTGAGGGGAGTTTCCCTTGGTCGCAACTTTGCAGAATTTCAGAAAACGCGCGATGAGGGTGTCCTTGGCAAATTTGCCATAGCTCGGCTTTGTGGGCACTTTGAAAGATGCGGTTTGCAGCAAAATGTTGTGCTAGGATGGCACTTTAAGTGCATTGTAATTAGGAGGTGATGGCATTTGCGCCAGGGTGTTTTTTCTGGCCTTCTTTTGAGGGGAGTTTCCCTTGGTCGCAACTTTGCAGAATTTCAGAAAACGCGCGATGAGGGTGTCCTTGGCAAATTTGCCATAGCTCGGCTTTGTGGGCACTTTGAAAGATGCGGTTTGCAGCAAAATGTTGTGCTAGGATGGCACTTTAAGTGCATTGTAATTAGGAGGTGATGGCATTTGCGCCAGGGTGTTTTTTCTGGCCTTCTTTTGAGGGGAGTTTCCCTTGGTCGCAACTTTGCAGAATTTCAGAAAACGCGCGATGAGGGTGTCCTTGGCAAATTTGCCATAGCTCGGCTTTGTGGGCACTTTGAAAGATGCGGTTTGCAGCAAAATGTTGTGCTAGGATGGCACTTTAAGTGCATTGTAATTAGGAGGTGATGGCATTTGCGCCAGGGTGTTTTTTCTGGCCTTCTTTTGAGGGGAGTTTCCCTTGGTCGCAACTTTGCAGAATTTCAGAAAACGCGCGATGAGGGTGTCCTTGGCAAATTTGCCATAGCTCGGCTTTGTGGGCACTTTGAAAGATGCGGTTTGCAGCAAAATGTTGTGCTAGGATGGCACTTTAAGTGCATTGTAATTAGGAGGTGATGGCATTTGCGCCAGGGTGTTTTTTCTGGCCTTCTTTTGAGGGGAGTTTCCCTTGGTCGCAACTTTGCAGAATTTCAGAAAACGCGCGATGAGGGTGTCCTTGGCAAATTTGCCATAGCTCGGCTTTGTGGGCACTTTGAAAGATGCGGTTTGCAGCAAAATGTTGTGCTAGGATGGCACTTTAAGTGCATTGTAATTAGGAGGTGATGGCATTTGCGCCAGGGTGTTTTTTCTGGCCTTCTTTTGAGGGGAGTTTCCCTTGGTCGCAACTTTGCAGAATTTCAGAAAACGCGCGATGAGGGTGTCCTTGGCAAATTTGCCATAGCTCGGCTTTGTGGGCACTTTGAAAGATGCGGTTTGCAGCAAAATGTTGTGCTAGGATGGCACTTTAAGTGCATTGTAATTAGGAGGTGATGGCATTTGCGCCAGGGTGTTTTTTCTGGCCTTCTTTTGAGGGGAGTTTCCCTTGGTCGCAACTTTGCAGAATTTCAGAAAACGCGCGATGAGGGTGTCCTTGGCAAATTTGCCATAGCTCGGCTTTGTGGGCACTTTGAAAGATGCGGTTTGCAGCAAAATGTTGTGCTAGGATGGCACTTTAAGTGCATTGTAATTAGGAGGTGATGGCATTTGCGCCAGGGTGTTTTTTCTGGCCTTCTTTTGAGGGGAGTTTCCCTTGGTCGCAACTTTGCAGAATTTCAGAAAACGCGCGATGAGGGTGTCCTTGGCAAATTTGCCATAGCTCGGCTTTGTGGGCACTTTGAAAGATGCGGTTTGCAGCAAAATGTTGTGCTAGGATGGCACTTTAAGTGCATTGTAATTAGGAGGTGATGGCATTTGCGCCAGGGTGTTTTTTCTGGCCTTCTTTTGAGGGGAGTTTCCCTTGGTCGCAACTTTGCAGAATTTCAGAAAACGCGCGATGAGGGTGTCCTTGGCAAATTTGCCATAGCTCGGCTTTGTGGGCACTTTGAAAGATGCGGTTTGCAGCAAAATGTTGTGCTAGGATGGCACTTTAAGTGCATTGTAATTAGGAGGTGATGGCATTTGCGCCAGGGTGTTTTTTCTGGCCTTCTTTTGAGGGGAGTTTCCCTTGGTCGCAACTTTGCAGAATTTCAGAAAACGCGCGATGAGGGTGTCCTTGGCAAATTTGCCATAGCTCGGCTTTGTGGGCACTTTGAAAGGCACTAGTGCGGTTTGCAGCAAAATGTTGTGCTAGGATGGCATTAAGTGCATTGTAATTAGGAGGTGATGGCATTTGCGCCAGGGTGTTTTTTCTGGCCTTCTTTTGAGGGGAGTTTCCCTTGGTCGCAACTTTGCAGAATTTCAGAAAACGCGCGATGAGGGTGTCCTTGGCAAATTTGCCATAGCTCGGCTTTGTGGGCACTTTGAAAGATGCGGTTTGCAGCAAAATGTTGTGCTAGGATGGCACTTTAAGTGCATTGTAATTAGGAGGTGATGGCATTTGCGCCAGGGTGTTTTTTCTGGCCTTCTTTTGAGGGGAGTTTCCCTTGGTCGCAACTTTGCAGAATTTCAGAAAACGCGCGATGAGGGTGTCCTTGGCAAATTTGCCATAGCTCGGCTTTGTGGGCACTTTGAAAGATGCGGTTTGCAGCAAAATGTTGTGCTAGGATGGCACTTTAAGTGCATTGTAATTAGGAGGTGATGGCATTTGCGCCAGGGTGTTTTTTCTGGCCTTCTTTTGAGGGGAGTTTCCCTTGGTCGCAACTTTGCAGAATTTCAGAAAACGCGCGATGAGGGTGTCCTTGGCAAATTTGCCATAGCTCGGCTTTGTGGGCACTTTGAAAGATGCGGTTTGCAGCAAAATGTTGTGCTAGGATGGCACTTTAAGTGCATTGTAATTAGGAGGTGATGGCATTTGCGCCAGGGTGTTTTTTCTGGCCTTCTTTTGAGGGGAGTTTCCCTTGGTCGCAACTTTGCAGAATTTCAGAAAACGCGCGATGAGGGTGTCCTTGGCAAATTTGCCATAGCTCGGCTTTGTGGGCACTTTGAAAGATGCGGTTTGCAGCAAAATGTTGTGCTAGGATGGCACTTTAAGTGCATTGTAATTAGGAGGTGATGGCATTTGCGCCAGGGTGTTTTTTCTGGCCTTCTTTTGAGGGGAGTTTCCCTTGGTCGCAACTTTGCAGAATTTCAGAAAACGCGCGATGAGGGTGTCCTTGGCAAATTTGCCATAGCTCGGCTTTGTGGGCACTTTGAAAGATGCGGTTTGCAGCAAAATGTTGTGCTAGGATGGCACTTTAAGTGCATTGTAATTAGGAGGTGATGGCATTTGCGCCAGGGTGTTTTTTCTGGCCTTCTTTTGAGGGGAGTTTCCCTTGGTCGCAACTTTGCAGAATTTCAGAAAACGCGCGATGAGGGTGTCCTTGGCAAATTTGCCATAGCTCGGCTTTGTGGGCACTTTGAAAGATGCGGTTTGCAGCAAAATGTTGTGCTAGGATGGCACTTTAAGTGCATTGTAATTAGGAGGTGATGGCATTTGCGCCAGGGTGTTTTTTCTGGCCTTCTTTTGAGGGGAGTTTCCCTTGGTCGCAACTTTGCAGAATTTCAGAAAACGCGCGATGAGGGTGTCCTTGGCAAATTTGCCATAGCTCGGCTTTGTGGGCACTTTGAAAGATGCGGTTTGCAGCAAAATGTTGTGCTAGGATGGCACTTTAAGTGCATTGTAATTAGGAGGTGATGGCATTTGCGCCAGGGTGTTTTTTCTGGCCTTCTTTTGAGGGGAGTTTCCCTTGGTCGCAACTTTGCAGAATTTCAGAAAACGCGCGATGAGGGTGTCCTTGGCAAATTTGCCATAGCTCGGCTTTGTGGGCACTTTGAAAGATGCGGTTTGCAGCAAAATGTTGTGCTAGGATGGCACTTTAAGTGCATTGTAATTAGGAGGTGATGGCATTTGCGCCAGGGTGTTTTTTCTGGCCTTCTTTTGAGGGGAGTTTCCCTTGGTCGCAACTTTGCAGAATTTCAGAAAACGCGCGATGAGGGTGTCCTTGGCAAATTTGCCATAGCTCGGCTTTGTGGGCACTTTGAAAGATGCGGTTTGCAGCAAAATGTTGTGCTAGGATGGCACTTTAAGTGCATTGTAATTAGGAGGTGATGGCATTTGCGCCAGGGTGTTTTTTCTGGCCTTCTTTTGAGGGGAGTTTCCCTTGGTCGCAACTTTGCAGAATTTCAGAAAACGCGCGATGAGGGTGTCCTTGGCAAATTTGCCATAGCTCGGCTTTGTGGGCACTTTGAAAGATGCGGTTTGCAGCAAAATGTTGTGCTAGGATGGCACTTTAAGTGCATTGTAATTAGGAGGTGATGGCATTTGCGCCAGGGTGTTTTTTCTGGCCTTCTTTTGAGGGGAGTTTCCCTTGGTCGCAACTTTGCAGAATTTCAGAAAACGCGCGATGAGGGTGTCCTTGGCAAATTTGCCATAGCTCGGCTTTGTGGGCACTTTGAAAGATGCGGTTTGCAGCAAAATGTTGTGCTAGGATGGCACTTTAAGTGCATTGTAATTAGGAGGTGATGGCATTTGCGCCAGGGTGTTTTTTCTGGCCTTCTTTTGAGGGGAGTTTCCCTTGGTCGCAACTTTGCAGAATTTCAGAAAACGCGCGATGAGGGTGTCCTTGGCAAATTTGCCATAGCTCGGCTTTGTGGGCACTTTGAAAGATGCGGTTTGCAGCAAAATGTTGTGCTAGGATGGCACTTTAAGTGCATTGTAATTAGGAGGTGATGGCATTTGCGCCAGGGTGTTTTTTCTGGCCTTCTTTTGAGGGGAGTTTCCCTTGGTCGCAACTTTGCAGAATTTCAGAAAACGCGCGATGAGGGTGTCCTTGGCAAATTTGCCATAGCTCGGCTTTGTGGGCACTTTGAAAGATGCGGTTTGCAGCAAAATGTTGTGCTAGGATGGCACTTTAAGTGCATTGTAATTAGGAGGTGATGGCATTTGCGCCAGGGTGTTTTTTCTGGCCTTCTTTTGAGGGGAGTTTCCCTTGGTCGCAACTTTGCAGAATTTCAGAAAACGCGCGATGAGGGTGTCCTTGGCAAATTTGCCATAGCTCGGCTTTGTGGGCACTTTGAAAGATGCGGTTTGCAGCAAAATGTTGTGCTAGGATGGCACTTTAAGTGCATTGTAATTAGGAGGTGATGGCATTTGCGCCAGGGTGTTTTTTCTGGCCTTCTTTTGAGGGGAGTTTCCCTTGGTCGCAACTTTGCAGAATTTCAGAAAACGCGCGATGAGGGTGTCCTTGGCAAATTTGCCATAGCTCGGCTTTGTGGGCACTTTGAAAGATGCGGTTTGCAGCAAAATGTTGTGCTAGGATGGCACTTTAAGTGCATTGTAATTAGGAGGTGATGGCATTTGCGCCAGGGTGTTTTTTCTGGCCTTCTTTTGAGGGGAGTTTCCCTTGGTCGCAACTTTGCAGAATTTCAGAAAACGCGCGATGAGGGTGTCCTTGGCAAATTTGCCATAGCTCGGCTTTGTGGGCACTTTGAAAGATGCGGTTTGCAGCAAAATGTTGTGCTAGGATGGCACTTTAAGTGCATTGTAATTAGGAGGTGATGGCATTTGCGCCAGGGTGTTTTTTCTGGCCTTCTTTTGAGGGGAGTTTCCCTTGGTCGCAACTTTGCAGAATTTCAGAAAACGCGCGATGAGGGTGTCCTTGGCAAATTTGCCATAGCTCGGCTTTGTGGGCACTTTGAAAGATGCGGTTTGCAGCAAAATGTTGTGCTAGGATGGCACTTTAAGTGCATTGTAATTAGGAGGTGATGGCATTTGCGCCAGGGTGTTTTTTCTGGCCTTCTTTTGAGGGGAGTTTCCCTTGGTCGCAACTTTGCAGAATTTCAGAAAACGCGCGATGAGGGTGTCCTTGGCAAATTTGCCATAGCTCGGCTTTGTGGGCACTTTGAAAGATGCGGTTTGCAGCAAAATGTTGTGCTAGGATGGCACTTTAAGTGCATTGTAATTAGGAGGTGATGGCATTTGCGCCAGGGTGTTTTTTCTGGCCTTCTTTTGAGGGGAGTTTCCCTTGGTCGCAACTTTGCAGAATTTCAGAAAACGCGCGATGAGGGTGTCCTTGGCAAATTTGCCATAGCTCGGCTTTGTGGGCACTTTGAAAGATGCGGTTTGCAGCAAAATGTTGTGCTAGGATGGCACTTTAAGTGCATTGTAATTAGGAGGTGATGGCATTTGCGCCAGGGTGTTTTTTCTGGCCTTCTTTTGAGGGGAGTTTCCCTTGGTCGCAACTTTGCAGAATTTCAGAAAACGCGCGATGAGGGTGTCCTTGGCAAATTTGCCATAGCTCGGCTTTGTGGGCACTTTGAAAGATGCGGTTTGCAGCAAAATGTTGTGCTAGGATGGCACTTTAAGTGCATTGTAATTAGGAGGTGATGGCATTTGCGCCAGGGTGTTTTTTCTGGCCTTCTTTTGAGGGGAGTTTCCCTTGGTCGCAACTTTGCAGAATTTCAGAAAACGCGCGATGAGGGTGTCCTTGGCAAATTTGCCATAGCTCGGCTTTGTGGGCACTTTGAAAGATGCGGTTTGCAGCAAAATGTTGTGCTAGGATGGCACTTTAAGTGCATTGTAATTAGGAGGTGATGGCATTTGCGCCAGGGTGTTTTTTCTGGCCTTCTTTTGAGGGGAGTTTCCCTTGGTCGCAACTTTGCAGAATTTCAGAAAACGCGCGATGAGGGTGTCCTTGGCAAATTTGCCATAGCTCGGCTTTGTGGGCACTTTGAAAGATGCGGTTTGCAGCAAAATGTTGTGCTAGGATGGCACTTTAAGTGCATTGTAATTAGGAGGTGATGGCATTTGCGCCAGGGTGTTTTTTCTGGCCTTCTTTTGAGGGGAGTTTCCCTTGGTCGCAACTTTGCAGAATTTCAGAAAACGCGCGATGAGGGTGTCCTTGGCAAATTTGCCATAGCTCGGCTTTGTGGGCACTTTGAAAGATGCGGTTTGCAGCAAAATGTTGTGCTAGGATGGCACTTTAAGTGCATTGTAATTAGGAGGTGATGGCATTTGCGCCAGGGTGTTTTTTCTGGCCTTCTTTTGAGGGGAGTTTCCCTTGGTCGCAACTTTGCAGAATTTCAGAAAACGCGCGATGAGGGTGTCCTTGGCAAATTTGCCATAGCTCGGCTTTGTGGGCACTTTGAAAGATGCGGTTTGCAGCAAAATGTTGTGCTAGGATGGCACTTTAAGTGCATTGTAATTAGGAGGTGATGGCATTTGCGCCAGGGTGTTTTTTCTGGCCTTCTTTTGAGGGGAGTTTCCCTTGGTCGCAACTTTGCAGAATTTCAGAAAACGCGCGATGAGGGTGTCCTTGGCAAATTTGCCATAGCTCGGCTTTGTGGGCACTTTGAAAGATGCGGTTTGCAGCAAAATGTTGTGCTAGGATGGCACTTTAAGTGCATTGTAATTAGGAGGTGATGGCATTTGCGCCAGGGTGTTTTTTCTGGCCTTCTTTTGAGGGGAGTTTCCCTTGGTCGCAACTTTGCAGAATTTCAGAAAACGCGCGATGAGGGTGTCCTTGGCAAATTTGCCATAGCTCGGCTTTGTGGGCACTTTGAAAGATGCGGTTTGCAGCAAAATGTTGTGCTAGGATGGCACTTTAAGTGCATTGTAATTAGGAGGTGATGGCATTTGCGCCAGGGTGTTTTTTCTGGCCTTCTTTTGAGGGGAGTTTCCCTTGGTCGCAACTTTGCAGAATTTCAGAAAACGCGCGATGAGGGTGTCCTTGGCAAATTTGCCATAGCTCGGCTTTGTGGGCACTTTGAAAGATGCGGTTTGCAGCAAAATGTTGTGCTAGGATGGCACTTTAAGTGCATTGTAATTAGGAGGTGATGGCATTTGCGCCAGGGTGTTTTTTCTGGCCTTCTTTTGAGGGGAGTTTCCCTTGGTCGCAACTTTGCAGAATTTCAGAAAACGCGCGATGAGGGTGTCCTTGGCAAATTTGCCATAGCTCGGCTTTGTGGGCACTTTGAAAGATGCGGTTTGCAGCAAAATGTTGTGCTAGGATGGCACTTTAAGTGCATTGTAATTAGGAGGTGATGGCATTTGCGCCAGGGTGTTTTTTCTGGCCTTCTTTTGAGGGGAGTTTCCCTTGGTCGCAACTTTGCAGAATTTCAGAAAACGCGCGATGAGGGTGTCCTTGGCAAATTTGCCATAGCTCGGCTTTGTGGGCACTTTGAAAGATGCGGTTTGCAGCAAAATGTTGTGCTAGGATGGCACTTTAAGTGCATTGTAATTAGGAGGTGATGGCATTTGCGCCAGGGTGTTTTTTCTGGCCTTCTTTTGAGGGGAGTTTCCCTTGGTCGCAACTTTGCAGAATTTCAGAAAACGCGCGATGAGGGTGTCCTTGGCAAATTTGCCATAGCTCGGCTTTGTGGGCACTTTGAAAGATGCGGTTTGCAGCAAAATGTTGTGCTAGGATGGCACTTTAAGTGCATTGTAATTAGGAGGTGATGGCATTTGCGCCAGGGTGTTTTTTCTGGCCTTCTTTTGAGGGGAGTTTCCCTTGGTCGCAACTTTGCAGAATTTCAGAAAACGCGCGATGAGGGTGTCCTTGGCAAATTTGCCATAGCTCGGCTTTGTGGGCACTTTGAAAGATGCGGTTTGCAGCAAAATGTTGTGCTAGGATG
>CAXHUQ010000638.1:0-20663 GCA_964020085.1 Micromussa lordhowensis | reverse complement strand
GGCCAATATATGTCTGGATTTTTGAGAACGGTGTCGACTTTGGGCCAAAACTTTTTCGCCTGCCTGCCGGCGATAGCCGGCAGTCAGGCCCTTGCGGTGCTCCGAAAGTGAGGGGGGACTCCGTCATGGAGGGTAGTGGTAGAAAGCTTAGGTGTCTGGCTACCAGCTGGTACCAAGGGAAAGGCCCAGCAATTATCCTTTGGGGGGTGGGGTGAGTCACAGAGAGAGGCATTTTGCTTAGGAAAACTGCTTATTTTCTTTGCAGGACAGCCTTTGTCAGTCATGCCCTGTGGGCTTAGTGGCTGGAAGCCAGCCAGCCAGTCACAAGCAAGCTGGGTGAGTAGAGTGTGTGTTGCCAGGCTGCCTGTGGCTGATCTGTCTAAAAATACCCTGTAATTTCTTGGAAAACTGTCAGGGTGGTTGTGCCGAGGTGAGCACGGTTTTCATAAATCCAGACATATATTGGGACAGAATGTTTTGGGAGACCCTACAGTTCAGCTGCTGTAGCCCCAGACCGGTGATGGAGAACACTTTGAGGTAGCAGGTTCAAGCTGGAGGCATGTCCCTGGCATTCCAGGCCAATATATGTCTGGATTTTTGAGAACGGTGTCGACTTTGGGCCAAAACTTTTTCGCCTGCCTGCCGGCGATAGCCGGCAGTCAGGCCCTTGCGGTGCTCCGAAAGTGAGGGGGGACTCCGTCATGGAGGGTAGTGGTAGAAAGCTTAGGTGTCTGGCTACCAGCTGGTACCAAGGGAAAGGCCCAGCAATTATCCTTTGGGGGGTGGGGTGAGTCACAGAGAGAGGCATTTTGCTTAGGAAAACTGCTTATTTTCTTTGCAGGACAGCCTTTGTCAGTCATGCCCTGTGGGCTTAGTGGCTGGAAGCCAGCCAGCCAGTCACAAGCAAGCTGGGTGAGTAGAGTGTGTGTTGCCAGGCTGCCTGTGGCTGATCTGTCTAAAAATACCCTGTAATTTCTTGGAAAACTGTCAGGGTGGTTGTGCCGAGGTGAGCACGGTTTTCATAAATCCAGACATATATTGGGACAGAATGTTTTGGGAGACCCTACAGTTCAGCTGCTGTAGCCCCAGACCGGTGATGGAGAACACTTTGAGGTAGCAGGTTCAAGCTGGAGGCATGTCCCTGGCATTCCAGGCCAATATATGTCTGGATTTTTGAGAACGGTGTCGACTTTGGGCCAAAACTTTTTCGCCTGCCTGCCGGCGATAGCCGGCAGTCAGGCCCTTGCGGTGCTCCGAAAGTGAGGGGGGACTCCGTCATGGAGGGTAGTGGTAGAAAGCTTAGGTGTCTGGCTACCAGCTGGTACCAAGGGAAAGGCCCAGCAATTATCCTTTGGGGGGTGGGGTGAGTCACAGAGAGAGGCATTTTGCTTAGGAAAACTGCTTATTTTCTTTGCAGGACAGCCTTTGTCAGTCATGCCCTGTGGGCTTAGTGGCTGGAAGCCAGCCAGCCAGTCACAAGCAAGCTGGGTGAGTAGAGTGTGTGTTGCCAGGCTGCCTGTGGCTGATCTGTCTAAAAATACCCTGTAATTTCTTGGAAAACTGTCAGGGTGGTTGTGCCGAGGTGAGCACGGTTTTCATAAATCCAGACATATATTGGGACAGAATGTTTTGGGAGACCCTACAGTTCAGCTGCTGTAGCCCCAGACCGGTGATGGAGAACACTTTGAGGTAGCAGTTCAAAGGCATGTCCCTGGCATTCCAGGCCAATATATGTCTGGATTTTTGAGAACGGTGTCGACTTTGGGCCAAAACTTTTTCGCCTGCCTGCCGGCGATAGCCGGCAGTCAGGCCCTTGCGGTGCTCCGAAAGTGAGGGGGGACTCCGTCATGGAGGGTAGTGGTAGAAAGCTTAGGTGTCTGGCTACCAGCTGGTACCAAGGGAAAGGCCCAGCAATTATCCTTTGGGGGGTGGGGTGAGTCACAGAGAGAGGCATTTTGCTTAGGAAAACTGCTTATTTTCTTTGCAGGACAGCCTTTGTCAGTCATGCCCTGTGGGCTTAGTGGCTGGAAGCCAGCCAGCCAGTCACAAGCAAGCTGGGTGAGTAGAGTGTGTGTTGCCAGGCTGCCTGTGGCTGATCTGTCTAAAAATACCCTGTAATTTCTTGGAAAACTGTCAGGGTGGTTGTGCCGAGGTGAGCACGGTTTTCATAAATCCAGACATATATTGGGACAGAATGTTTTGGGAGACCCTACAGTTCAGCTGCTGTAGCCCCAGACCGGTGATGGAGAACACTTTGAGGTAGCAGGTTCAAGCTGGAGGCATGTCCCTGGCATTCCAGGCCAATATATGTCTGGATTTTTGAGAACGGTGTCGACTTTGGGCCAAAACTTTTTCGCCTGCCTGCCGGCGATAGCCGGCAGTCAGGCCCTTGCGGTGCTCCGAAAGTGAGGGGGGACTCCGTCATGGAGGGTAGTGGTAGAAAGCTTAGGTGTCTGGCTACCAGCTGGTACCAAGGGAAAGGCCCAGCAATTATCCTTTGGGGGGTGGGGTGAGTCACAGAGAGAGGCATTTTGCTTAGGAAAACTGCTTATTTTCTTTGCAGGACAGCCTTTGTCAGTCATGCCCTGTGGGCTTAGTGGCTGGAAGCCAGCCAGCCAGTCACAAGCAAGCTGGGTGAGTAGAGTGTGTGTTGCCAGGCTGCCTGTGGCTGATCTGTCTAAAAATACCCTGTAATTTCTTGGAAAACTGTCAGGGTGGTTGTGCCGAGGTGAGCACGGTTTTCATAAATCCAGACATATATTGGGACAGAATGTTTTGGGAGACCCTACAGTTCAGCTGCTGTAGCCCCAGACCGGTGATGGAGAACACTTTGAGGTAGCAGGTTCAAGCTGGAGGCATGTCCCTGGCATTCCAGGCCAATATATGTCTGGATTTTTGAGAACGGTGTCGACTTTGGGCCAAAACTTTTTCGCCTGCCTGCCGGCGATAGCCGGCAGTCAGGCCCTTGCGGTGCTCCGAAAGTGAGGGGGGACTCCGTCATGGAGGGTAGTGGTAGAAAGCTTAGGTGTCTGGCTACCAGCTGGTACCAAGGGAAAGGCCCAGCAATTATCCTTTGGGGGGTGGGGTGAGTCACAGAGAGAGGCATTTTGCTTAGGAAAACTGCTTATTTTCTTTGCAGGACAGCCTTTGTCAGTCATGCCCTGTGGGCTTAGTGGCTGGAAGCCAGCCAGCCAGTCACAAGCAAGCTGGGTGAGTAGAGTGTGTGTTGCCAGGCTGCCTGTGGCTGATCTGTCTAAAAATACCCTGTAATTTCTTGGAAAACTGTCAGGGTGGTTGTGCCGAGGTGAGCACGGTTTTCATAAATCCAGACATATATTGGGACAGAATGTTTTGGGAGACCCTACAGTTCAGCTGCTGTAGCCCCAGACCGGTGATGGAGAACACTTTGAGGTAGCAGGTTCAAGCTGGAGGCATGTCCCTGGCATTCCAGGCCAATATATGTCTGGATTTTTGAGAACGGTGTCGACTTTGGGCCAAAACTTTTTCGCCTGCCTGCCGGCGATAGCCGGCAGTCAGGCCCTTGCGGTGCTCCGAAAGTGAGGGGGGACTCCGTCATGGAGGGTAGTGGTAGAAAGCTTAGGTGTCTGGCTACCAGCTGGTACCAAGGGAAAGGCCCAGCAATTATCCTTTGGGGGGTGGGGTGAGTCACAGAGAGAGGCATTTTGCTTAGGAAAACTGCTTATTTTCTTTGCAGGACAGCCTTTGTCAGTCATGCCCTGTGGGCTTAGTGGCTGGAAGCCAGCCAGCCAGTCACAAGCAAGCTGGGTGAGTAGAGTGTGTGTTGCCAGGCTGCCTGTGGCTGATCTGTCTAAAAATACCCTGTAATTTCTTGGAAAACTGTCAGGGTGGTTGTGCCGAGGTGAGCACGGTTTTCATAAATCCAGACATATATTGGGACAGAATGTTTTGGGAGACCCTACAGTTCAGCTGCTGTAGCCCCAGACCGGTGATGGAGAACACTTTGAGGTAGCAGGTTCAAGCTGGAGGCATGTCCCTGGCATTCCAGGCCAATATATGTCTGGATTTTTGAGAACGGTGTCGACTTTGGGCCAAAACTTTTTCGCCTGCCTGCCGGCGATAGCCGGCAGTCAGGCCCTTGCGGTGCTCCGAAAGTGAGGGGGGACTCCGTCATGGAGGGTAGTGGTAGAAAGCTTAGGTGTCTGGCTACCAGCTGGTACCAAGGGAAAGGCCCAGCAATTATCCTTTGGGGGGTGGGGTGAGTCACAGAGAGAGGCATTTTGCTTAGGAAAACTGCTTATTTTCTTTGCAGGACAGCCTTTGTCAGTCATGCCCTGTGGGCTTAGTGGCTGGAAGCCAGCCAGCCAGTCACAAGCAAGCTGGGTGAGTAGAGTGTGTGTTGCCAGGCTGCCTGTGGCTGATCTGTCTAAAAATACCCTGTAATTTCTTGGAAAACTGTCAGGGTGGTTGTGCCGAGGTGAGCACGGTTTTCATAAATCCAGACATATATTGGGACAGAATGTTTTGGGAGACCCTACAGTTCAGCTGCTGTAGCCCCAGACCGGTGATGGAGAACACTTTGAGGTAGCAGGTTCAAGCTGGAGGCATGTCCCTGGCATTCCAGGCCAATATATGTCTGGATTTTTGAGAACGGTGTCGACTTTGGGCCAAAACTTTTTCGCCTGCCTGCCGGCGATAGCCGGCAGTCAGGCCCTTGCGGTGCTCCGAAAGTGAGGGGGGACTCCGTCATGGAGGGTAGTGGTAGAAAGCTTAGGTGTCTGGCTACCAGCTGGTACCAAGGGAAAGGCCCAGCAATTATCCTTTGGGGGGTGGGGTGAGTCACAGAGAGAGGCATTTTGCTTAGGAAAACTGCTTATTTTCTTTGCAGGACAGCCTTTGTCAGTCATGCCCTGTGGGCTTAGTGGCTGGAAGCCAGCCAGCCAGTCACAAGCAAGCTGGGTGAGTAGAGTGTGTGTTGCCAGGCTGCCTGTGGCTGATCTGTCTAAAAATACCCTGTAATTTCTTGGAAAACTGTCAGGGTGGTTGTGCCGAGGTGAGCACGGTTTTCATAAATCCAGACATATATTGGGACAGAATGTTTTGGGAGACCCTACAGTTCAGCTGCTGTAGCCCCAGACCGGTGATGGAGAACACTTTGAGGTAGCAGGTTCAAGCTGGAGGATGTCCCTGGCATTCCAGGCCAATATATGTCTGGATTTTTGAGAACGGTGTCGACTTTGGGCCAAAACTTTTTCGCCTGCCTGCCGGCGATAGCCGGCAGTCAGGCCCTTGCGGTGCTCCGAAAGTGAGGGGGGGACTCCGTCATGGAGGGTAGTGGTAGAAAGCTTAGGTGTCTGGCTACCAGCTGGTACCAAGGGAAAGGCCCAGCAATTATCCTTTGGGGGGTGGGGTGAGTCACAGAGAGAGGCATTTTGCTTAGGAAAACTGCTTATTTTCTTTGCAGGACAGCCTTTGTCAGTCATGCCCTGTGGGCTTAGTGGCTGGAAGCCAGCCAGCCAGTCACAAGCAAGCTGGGTGAGTAGAGTGTGTGTTGCCAGGCTGCCTGTGGCTGATCTGTCTAAAAATACCCTGTAATTTCTTGGAAAACTGTCAGGGTGGTTGTGCCGAGGTGAGCACGGTTTTCATAAATCCAGACATATATTGGGACAGAATGTTTTGGGAGACCCTACAGTTCAGCTGCTGTAGCCCCAGACCGGTGATGGAGAACACTTTGAGGTAGCAGGTTCAAGCTGGAGGCATGTCCCTGGCATTCCAGGCCAATATATGTCTGGATTTTTGAGAACGGTGTCGACTTTGGGCCAAAACTTTTTCGCCTGCCTGCCGGCGATAGCCGGCAGTCAGGCCCTTGCGGTGCTCCGAAAGTGAGGGGGGACTCCGTCATGGAGGGTAGTGGTAGAAAGCTTAGGTGTCTGGCTACCAGCTGGTACCAAGGGAAAGGCCCAGCAATTATCCTTTGGGGGGTGGGGTGAGTCACAGAGAGAGGCATTTTGCTTAGGAAAACTGCTTATTTTCTTTGCAGGACAGCCTTTGTCAGTCATGCCCTGTGGGCTTAGTGGCTGGAAGCCAGCCAGCCAGTCACAAGCAAGCTGGGTGAGTAGAGTGTGTGTTGCCAGGCTGCCTGTGGCTGATCTGTCTAAAAATACCCTGTAATTTCTTGGAAAACTGTCAGGGTGGTTGTGCCGAGGTGAGCACGGTTTTCATAAATCCAGACATATATTGGGACAGAATGTTTTGGGAGACCCTACAGTTCAGCTGCTGTAGCCCCAGACCGGTGATGGAGAACACTTTGAGGTAGCAGGTTCAAGCTGGAGGCATGTCCCTGGCATTCCAGGCCAATATATGTCTGGATTTTTGAGAACGGTGTCGACTTTGGGCCAAAACTTTTTCGCCTGCCTGCCGGCGATAGCCGGCAGTCAGGCCCTTGCGGTGCTCCGAAAGTGAGGGGGGACTCCGTCATGGAGGGTAGTGGTAGAAAGCTTAGGTGTCTGGCTACCAGCTGGTACCAAGGGAAAGGCCCAGCAATTATCCTTTGGGGGGTGGGGTGAGTCACAGAGAGAGGCATTTTGCTTAGGAAAACTGCTTATTTTCTTTGCAGGACAGCCTTTGTCAGTCATGCCCTGTGGGCTTAGTGGCTGGAAGCCAGCCAGCCAGTCACAAGCAAGCTGGGTGAGTAGAGTGTGTGTTGCCAGGCTGCCTGTGGCTGATCTGTCTAAAAATACCCTGTAATTTCTTGGAAAACTGTCAGGGTGGTTGTGCCGAGGTGAGCACGGTTTTCATAAATCCAGACATATATTGGGACAGAATGTTTTGGGAGACCCTACAGTTCAGCTGCTGTAGCCCCAGACCGGTGATGGAGAACACTTTGAGGTAGCAGGTTCAAGCTGGAGGCATGTCCCTGGCATTCCAGGCCAATATATGTCTGGATTTTTGAGAACGGTGTCGACTTTGGGCCAAAACTTTTTCGCCTGCCTGCCGGCGATAGCCGGCAGTCAGGCCCTTGCGGTGCTCCGAAAGTGAGGGGGGACTCCGTCATGGAGGGTAGTGGTAGAAAGCTTAGGTGTCTGGCTACCAGCTGGTACCAAGGGAAAGGCCCAGCAATTATCCTTTGGGGGGTGGGGTGAGTCACAGAGAGAGGCATTTTGCTTAGGAAAACTGCTTATTTTCTTTGCAGGACAGCCTTTGTCAGTCATGCCCTGTGGGCTTAGTGGCTGGAAGCCAGCCAGCCAGTCACAAGCAAGCTGGGTGAGTAGAGTGTGTGTTGCCAGGCTGCCTGTGGCTGATCTGTCTAAAAATACCCTGTAATTTCTTGGAAAACTGTCAGGGTGGTTGTGCCGAGGTGAGCACGGTTTTCATAAATCCAGACATATATTGGGACAGAATGTTTTGGGAGACCCTACAGTTCAGCTGCTGTAGCCCCAGACCGGTGATGGAGAACACTTTGAGGTAGCAGGTTCAAGCTGGAGGCATGTCCCTGGCATTCCAGGCCAATATATGTCTGGATTTTTGAGAACGGTGTCGACTTTGGGCCAAAACTTTTTCGCCTGCCTGCCGGCGATAGCCGGCAGTCAGGCCCTTGCGGTGCTCCGAAAGTGAGGGGGGACTCCGTCATGGAGGGTAGTGGTAGAAAGCTTAGGTGTCTGGCTACCAGCTGGTACCAAGGGAAAGGCCCAGCAATTATCCTTTGGGGGGTGGGGTGAGTCACAGAGAGAGGCATTTTGCTTAGGAAAACTGCTTATTTTCTTTGCAGGACAGCCTTTGTCAGTCATGCCCTGTGGGCTTAGTGGCTGGAAGCCAGCCAGCCAGTCACAAGCAAGCTGGGTGAGTAGAGTGTGTGTTGCCAGGCTGCCTGTGGCTGATCTGTCTAAAAATACCCTGTAATTTCTTGGAAAACTGTCAGGGTGGTTGTGCCGAGGTGAGCACGGTTTTCATAAATCCAGACATATATTGGGACAGAATGTTTTGGGAGACCCTACAGTTCAGCTGCTGTAGCCCCAGACCGGTGATGGAGAACACTTTGAGGTAGCAGGTTCAAGCTGGAGGCATGTCCCTGGCATTCCAGGCCAATATATGTCTGGATTTTTGAGAACGGTGTCGACTTTGGGCCAAAACTTTTTCGCCTGCCTGCCGGCGATAGCCGGCAGTCAGGCCCTTGCGGTGCTCCGAAAGTGAGGGGGGACTCCGTCATGGAGGGTAGTGGTAGAAAGCTTAGGTGTCTGGCTACCAGCTGGTACCAAGGGAAAGGCCCAGCAATTATCCTTTGGGGGGTGGGGTGAGTCACAGAGAGAGGCATTTTGCTTAGGAAAACTGCTTATTTTCTTTGCAGGACAGCCTTTGTCAGTCATGCCCTGTGGGCTTAGTGGCTGGAAGCCAGCCAGCCAGTCACAAGCAAGCTGGGTGAGTAGAGTGTGTGTTGCCAGGCTGCCTGTGGCTGATCTGTCTAAAAATACCCTGTAATTTCTTGGAAAACTATCAGGGTGGTTGTGCCGAGGTGAGCACGGTTTTCATAAATCCAGACATATATTGGGACAGAATGTTTTGGGAGACCCTACAGTTCAGCTGCTGTAGCCCCAGACCGGTGATGGAGAACACTTTGAGGTAGCAGGTTCAAGCTGGAGGCATGTCCCTGGCATTCCAGGCCAATATATGTCTGGATTTTTGAGAACGGTGTCGACTTTGGGCCAAAACTTTTTCGCCTGCCTGCCGGCGATAGCCGGCAGTCAGGCCCTTGCGGTGCTCCGAAAGTGAGGGGGGACTCCGTCATGGAGGGTAGTGGTAGAAAGCTTAGGTGTCTGGCTACCAGCTGGTACCAAGGGAAAGGCCCAGCAATTATCCTTTGGGGGGTGGGGTGAGTCACAGAGAGAGGCATTTTGCTTAGGAAAACTGCTTATTTTCTTTGCAGGACAGCCTTTGTCAGTCATGCCCTGTGGGCTTAGTGGCTGGAAGCCAGCCAGCCAGTCACAAGCAAGCTGGGTGAGTAGAGTGTGTGTTGCCAGGCTGCCTGTGGCTGATCTGTCTAAAAATACCCTGTAATTTCTTGGAAAACTGTCAGGGTGGTTGTGCCGAGGTGAGCACGGTTTTCATAAATCCAGACATATATTGGGACAGAATGTTTTGGGAGACCCTACAGTTCAGCTGCTGTAGCCCCAGACCGGTGATGGAGAACACTTTGAGGTAGCAGGTTCAAGCTGGAGGCATGTCCCTGGCATTCCAGGCCAATATATGTCTGGATTTTTGAGAACGGTGTCGACTTTGGGCCAAAACTTTTTCGCCTGCCTGCCGGCGATAGCCGGCAGTCAGGCCCTTGCGGTGCTCCGAAAGTGAGGGGGGACTCCGTCATGGAGGGTAGTGGTAGAAAGCTTAGGTGTCTGGCTACCAGCTGGTACCAAGGGAAAGGCCCAGCAATTATCCTTTGGGGGGTGGGGTGAGTCACAGAGAGAGGCATTTTGCTTAGGAAAACTGCTTATTTTCTTTGCAGGACAGCCTTTGTCAGTCATGCCCTGTGGGCTTAGTGGCTGGAAGCCAGCCAGCCAGTCACAAGCAAGCTGGGTGAGTAGAGTGTGTGTTGCCAGGCTGCCTGTGGCTGATCTGTCTAAAAATACCCTGTAATTTCTTGGAAAACTGTCAGGGTGGTTGTGCCGAGGTGAGCACGGTTTTCATAAATCCAGACATATATTGGGACAGAATGTTTTGGGAGACCCTACAGTTCAGCTGCTGTAGCCCCAGACCGGTGATGGAGAACACTTTGAGGTAGCAGGTTCAAGCTGGAGGCATGTCCCTGGCATTCCAGGCCAATATATGTCTGGATTTTTGAGAACGGTGTCGACTTTGGGCCAAAACTTTTTCGCCTGCCTGCCGGCGATAGCCGGCAGTCAGGCCCTTGCGGTGCTCCGAAAGTGAGGGGGGACTCCGTCATGGAGGGTAGTGGTAGAAAGCTTAGGTGTCTGGCTACCAGCTGGTACCAAGGGAAAGGCCCAGCAATTATCCTTTGGGGGGTGGGGTGAGTCACAGAGAGAGGCATTTTGCTTAGGAAAACTGCTTATTTTCTTTGCAGGACAGCCTTTGTCAGTCATGCCCTGTGGGCTTAGTGGCTGGAAGCCAGCCAGCCAGTCACAAGCAAGCTGGGTGAGTAGAGTGTGTGTTGCCAGGCTGCCTGTGGCTGATCTGTCTAAAAATACCCTGTAATTTCTTGGAAAACTGTCAGGGTGGTTGTGCCGAGGTGAGCACGGTTTTCATAAATCCAGACATATATTGGGACAGAATGTTTTGGGAGACCCTACAGTTCAGCTGCTGTAGCCCCAGACCGGTGATGGAGAACACTTTGAGGTAGCAGGTTCAAGCTGGAGGCATGTCCCTGGCATTCCAGGCCAATATATGTCTGGATTTTTGAGAACGGTGTCGACTTTGGGCCAAAACTTTTTCGCCTGCCTGCCGGCGATAGCCGGCAGTCAGGCCCTTGCGGTGCTCCGAAAGTGAGGGGGGACTCCGTCATGGAGGGTAGTGGTAGAAAGCTTAGGTGTCTGGCTACCAGCTGGTACCAAGGGAAAGGCCCAGCAATTATCCTTTGGGGGGTGGGGTGAGTCACAGAGAGAGGCATTTTGCTTAGGAAAACTGCTTATTTTCTTTGCAGGACAGCCTTTGTCAGTCATGCCCTGTGGGCTTAGTGGCTGGAAGCCAGCCAGCCAGTCACAAGCAAGCTGGGTGAGTAGAGTGTGTGTTGCCAGGCTGCCTGTGGCTGATCTGTCTAAAAATACCCTGTAATTTCTTGGAAAACTGTCAGGGTGGTTGTGCCGAGGTGAGCACGGTTTTCATAAATCCAGACATATATTGGGACAGAATGTTTTGGGAGACCCTACAGTTCAGCTGCTGTAGCCCCAGACCGGTGATGGAGAACACTTTGAGGTAGCAGGTTCAAGCTGGAGGCATGTCCCTGGCATTCCAGGCCAATATATGTCTGGATTTTTGAGAACGGTGTCGACTTTGGGCCAAAACTTTTTCGCCTGCCTGCCGGCGATAGCCGGCAGTCAGGCCCTTGCGGTGCTCCGAAAGTGAGGGGGGACTCCGTCATGGAGGGTAGTGGTAGAAAGCTTAGGTGTCTGGCTACCAGCTGGTACCAAGGGAAAGGCCCAGCAATTATCCTTTGGGGGGTGGGGTGAGTCACAGAGAGAGGCATTTTGCTTAGGAAAACTGCTTATTTTCTTTGCAGGACAGCCTTTGTCAGTCATGCCCTGTGGGCTTAGTGGCTGGAAGCCAGCCAGCCAGTCACAAGCAAGCTGGGTGAGTAGAGTGTGTGTTGCCAGGCTGCCTGTGGCTGATCTGTCTAAAAATACCCTGTAATTTCTTGGAAAACTGTCAGGGTGGTTGTGCCGAGGTGAGCACGGTTTTCATAAATCCAGACATATATTGGGACAGAATGTTTTGGGAGACCCTACAGTTCAGCTGCTGTAGCCCCAGACCGGTGATGGAGAACACTTTGAGGTAGCAGGTTCAAGCTGGAGGCATGTCCCTGGCATTCCAGGCCAATATATGTCTGGATTTTTGAGAACGGTGTCGACTTTGGGCCAAAACTTTTTCGCCTGCCTGCCGGCGATAGCCGGCAGTCAGGCCCTTGCGGTGCTCCGAAAGTGAGGGGGGACTCCGTCATGGAGGGTAGTGGTAGAAAGCTTAGGTGTCTGGCTACCAGCTGGTACCAAGGGAAAGGCCCAGCAATTATCCTTTGGGGGGTGGGGTGAGTCACAGAGAGAGGCATTTTGCTTAGGAAAACTGCTTATTTTCTTTGCAGGACAGCCTTTGTCAGTCATGCCCTGTGGGCTTAGTGGCTGGAAGCCAGCCAGCCAGTCACAAGCAAGCTGGGTGAGTAGAGTGTGTGTTGCCAGGCTGCCTGTGGCTGATCTGTCTAAAAATACCCTGTAATTTCTTGGAAAACTGTCAGGGTGGTTGTGCCGAGGTGAGCACGGTTTTCATAAATCCAGACATATATTGGGACAGAATGTTTTGGGAGACCCTACAGTTCAGCTGCTGTAGCCCCAGACCGGTGATGGAGAACACTTTGAGGTAGCAGGTTCAAGCTGGAGGCATGTCCCTGGCATTCCAGGCCAATATATGTCTGGATTTTTGAGAACGGTGTCGACTTTGGGCCAAAACTTTTTCGCCTGCCTGCCGGCGATAGCCGGCAGTCAGGCCCTTGCGGTGCTCCGAAAGTGAGGGGGGACTCCGTCATGGAGGGTAGTGGTAGAAAGCTTAGGTGTCTGGCTACCAGCTGGTACCAAGGGAAAGGCCCAGCAATTATCCTTTGGGGGGTGGGGTGAGTCACAGAGAGAGGCATTTTGCTTAGGAAAACTGCTTATTTTCTTTGCAGGACAGCCTTTGTCAGTCATGCCCTGTGGGCTTAGTGGCTGGAAGCCAGCCAGCCAGTCACAAGCAAGCTGGGTGAGTAGAGTGTGTGTTGCCAGGCTGCCTGTGGCTGATCTGTCTAAAAATACCCTGTAATTTCTTGGAAAACTGTCAGGGTGGTTGTGCCGAGGTGAGCACGGTTTTCATAAATCCAGACATATATTGGGACAGAATGTTTTGGGAGACCCTACAGTTCAGCTGCTGTAGCCCCAGACCGGTGATGGAGAACACTTTGAGGTAGCAGGTTCAAGCTGGAGGCATGTCCCTGGCATTCCAGGCCAATATATGTCTGGATTTTTGAGAACGGTGTCGACTTTGGGCCAAAACTTTTTCGCCTGCCTGCCGGCGATAGCCGGCAGTCAGGCCCTTGCGGTGCTCCGAAAGTGAGGGGGGACTCCGTCATGGAGGGTAGTGGTAGAAAGCTTAGGTGTCTGGCTACCAGCTGGTACCAAGGGAAAGGCCCAGCAATTATCCTTTGGGGGGTGGGGTGAGTCACAGAGAGAGGCATTTTGCTTAGGAAAACTGCTTATTTTCTTTGCAGGACAGCCTTTGTCAGTCATGCCCTGTGGGCTTAGTGGCTGGAAGCCAGCCAGCCAGTCACAAGCAAGCTGGGTGAGTAGAGTGTGTGTTGCCAGGCTGCCTGTGGCTGATCTGTCTAAAAATACCCTGTAATTTCTTGGAAAACTGTCAGGGTGGTTGTGCCGAGGTGAGCACGGTTTTCATAAATCCAGACATATATTGGGACAGAATGTTTTGGGAGACCCTACAGTTCAGCTGCTGTAGCCCCAGACCGGTGATGGAGAACACTTTGAGGTAGCAGGTTCAAGCTGGAGGCATGTCCCTGGCATTCCAGGCCAATATATGTCTGGATTTTTGAGAACGGTGTCGACTTTGGGCCAAAACTTTTTCGCCTGCCTGCCGGCGATAGCCGGCAGTCAGGCCCTTGCGGTGCTCCGAAAGTGAGGGGGGACTCCGTCATGGAGGGTAGTGGTAGAAAGCTTAGGTGTCTGGCTACCAGCTGGTACCAAGGGAAAGGCCCAGCAATTATCCTTTGGGGGGTGGGGTGAGTCACAGAGATAGGCATTTTGCTTAGGAAAACTGCTTATTTTCTTTGCAGGACAGCCTTTGTCAGTCATGCCCTGTGGGCTTAGTGGCTGGAAGCCAGCCAGCCAGTCACAAGCAAGCTGGGTGAGTAGAGTGTGTGTTGCCAGGCTGCCTGTGGCTGATCTGTCTAAAAATACCCTGTAATTTCTTGGAAAACTGTCAGGGTGGTTGTGCCGAGGTGAGCACGGTTTTCATAAATCCAGACATATATTGGGACAGAATGTTTTGGGAGACCCTACAGTTCAGCTGCTGTAGCCCCAGACCGGTGATGGAGAACACTTTGAGGTAGCAGGTTCAAGCTGGAGGCATGTCCCTGGCATTCCAGGCCAATATATGTCTGGATTTTTGAGAACGGTGTCGACTTTGGGCCAAAACTTTTTCGCCTGCCTGCCGGCGATAGCCGGCAGTCAGGCCCTTGCGGTGCTCCGAAAGTGAGGGGGGACTCCGTCATGGAGGGTAGTGGTAGAAAGCTTAGGTGTCTGGCTACCAGCTGGTACCAAGGGAAAGGCCCAGCAATTATCCTTTGGGGGGTGGGGTGAGTCACAGAGAGAGGCATTTTGCTTAGGAAAACTGCTTATTTTCTTTGCAGGACAGCCTTTGTCAGTCATGCCCTGTGGGCTTAGTGGCTGGAAGCCAGCCAGCCAGTCACAAGCAAGCTGGGTGAGTAGAGTGTGTGTTGCCAGGCTGCCTGTGGCTGATCTGTCTAAAAATACCCTGTAATTTCTTGGAAAACTGTCAGGGTGGTTGTGCCGAGGTGAGCACGGTTTTCATAAATCCAGACATATATTGGGACAGAATGTTTTGGGAGACCCTACAGTTCAGCTGCTGTAGCCCCAGACCGGTGATGGAGAACACTTTGAGGTAGCAGGTTCAAGCTGGAGGCATGTCCCTGGCATTCCAGGCCAATATATGTCTGGATTTTTGAGAACGGTGTCGACTTTGGGCCAAAACTTTTTCGCCTGCCTGCCGGCGATAGCCGGCAGTCAGGCCCTTGCGGTGCTCCGAAAGTGAGGGGGGACTCCGTCATGGAGGGTAGTGGTAGAAAGCTTAGGTGTCTGGCTACCAGCTGGTACCAAGGGAAAGGCCCAGCAATTATCCTTTGGGGGGTGGGGTGAGTCACAGAGAGAGGCATTTTGCTTAGGAAAACTGCTTATTTTCTTTGCAGGACAGCCTTTGTCAGTCATGCCCTGTGGGCTTAGTGGCTGGAAGCCAGCCAGCCAGTCACAAGCAAGCTGGGTGAGTAGAGTGTGTGTTGCCAGGCTGCCTGTGGCTGATCTGTCTAAAAATACCCTGTAATTTCTTGGAAAACTGTCAGGGTGGTTGTGCCGAGGTGAGCACGGTTTTCATAAATCCAGACATATATTGGGACAGAATGTTTTGGGAGACCCTACAGTTCAGCTGCTGTAGCCCCAGACCGGTGATGGAGAACACTTTGAGGTAGCAGGTTCAAGCTGGAGGCATGTCCCTGGCATTCCAGGCCAATATATGTCTGGATTTTTGAGAACGGTGTCGACTTTGGGCCAAAACTTTTTCGCCTGCCTGCCGGCGATAGCCGGCAGTCAGGCCCTTGCGGTGCTCCGAAAGTGAGGGGGGACTCCGTCATGGAGGGTAGTGGTAGAAAGCTTAGGTGTCTGGCTACCAGCTGGTACCAAGGGAAAGGCCCAGCAATTATCCTTTGGGGGGTGGGGTGAGTCACAGAGAGAGGCATTTTGCTTAGGAAAACTGCTTATTTTCTTTGCAGGACAGCCTTTGTCAGTCATGCCCTGTGGGCTTAGTGGCTGGAAGCCAGCCAGCCAGTCACAAGCAAGCTGGGTGAGTAGAGTGTGTGTTGCCAGGCTGCCTGTGGCTGATCTGTCTAAAAATACCCTGTAATTTCTTGGAAAACTGTCAGGGTGGTTGTGCCGAGGTGAGCACGGTTTTCATAAATCCAGACATATATTGGGACAGAATGTTTTGGGAGACCCTACAGTTCAGCTGCTGTAGCCCCAGACCGGTGATGGAGAACACTTTGAGGTAGCAGGTTCAAGCTGGAGGCATGTCCCTGGCATTCCAGGCCAATATATGTCTGGATTTTTGAGAACGGTGTCGACTTTGGGCCAAAACTTTTTCGCCTGCCTGCCGGCGATAGCCGGCAGTCAGGCCCTTGCGGTGCTCCGAAAGTGAGGGGGGACTCCGTCATGGAGGGTAGTGGTAGAAAGCTTAGGTGTCTGGCTACCAGCTGGTACCAAGGGAAAGGCCCAGCAATTATCCTTTGGGGGGTGGGGTGAGTCACAGAGAGAGGCATTTTGCTTAGGAAAACTGCTTATTTTCTTTGCAGGACAGCCTTTGTCAGTCATGCCCTGTGGGCTTAGTGGCTGGAAGCCAGCCAGCCAGTCACAAGCAAGCTGGGTGAGTAGAGTGTGTGTTGCCAGGCTGCCTGTGGCTGATCTGTCTAAAAATACCCTGTAATTTCTTGGAAAACTGTCAGGGTGGTTGTGCCGAGGTGAGCACGGTTTTCATAAATCCAGACATATATTGGGACAGAATGTTTTGGGAGACCCTACAGTTCAGCTGCTGTAGCCCCAGACCGGTGATGGAGAACACTTTGAGGTAGCAGGTTCAAGCTGGAGGCATGTCCCTGGCATTCCAGGCCAATATATGTCTGGATTTTTGAGAACGGTGTCGACTTTGGGCCAAAACTTTTTCGCCTGCCTGCCGGCGATAGCCGGCAGTCAGGCCCTTGCGGTGCTCCGAAAGTGAGGGGGGACTCCGTCATGGAGGGTAGTGGTAGAAAGCTTAGGTGTCTGGCTACCAGCTGGTACCAAGGGAAAGGCCCAGCAATTATCCTTTGGGGGGTGGGGTGAGTCACAGAGAGAGGCATTTTGCTTAGGAAAACTGCTTATTTTCTTTGCAGGACAGCCTTTGTCAGTCATGCCCTGTGGGCTTAGTGGCTGGAAGCCAGCCAGCCAGTCACAAGCAAGCTGGGTGAGTAGAGTGTGTGTTGCCAGGCTGCCTGTGGCTGATCTGTCTAAAAATACCCTGTAATTTCTTGGAAAACTGTCAGGGTGGTTGTGCCGAGGTGAGCACGGTTTTCATAAATCCAGACATATATTGGGACAGAATGTTTTGGGAGACCCTACAGTTCAGCTGCTGTAGCCCCAGACCGGTGATGGAGAACACTTTGAGGTAGCAGGTTCAAGCTGGAGGCATGTCCCTGGCATTCCAGGCCAATATATGTCTGGATTTTTGAGAACGGTGTCGACTTTGGGCCAAAACTTTTTCGCCTGCCTGCCGGCGATAGCCGGCAGTCAGGCCCTTGCGGTGCTCCGAAAGTGAGGGGGGACTCCGTCATGGAGGGTAGTGGTAGAAAGCTTAGGTGTCTGGCTACCAGCTGGTACCAAGGGAAAGGCCCAGCAATTATCCTTTGGGGGGTGGGGTGAGTCACAGAGAGAGGCATTTTGCTTAGGAAAACTGCTTATTTTCTTTGCAGGACAGCCTTTGTCAGTCATGCCCTGTGGGCTTAGTGGCTGGAAGCCAGCCAGCCAGTCACAAGCAAGCTGGGTGAGTAGAGTGTGTGTTGCCAGGCTGCCTGTGGCTGATCTGTCTAAAAATACCCTGTAATTTCTTGGAAAACTGTCAGGGTGGTTGTGCCGAGGTGAGCACGGTTTTCATAAATCCAGACATATATTGGGACAGAATGTTTTGGGAGACCCTACAGTTCAGCTGCTGTAGCCCCAGACCGGTGATGGAGAACACTTTGAGGTAGCAGGTTCAAGCTGGAGGCATGTCCCTGGCATTCCAGGCCAATATATGTCTGGATTTTTGAGAACGGTGTCGACTTTGGGCCAAAACTTTTTCGCCTGCCTGCCGGCGATAGCCGGCAGTCAGGCCCTTGCGGTGCTCCGAAAGTGAGGGGGGACTCCGTCATGGAGGGTAGTGGTAGAAAGCTTAGGTGTCTGGCTACCAGCTGGTACCAAGGGAAAGGCCCAGCAATTATCCTTTGGGGGGTGGGGTGAGTCACAGAGAGAGGCATTTTGCTTAGGAAAACTGCTTATTTTCTTTGCAGGACAGCCTTTGTCAGTCATGCCCTGTGGGCTTAGTGGCTGGAAGCCAGCCAGCCAGTCACAAGCAAGCTGGGTGAGTAGAGTGTGTGTTGCCAGGCTGCCTGTGGCTGATCTGTCTAAAAATACCCTGTAATTTCTTGGAAAACTGTCAGGGTGGTTGTGCCGAGGTGAGCACGGTTTTCATAAATCCAGACATATATTGGGACAGAATGTTTTGGGAGACCCTACAGTTCAGCTGCTGTAGCCCCAGACCGGTGATGGAGAACACTTTGAGGTAGCAGGTTCAAGCTGGAGGCATGTCCCTGGCATTCCAGGCCAATATATGTCTGGATTTTTGAGAACGGTGTCGACTTTGGGCCAAAACTTTTTCGCCTGCCTGCCGGCGATAGCCGGCAGTCAGGCCCTTGCGGTGCTCCGAAAGTGAGGGGGGACTCCGTCATGGAGGGTAGTGGTAGAAAGCTTAGGTGTCTGGCTACCAGCTGGTACCAAGGGAAAGGCCCAGCAATTATCCTTTGGGGGGTGGGGTGAGTCACAGAGAGAGGCATTTTGCTTAGGAAAACTGCTTATTTTCTTTGCAGGACAGCCTTTGTCAGTCATGCCCTGTGGGCTTAGTGGCTGGAAGCCAGCCAGCCAGTCACAAGCAAGCTGGGTGAGTAGAGTGTGTGTTGCCAGGCTGCCTGTGGCTGATCTGTCTAAAAATACCCTGTAATTTCTTGGAAAACTGTCAGGGTGGTTGTGCCGAGGTGAGCACGGTTTTCATAAATCCAGACATATATTGGGACAGAATGTTTTGGGAGACCCTACAGTTCAGCTGCTGTAGCCCCAGACCGGTGATGGAGAACACTTTGAGGTAGCAGGTTCAAGCTGGAGGCATGTCCCTGGCATTCCAGGCCAATATATGTCTGGATTTTTGAGAACGGTGTCGACTTTGGGCCAAAACTTTTTCGCCTGCCTGCCGGCGATAGCCGGCAGTCAGGCCCTTGCGGTGCTCCGAAAGTGAGGGGGGACTCCGTCATGGAGGGTAGTGGTAGAAAGCTTAGGTGTCTGGCTACCAGCTGGTACCAAGGGAAAGGCCCAGCAATTATCCTTTGGGGGGTGGGGTGAGTCACAGAGAGAGGCATTTTGCTTAGGAAAACTGCTTATTTTCTTTGCAGGACAGCCTTTGTCAGTCATGCCCTGTGGGCTTAGTGGCTGGAAGCCAGCCAGCCAGTCACAAGCAAGCTGGGTGAGTAGAGTGTGTGTTGCCAGGCTGCCTGTGGCTGATCTGTCTAAAAATACCCTGTAATTTCTTGGAAAACTGTCAGGGTGGTTGTGCCGAGGTGAGCACGGTTTTCATAAATCCAGACATATATTGGGACAGAATGTTTTGGGAGACCCTACAGTTCAGCTGCTGTAGCCCCAGACCGGTGATGGAGAACACTTTGAGGTAGCAGGTTCAAGCTGGAGGCATGTCCCTGGCATTCCAGGCCAATATATGTCTGGATTTTTGAGAACGGTGTCGACTTTGGGCCAAAACTTTTTCGCCTGCCTGCCGGCGATAGCCGGCAGTCAGGCCCTTGCGGTGCTCCGAAAGTGAGGGGGGACTCCGTCATGGAGGGTAGTGGTAGAAAGCTTAGGTGTCTGGCTACCAGCTGGTACCAAGGGAAAGGCCCAGCAATTATCCTTTGGGGGGTGGGGTGAGTCACAGAGAGAGGCATTTTGCTTAGGAAAACTGCTTATTTTCTTTGCAGGACAGCCTTTGTCAGTCATGCCCTGTGGGCTTAGTGGCTGGAAGCCAGCCAGCCAGTCACAAGCAAGCTGGGTGAGTAGAGTGTGTGTTGCCAGGCTGCCTGTGGCTGATCTGTCTAAAAATACCCTGTAATTTCTTGGAAAACTGTCAGGGTGGTTGTGCCGAGGTGAGCACGGTTTTCATAAATCCAGACATATATTGGGACAGAATGTTTTGGGAGACCCTACAGTTCAGCTGCTGTAGCCCCAGACCGGTGATGGAGAACACTTTGAGGTAGCAGGTTCAAGCTGGAGGCATGTCCCTGGCATTCCAGGCCAATATATGTCTGGATTTTTGAGAACGGTGTCGACTTTGGGCCAAAACTTTTTCGCCTGCCTGCCGGCGATAGCCGGCAGTCAGGCCCTTGCGGTGCTCCGAAAGTGAGGGGGGACTCCGTCATGGAGGGTAGTGGTAGAAAGCTTAGGTGTCTGGCTACCAGCTGGTACCAAGGGAAAGGCCCAGCAATTATCCTTTGGGGGGTGGGGTGAGTCACAGAGAGAGGCATTTTGCTTAGGAAAACTGCTTATTTTCTTTGCAGGACAGCCTTTGTCAGTCATGCCCTGTGGGCTTAGTGGCTGGAAGCCAGCCAGCCAGTCACAAGCAAGCTGGGTGAGTAGAGTGTGTGTTGCCAGGCTGCCTGTGGCTGATCTGTCTAAAAATACCCTGTAATTTCTTGGAAAACTGTCAGGGTGGTTGTGCCGAGGTGAGCACGGTTTTCATAAATCCAGACATATATTGGGACAGAATGTTTTGGGAGACCCTACAGTTCAGCTGCTGTAGCCCCAGACCGGTGATGGAGAACACTTTGAGGTAGCAGGTTCAAGCTGGAGGCATGTCCCTGGCATTCCAGGCCAATATATGTCTGGATTTTTGAGAACGGTGTCGACTTTGGGCCAAAACTTTTTCGCCTGCCTGCCGGCGATAGCCGGCAGTCAGGCCCTTGCGGTGCTCCGAAAGTGAGGGGGGACTCCGTCATGGAGGGTAGTGGTAGAAAGCTTAGGTGTCTGGCTACCAGCTGGTACCAAGGGAAAGGCCCAGCAATTATCCTTTGGGGGGTGGGGTGAGTCACAGAGAGAGGCATTTTGCTTAGGAAAACTGCTTATTTTCTTTGCAGGACAGCCTTTGTCAGTCATGCCCTGTGGGCTTAGTGGCTGGAAGCCAGCCAGCCAGTCACAAGCAAGCTGGGTGAGTAGAGTGTGTGTTGCCAGGCTGCCTGTGGCTGATCTGTCTAAAAATACCCTGTAATTTCTTGGAAAACTGTCAGGGTGGTTGTGCCGAGGTGAGCACGGTTTTCATAAATCCAGACATATATTGGGACAGAATGTTTTGGGAGACCCTACAGTTCAGCTGCTGTAGCC
>CAXHUQ010000637.1:0-119579 GCA_964020085.1 Micromussa lordhowensis | reverse complement strand
AATACCACCAAAGCACTCCCGGGGTCGGTCCGGGTCCAAATGCGAAGTATCGGAGCTGCGCGAAATCTCCCACTATGCTAATCAGCCCGCAGATCCCCAGGCGTGGCCGGCTGGCTGACTCGTTAGCCGAGCTTGACGCGTGTCGCAACTTGGCAAACTAATGGCACCAAAGCACTCCTGGGGTGGGTCCGGGTCCACATGCAAAGTTTCGGAGCTGCGCGACATCTCGCACTATGCTAACCAGCCCGTTTGCTAATTAGCCGAACTTTGCGCGCGTCGCAACTTTGCAAACTAATACCACCAAAGCACTCCCGGGGTCGGTCCGGGTCCAAATGCGAAGTATCGGAGCTGCGCGAAATCTCCCACTATGCTAATCAGCCCGCAGATCCCCAGGCGTGGCCGGCTGGCTGACTCGTTAGCCGAGCTTGACGCGTGTAAAGCACTCCCGGGGTCGGTCCGGGTCCAAATGCGAAGTATCGGAGCTGCGCGAAATCTCCCACTATGCTAATCAGCCCGCAGATCCCCAGGCGTGGCCGGCTGGCTGACTCGTTAGCCGAGCTTGACGCGTGTCGCAACTTGGCAAACTAATGGCACCAAAGCACTCCTGGGGTGGGTCCGGGTCCACATGCAAAGTTTCGGAGCTGCGCGAAATCTCCCACTATGCTAATCAGCCCGCAGATCCCCAGGCGTGGCCGGCTGGCTGACTCGTTAGCCGAGCTTGACGCGTGTCGCAACTTGGCAAACTAATGGCACCAAAGCACTCCTGGGGTGGGTCCGGGTCCACATGCAAAGTTTCGGAGCTGCGCGACATCTCGCACTATGCTAACCAGCCCGTTTGCTAATTAGCCGAACTTTGCGCGCGTCGCAACTTTGCAAACTAATACCACCAAAGCACTCCCGGGGTCGGTCCGGGTCCAAATGCGAAGTATCGGAGCTGCGCGAAATCTCCCACTATGCTAATCAGCCCGCAGATCCCCAGGCGTGGCCGGCTGGCTGACTCGTTAGCCGAGCTTGACGCCTGTCGCAACTTGGCAAACTAATGGCACCAAAGCACTCCTGGGGTGGGTCCGGGTCCACATGCAAAGTTTCGGAGCTGCGCGACATCTCGCACTATGCTAACCAGCCCGTTTGCTAATTAGCCGAACTTTGCGCGCGTCGCAACTTTGCAAACTAATACCACCAAAGCACTCCCGGGGTCGGTCCGGGTCCAAATGCGAAGTATCGGAGCTGCGCGAAATCTCCCACTATGCTAATCAGCCCGCAGATCCCCAGGCGTGGCCGGCTGGCTGACTCGTTAGCCGAGCTTGACGCGTGTCGCAACTTGGCAAACTAATGGCACCAAAGCACTCCTGGGGTGGGTCCGGGTCCACATGCAAAGTTTCGGAGCTGCGCGACATCTCGCACTATGCTAACCAGCCCGTTTGCTAATTAGCCGAACTTTGCGCGCGTCGCAACTTTGCAAACTAATACCACCAAAGCACTCCCGGGGTCGGTCCGGGTCCAAATGCGAAGTATCGGAGCTGCGCGAAATCTCCCACTATGCTAATCAGCCCGCAGATCCCCAGGCGTGGCCGGCTGGCTGACTCGTTAGCCGAGCTTGACGCGTGTCGCAACTTGGCAAACTAATGGCACCAAAGCACTCCTGGGGTGGGTCCGGGTCCACATGCAAAGTTTCGGAGCTGCGCGACATCTCGCACTATGCTAACCAGCCCGTTTGCTAATTAGCCGAACTTTGCGCGCGTCGCAACTTTGCAAACTAATACCACCAAAGCACTCCCGGGGTCGGTCCGGGTCCAAATGCGAAGTATCGGAGCTGCGCGAAATCTCCCACTATGCTAATCAGCCCGCAGATCCCCAGGCGTGGCCGGCTGGCTGACTCGTTAGCCGAGCTTGACGCGTGTCGCAACTTGGCAAACTAATGGCACCAAAGCACTCCTGGGGTGGGTCCGGGTCCACATGCAAAGTTTCGGAGCTGCGCGACATCTCGCACTATGCTAACCAGCCCGTTTGCTAATTAGCCGAACTTTGCGCGCGTCGCAACTTTGCAAACTAATACCACCAAAGCACTCCCGGGGTCGGTCCGGGTCCAAATGCGAAGTATCGGAGCTGCGCGAAATCTCCCACTATGCTAATCAGCCCGCAGATCCCCAGGCGTGGCCGGCTGGCTGACTCGTTAGCCGAGCTTGACGCGTGTCGCAACTTGGCAAACTAATGGCACCAAAGCACTCCTGGGGTGGGTCCGGGTCCACATGCAAAGTTTCGGAGCTGCGCGACATCTCGCACTATGCTAACCAGCCCGTTTGCTAATTAGCCGAACTTTGCGCGCGTCGCAACTTTGCAAACTAATACCACCAAAGCACTCCCGGGGTCGGTCCGGGTCCAAATGCGAAGTATCGGAGCTGCGCGAAATCTCCCACTATGCTAATCAGCCCGCAGATCCCCAGGCGTGGCCGGCTGGCTGACTCGTTAGCCGAGCTTGACGCGTGTCGCAACTTGGCAAACTAATGGCACCAAAGCACTCCTGGGGTGGGTCCGGGTCCACATGCAAAGTTTCGGAGCTGCGCGACATCTCGCACTATGCTAACCAGCCCGTTTGCTAATTAGCCGAACTTTGCGCGCGTCGCAACTTTGCAAACTAATACCACCAAAGCACTCCCGGGGTCGGTCCGGGTCCAAATGCGAAGTATCGGAGCTGCGCGAAATCTCCCACTATGCTAATCAGCCCGCAGATCCCCAGGCGTGGCCGGCTGGCTGACTCGTTAGCCGAGCTTGACGCGTGTCGCAACTTGGCAAACTAATGGCACCAAAGCACTCCTGGGGTGGGTCCGGGTCCACATGCAAAGTTTCGGAGCTGCGCGACATCTCGCACTATGCTAACCAGCCCGTTTGCTAATTAGCCGAACTTTGCGCGCGTCGCAACTTTGCAAACTAATACCACCAAAGCACTCCCGGGGTCGGTCCGGGTCCAAATGCGAAGTATCGGAGCTGCGCGAAATCTCCCACTATGCTAATCAGCCCGCAGATCCCCAGGCGTGGCCGGCTGGCTGACTCGTTAGCCGAGCTTGACGCGTGTCGCAACT
Organism: Micromussa lordhowensis; assembly: GCA_964020085.1. Lineage (NCBI taxonomy): Eukaryota > Metazoa > Cnidaria > Anthozoa > Scleractinia > Lobophylliidae > Micromussa > Micromussa lordhowensis. Next base: position 116,499 of record CAXHUQ010000637.1, on the reverse strand, counting down.
TGGCAAACTAATGGCACCAAAGCACTCCTGGGGTGGGTCCGGGTCCACATGCAAAGTTTCGGAGCTGCGCGACATCTCGCACTATGCTAACCAGCCCGTTTGCTAATTAGCCGAACTTTGCGCGCGTCGCAACTTTGCAAACTAATACCACCAAAGCACTCCCGGGGTCGGTCCGGGTCCAAATGCGAAGTATCGGAGCTGCGCGAAATCTCCCACTATGCTAATCAGCCCGCAGATCCCCAGGCGTGGCCGGCTGGCTGACTCGTTAGCCGAGCTTGACGCGTGTCGCAACTTGGCAAACTAATGGCACCAAAGCACTCCTGGGGTGGGTCCGGGTCCACATGCAAAGTTTCGGAGCTGCGCGACATCTCGCACTATGCTAACCAGCCCGTTTGCTAATTAGCCGAACTTTGCGCGCGTCGCAACTTTGCAAACTAATACCACCAAAGCACTCCCGGGGTCGGTCCGGGTCCAAATGCGAAGTATCGGAGCTGCGCGAAATCTCCCACTATGCTAATCAGCCCGCAGATCCCCAGGCGTGGCCGGCTGGCTGACTCGTTAGCCGAGCTTGACGCGTGTCGCAACTTGGCAAACTAATGGCACCAAAGCACTCCTGGGGTGGGTCCGGGTCCACATGCAAAGTTTCGGAGCTGCGCGACATCTCGCACTATGCTAACCAGCCCGTTTGCTAATTAGCCGAACTTTGCGCGCGTCGCAACTTTGCAAACTAATACCACCAAAGCACTCCCGGGGTCGGTCCGGGTCCAAATGCGAAGTATCGGAGCTGCGCGAAATCTCCCACTATGCTAATCAGCCCGCAGATCCCCAGGCGTGGCCGGCTGGCTGACTCGTTAGCCGAGCTTGACGCGTGTCGCAACTTGGCAAACTAATGGCACCAAAGCACTCCTGGGGTGGGTCCGGGTCCACATGCAAAGTTTCGGAGCTGCGCGACATCTCGCACTATGCTAACCAGCCCGTTTGCTAATTAGCCGAACTTTGCGCGCGTCGCAACTTTGCAAACTAATACCACCAAAGCACTCCCGGGGTCGGTCCGGGTCCAAATGCGAAGTATCGGAGCTGCGCGAAATCTCCCACTATGCTAATCAGCCCGCAGATCCCCAGGCGTGGCCGGCTGGCTGACTCGTTAGCCGAGCTTGACGCGTGTCGCAACTTGGCAAACTAATGGCACCAAAGCACTCCTGGGGTGGGTCCGGGTCCACATGCAAAGTTTCGGAGCTGCGCGACATCTCGCACTATGCTAACCAGCCCGTTTGCTAATTAGCCGAACTTTGCGCGCGTCGCAACTTTGCAAACTAATACCACCAAAGCACTCCCGGGGTCGGTCCGGGTCCAAATGCGAAGTATCGGAGCTGCGCGAAATCTCCCACTATGCTAATCAGCCCGCAGATCCCCAGGCGTGGCCGGCTGGCTGACTCGTTAGCCGAGCTTGACGCGTGTCGCAACTTGGCAAACTAATGGCACCAAAGCACTCCTGGGGTGGGTCCGGGTCCACATGCAAAGTTTCGGAGCTGCGCGACATCTCGCACTATGCTAACCAGCCCGTTTGCTAATTAGCCGAACTTTGCGCGCGTCGCAACTTTGCAAACTAATACCACCAAAGCACTCCCGGGGTCGGTCCGGGTCCAAATGCGAAGTATCGGAGCTGCGCGAAATCTCCCACTATGCTAATCAGCCCGCAGATCCCCAGGCGTGGCCGGCTGGCTGACTCGTTAGCCGAGCTTGACGCGTGTCGCAACTTGGCAAACTAATGGCACCAAAGCACTCCTGGGGTGGGTCCGGGTCCACATGCAAAGTTTCGGAGCTGCGCGACATCTCGCACTATGCTAACCAGCCCGTTTGCTAATTAGCCGAACTTTGCGCGCGTCGCAACTTTGCAAACTAATACCACCAAAGCACTCCCGGGGTCGGTCCGGGTCCAAATGCGAAGTATCGGAGCTGCGCGAAATCTCCCACTATGCTAATCAGCCCGCAGATCCCCAGGCGTGGCCGGCTGGCTGACTCGTTAGCCGAGCTTGACGCGTGTCGCAACTTGGCAATCTAATGGCACCAAAGCACTCCTGGGGTGGGTCCGGGTCCACATGCAAAGTTTCGGAGCTGCGCGACATCTCGCACTATGCTAACCAGCCCGTTTGCTAATTAGCCGAACTTTGCGCGCGTCGCAACTTTGCAAACTAATACCACCAAAGCACTCCCGGGGTCGGTCCGGGTCCAAATGCGAAGTATCGGAGCTGCGCGAAATCTCCCACTATGCTAATCAGCCCGCAGATCCCCAGGCGTGGCCGGCTGGCTGACTCGTTAGCCGAGCTTGACGCGTGTCGCAACTTGGCAAACTAATGGCACCAAAGCACTCCTGGGGTGGGTCCGGGTCCACATGCAAAGTTTCGGAGCTGCGCGACATCTCGCACTATGCTAACCAGCCCGTTTGCTAATTAGCCGAACTTTGCGCGCGTCGCAACTTTGCAAACTAATACCACCAAAGCACTCCCGGGGTCGGTCCGGGTCCAAATGCGAAGTATCGGAGCTGCGCGAAATCTCCCACTATGCTAATCAGCCCGCAGATCCCCAGGCGTGGCCGGCTGGCTGACTCGTTAGCCGAGCTTGACGCGTGTCGCAACTTGGCAAACTAATGGCACCAAAGCACTCCTGGGGTGGGTCCGGGTCCACATGCAAAGTTTCGGAGCTGCGCGACATCTCGCACTATGCTAACCAGCCCGTTTGCTAATTAGCCGAACTTTGCGCGCGTCGCAACTTTGCAAACTAATACCACCAAAGCACTCCCGGGGTCGGTCCGGGTCCAAATGCGAAGTATCGGAGCTGCGCGAAATCTCCCACTATGCTAATCAGCCCGCAGATCCCCAGGCGTGGCCGGCTGGCTGACTCGTTAGCCGAGCTTGACGCGTGTCGCAACTTGGCAAACTAATGGCACCAAAGCACTCCTGGGGTGGGTCCGGGTCCACATGCAAAGTTTCGGAGCTGCGCGACATCTCGCACTATGCTAACCAGCCCGTTTGCTAATTAGCCGAACTTTGCGCGCGTCGCAACTTTGCAAACTAATACCACCAAAGCACTCCCGGGGTCGGTCCGGGTCCAAATGCGAAGTATCGGAGCTGCGCGAAATCTCCCACTATGCTAATCAGCCCGCAGATCCCCAGGCGTGGCCGGCTGGCTGACTCGTTAGCCGAGCTTGACGCGTGTCGCAACTTGGCAAACTAATGGCACCAAAGCACTCCTGGGGTGGGTCCGGGTCCACATGCAAAGTTTCGGAGCTGCGCGACATCTCGCACTATGCTAACCAGCCCGTTTGCTAATTAGCCGAACTTTGCGCGCGTCGCAACTTTGCAAACTAATACCACCAAAGCACTCCCGGGGTCGGTCCGGGTCCAAATGCGAAGTATCGGAGCTGCGCGAAATCTCCCACTATGCTAATCAGCCCGCAGATCCCCAGGCGTGGCCGGCTGGCTGACTCGTTAGCCGAGCTTGACGCGTGTCGCAACTTGGCAAACTAATGGCACCAAAGCACTCCTGGGGTGGGTCCGGGTCCACATGCAAAGTTTCGGAGCTGCGCGACATCTCGCACTATGCTAACCAGCCCGTTTGCTAATTAGCCGAACTTTGCGCGCGTCGCAACTTTGCAAACTAATACCACCAAAGCACTCCCGGGGTCGGTCCGGGTCCAAATGCGAAGTATCGGAGCTGCGCGAAATCTCCCACTATGCTAATCAGCCCGCAGATCCCCAGGCGTGGCCGGCTGGCTGACTCGTTAGCCGAGCTTGACGCGTGTCGCAACTTGGCAAACTAATGGCACCAAAGCACTCCTGGGGTGGGTCCGGGTCCACATGCAAAGTTTCGGAGCTGCGCGACATCTCGCACTATGCTAACCAGCCCGTTTGCTAATTAGCCGAACTTTGCGCGCGTCGCAACTTTGCAAACTAATACCACCAAAGCACTCCCGGGGTCGGTCCGGGTCCAAATGCGAAGTATCGGAGCTGCGCGAAATCTCCCACTATGCTAATCAGCCCGCAGATCCCCAGGCGTGGCCGGCTGGCTGACTCGTTAGCCGAGCTTGACGCGTGTCGCAACTTGGCAAACTAATGGCACCAAAGCACTCCTGGGGTGGGTCCGGGTCCACATGCAAAGTTTCGGAGCTGCGCGACATCTCGCACTATGCTAACCAGCCCGTTTGCTAATTAGCCGAACTTTGCGCGCGTCGCAACTTTGCAAACTAATACCACCAAAGCACTCCCGGGGTCGGTCCGGGTCCAAATGCGAAGTATCGGAGCTGCGCGAAATCTCCCACTATGCTAATCAGCCCGCAGATCCCCAGGCGTGGCCGGCTGGCTGACTCGTTAGCCGAGCTTGACGCGTGTCGCAACTTGGCAAACTAATGGCACCAAAGCACTCCTGGGGTGGGTCCGGGTCCACATGCAAAGTTTCGGAGCTGCGCGACATCTCGCACTATGCTAACCAGCCCGTTTGCTAATTAGCCGAACTTTGCGCGCGTCGCAACTTTGCAAACTAATACCACCAAAGCACTCCCGGGGTCGGTCCGGGTCCAAATGCGAAGTATCGGAGCTGCGCGAAATCTCCCACTATGCTAATCAGCCCGCAGATCCCCAGGCGTGGCCGGCTGGCTGACTCGTTAGCCGAGCTTGACGCGTGTCGCAACTTGGCAAACTAATGGCACCAAAGCACTCCTGGGGTGGGTCCGGGTCCACATGCAAAGTTTCGGAGCTGCGCGACATCTCGCACTATGCTAACCAGCCCGTTTGCTAATTAGCCGAACTTTGCGCGCGTCGCAACTTTGCAAACTAATACCACCAAAGCACTCCCGGGGTCGGTCCGGGTCCAAATGCGAAGTATCGGAGCTGCGCGAAATCTCCCACTATGCTAATCAGCCCGCAGATCCCCAGGCGTGGCCGGCTGGCTGACTCGTTAGCCGAGCTTGACGCGTGTCGCAACTTGGCAAACTAATGGCACCAAAGCACTCCTGGGGTGGGTCCGGGTCCACATGCAAAGTTTCGGAGCTGCGCGACATCTCGCACTATGCTAACCAGCCCGTTTGCTAATTAGCCGAACTTTGCGCGCGTCGCAACTTTGCAAACTAATACCACCAAAGCACTCCCGGGGTCGGTCCGGGTCCAAATGCGAAGTATCGGAGCTGCGCGAAATCTCCCACTATGCTAATCAGCCCGCAGATCCCCAGGCGTGGCCGGCTGGCTGACTCGTTAGCCGAGCTTGACGCGTGTCGCAACTTGGCAAACTAATGGCACCAAAGCACTCCTGGGGTGGGTCCGGGTCCACATGCAAAGTTTCGGAGCTGCGCGACATCTCGCACTATGCTAACCAGCCCGTTTGCTAATTAGCCGAACTTTGCGCGCGTCGCAACTTTGCAAACTAATACCACCAAAGCACTCCCGGGGTCGGTCCGGGTCCAAATGCGAAGTATCGGAGCTGCGCGAAATCTCCCACTATGCTAATCAGCCCGCAGATCCCCAGGCGTGGCCGGCTGGCTGACTCGTTAGCCGAGCTTGACGCGTGTCGCAACTTGGCAAACTAATGGCACCAAAGCACTCCTGGGGTGGGTCCGGGTCCACATGCAAAGTTTCGGAGCTGCGCGACATCTCGCACTATGCTAACCAGCCCGTTTGCTAATTAGCCGAACTTTGCGCGCGTCGCAACTTTGCAAACTAATACCACCAAAGCACTCCCGGGGTCGGTCCGGGTCCAAATGCGAAGTATCGGAGCTGCGCGAAATCTCCCACTATGCTAATCAGCCCGCAGATCCCCAGGCGTGGCCGGCTGACTGACTCGTTAGCCGAGCTTGACGCGTGTCGCAACTTGGCAAACTAATGGCACCAAAGCACTCCTGGGGTGGGTCCGGGTCCACATGCAAAGTTTCGGAGCTGCGCGACATCTCGCACTATGCTAACCAGCCCGTTTGCTAATTAGCCGAACTTTGCGCGCGTCGCAACTTTGCAAACTAATACCACCAAAGCACTCCCGGGGTCGGTCCGGGTCCAAATGCGAAGTATCGGAGCTGCGCGAAATCTCCCACTATGCTAATCAGCCCGCAGATCCCCAGGCGTGGCCGGCTGGCTGACTCGTTAGCCGAGCTTGACGCGTGTCGCAACTTGGCAAACTAATGGCACCAAAGCACTCCTGGGGTGGGTCCGGGTCCACATGCAAAGTTTCGGAGCTGCGCGACATCTCGCACTATGCTAACCAGCCCGTTTGCTAATTAGCCGAACTTTGCGCGCGTCGCAACTTTGCAAACTAATACCACCAAAGCACTCCCGGGGTCGGTCCGGGTCCAAATGCGAAGTATCGGAGCTGCGCGAAATCTCCCACTATGCTAATCAGCCCGCAGATCCCCAGGCGTGGCCGGCTGGCTGACTCGTTAGCCGAGCTTGACGCGTGTCGCAACTTGGCAAACTAATGGCACCAAAGCACTCCTGGGGTGGGTCCGGGTCCACATGCAAAGTTTCGGAGCTGCGCGACATCTCGCACTATGCTAACCAGCCCGTTTGCTAATTAGCCGAACTTTGCGCGCGTCGCAACTTTGCAAACTAATACCACCAAAGCACTCCCGGGGTCGGTCCGGGTCCAAATGCGAAGTATCGGAGCTGCGCGAAATCTCCCACTATGCTAATCAGCCCGCAGATCCCCAGGCGTGGCCGGCTGGCTGACTCGTTAGCCGAGCTTGACGCGTGTCGCAACTTGGCAAACTAATGGCACCAAAGCACTCCTGGGGTGGGTCCGGGTCCACATGCAAAGTTTCGGAGCTGCGCGACATCTCGCACTATGCTAACCAGCCCGTTTGCTAATTAGCCGAACTTTGCGCGCGTCGCAACTTTGCAAACTAATACCACCAAAGCACTCCCGGGGTCGGTCCGGGTCCAAATGCGAAGTATCGGAGCTGCGCGAAATCTCCCACTATGCTAATCAGCCCGCAGATCCCCAGGCGTGGCCGGCTGGCTGACTCGTTAGCCGAGCTTGACGCGTGTCGCAACTTGGCAAACTAATGGCACCAAAGCACTCCTGGGGTGGGTCCGGGTCCACATGCAAAGTTTCGGAGCTGCGCGACATCTCGCACTATGCTAACCAGCCCGTTTGCTAATTAGCCGAACTTTGCGCGCGTCGCAACTTTGCAAACTAATACCACCAAAGCACTCCCGGGGTCGGTCCGGGTCCAAATGCGAAGTATCGGAGCTGCGCGAAATCTCCCACTATGCTAATCAGCCCGCAGATCCCCAGGCGTGGCCGGCTGGCTGACTCGTTAGCCGAGCTTGACGCGTGTCGCAACTTGGCAAACTAATGGCACCAAAGCACTCCTGGGGTGGGTCCGGGTCCACATGCAAAGTTTCGGAGCTGCGCGACATCTCGCACTATGCTAACCAGCCCGTTTGCTAATTAGCCGAACTTTGCGCGCGTCGCAACTTTGCAAACTAATACCACCAAAGCACTCCCGGGGTCGGTCCGGGTCCAAATGCGAAGTATCGGAGCTGCGCGAAATCTCCCACTATGCTAATCAGCCCGCAGATCCCCAGGCGTGGCCGGCTGGCTGACTCGTTAGCCGAGCTTGACGCGTGTCGCAACTTGGCAAACTAATGGCACCAAAGCACTCCTGGGGTGGGTCCGGGTCCACATGCAAAGTTTCGGAGCTGCGCGACATCTCGCACTATGCTAACCAGCCCGTTTGCTAATTAGCCGAACTTTGCGCGCGTCGCAACTTTGCAAACTAATACCACCAAAGCACTCCCGGGGTCGGTCCGGGTCCAAATGCGAAGTATCGGAGCTGCGCGAAATCTCCCACTATGCTAATCAGCCCGCAGATCCCCAGGCGTGGCCGGCTGGCTGACTCGTTAGCCGAGCTTGACGCGTGTCGCAACTTGGCAAACTAATGGCACCAAAGCACTCCTGGGGTGGGTCCGGGTCCACATGCAAAGTTTCGGAGCTGCGCGACATCTCGCACTATGCTAACCAGCCCGTTTGCTAATTAGCCGAACTTTGCGCGCGTCGCAACTTTGCAAACTAATACCACCAAAGCACTCCCGGGGTCGGTCCGGGTCCAAATGCGAAGTATCGGAGCTGCGCGAAATCTCCCACTATGCTAATCAGCCCGCAGATCCCCAGGCGTGGCCGGCTGGCTGACTCGTTAGCCGAGCTTGACGCGTGTCGCAACTTGGCAAACTAATGGCACCAAAGCACTCCTGGGGTGGGTCCGGGTCCACATGCAAAGTTTCGGAGCTGCGCGACATCTCGCACTATGCTAACCAGCCCGTTTGCTAATTAGCCGAACTTTGCGCGCGTCGCAACTTTGCAAACTAATACCACCAAAGCACTCCCGGGGTCGGTCCGGGTCCAAATGCGAAGTATCGGAGCTGCGCGAAATCTCCCACTATGCTAATCAGCCCGCAGATCCCCAGGCGTGGCCGGCTGGCTGACTCGTTAGCCGAGCTTGACGCGTGTCGCAACTTGGCAAACTAATGGCACCAAAGCACTCCTGGGGTGGGTCCGGGTCCACATGCAAAGTTTCGGAGCTGCGCGACATCTCGCACTATGCTAACCAGCCCGTTTGCTAATTAGCCGAACTTTGCGCGCGTCGCAACTTTGCAAACTAATACCACCAAAGCACTCCCGGGGTCGGTCCGGGTCCAAATGCGAAGTATCGGAGCTGCGCGAAATCTCCCACTATGCTAATCAGCCCGCAGATCCCCAGGCGTGGCCGGCTGGCTGACTCGTTAGCCGAGCTTGACGCGTGTCGCAACTTGGCAAACTAATGGCACCAAAGCACTCCTGGGGTGGGTCCGGGTCCACATGCAAAGTTTCGGAGCTGCGCGACATCTCGCACTATGCTAACCAGCCCGTTTGCTAATTAGCCGAACTTTGCGCGCGTCGCAACTTTGCAAACTAATACCACCAAAGCACTCCCGGGGTCGGTCCGGGTCCAAATGCGAAGTATCGGAGCTGCGCGAAATCTCCCACTATGCTAATCAGCCCGCAGATCCCCAGGCGTGGCCGGCTGGCTGACTCGTTAGCCGAGCTTGACGCGTGTCGCAACTTGGCAAACTAATGGCACCAAAGCACTCCTGGGGTGGGTCCGGGTCCACATGCAAAGTTTCGGAGCTGCGCGACATCTCGCACTATGCTAACCAGCCCGTTTGCTAATTAGCCGAACTTTGCGCGCGTCGCAACTTTGCAAACTAATACCACCAAAGCACTCCCGGGGTCGGTCCGGGTCCAAATGCGAAGTATCGGAGCTGCGCGAAATCTCCCACTATGCTAATCAGCCCGCAGATCCCCAGGCGTGGCCGGCTGGCTGACTCGTTAGCCGAGCTTGACGCGTGTCGCAACTTGGCAAACTAATGGCACCAAAGCACTCCTGGGGTGGGTCCGGGTCCACATGCAAAGTTTCGGAGCTGCGCGACATCTCGCACTATGCTAACCAGCCCGTTTGCTAATTAGCCGAACTTTGCGCGCGTCGCAACTTTGCAAACTAATACCACCAAAGCACTCCCGGGGTCGGTCCGGGTCCAAATGCGAAGTATCGGAGCTGCGCGAAATCTCCCACTATGCTAATCAGCCCGCAGATCCCCAGGCGTGGCCGGCTGGCTGACTCGTTAGCCGAGCTTGACGCGTGTCGCAACTTGGCAAACTAATGGCACCAAAGCACTCCTGGGGTGGGTCCGGGTCCACATGCAAAGTTTCGGAGCTGCGCGACATCTCGCACTATGCTAACCAGCCCGTTTGCTAATTAGCCGAACTTTGCGCGCGTCGCAACTTTGCAAACTAATACCACCAAAGCACTCCCGGGGTCGGTCCGGGTCCAAATGCGAAGTATCGGAGCTGCGCGAAATCTCCCACTATGCTAATCAGCCCGCAGATCCCCAGGCGTGGCCGGCTGGCTGACTCGTTAGCCGAGCTTGACGCGTGTCGCAACTTGGCAAACTAATGGCACCAAAGCACTCCTGGGGTGGGTCCGGGTCCACATGCAAAGTTTCGGAGCTGCGCGACATCTCGCACTATGCTAACCAGCCCGTTTGCTAATTAGCCGAACTTTGCGCGCGTCGCAACTTTGCAAACTAATACCACCAAAGCACTCCCGGGGTCGGTCCGGGTCCAAATGCGAAGTATCGGAGCTGCGCGAAATCTCCCACTATGCTAATCAGCCCGCAGATCCCCAGGCGTGGCCGGCTGGCTGACTCGTTAGCCGAGCTTGACGCGTGTCGCAACTTGGCAAACTAATGGCACCAAAGCACTCCTGGGGTGGGTCCGGGTCCACATGCAAAGTTTCGGAGCTGCGCGACATCTCGCACTATGCTAACCAGCCCGTTTGCTAATTAGCCGAACTTTGCGCGCGTCGCAACTTTGCAAACTAATACCACCAAAGCACTCCCGGGGTCGGTCCGGGTCCAAATGCGAAGTATCGGAGCTGCGCGAAATCTCCCACTATGCTAATCAGCCCGCAGATCCCCAGGCGTGGCCGGCTGGCTGACTCGTTAGCCGAGCTTGACGCGTGTCGCAACTTGGCAAACTAATGGCACCAAAGCACTCCTGGGGTGGGTCCGGGTCCACATGCAAAGTTTCGGAGCTGCGCGACATCTCGCACTATGCTAACCAGCCCGTTTGCTAATTAGCCGAACTTTGCGCGCGTCGCAACTTTGCAAACTAATACCACCAAAGCACTCCCGGGGTCGGTCCGGGTCCAAATGCGAAGTATCGGAGCTGCGCGAAATCTCCCACTATGCTAATCAGCCCGCAGATCCCCAGGCGTGGCCGGCTGGCTGACTCGTTAGCCGAGCTTGACGCGTGTCGCAACTTGGCAAACTAATGGCACCAAAGCACTCCTGGGGTGGGTCCGGGTCCACATGCAAAGTTTCGGAGCTGCGCGACATCTCGCACTATGCTAACCAGCCCGTTTGCTAATTAGCCGAACTTTGCGCGCGTCGCAACTTTGCAAACTAATACCACCAAAGCACTCCCGGGGTCGGTCCGGGTCCAAATGCGAAGTATCGGAGCTGCGCGAAATCTCCCACTATGCTAATCAGCCCGCAGATCCCCAGGCGTGGCCGGCTGGCTGACTCGTTAGCCGAGCTTGACGCGTGTCGCAACTTGGCAAACTAATGGCACCAAAGCACTCCTGGGGTGGGTCCGGGTCCACATGCAAAGTTTCGGAGCTGCGCGACATCTCGCACCATGCTAACCAGCCCGTTTGCTAATTAGCCGAACTTTGCGCGCGTCGCAACTTTGCAAACTAATACCACCAAAGCACTCCCGGGGTCGGTCCGGGTCCAAATGCGAAGTATCGGAGCTGCGCGAAATCTCCCACTATGCTAATCAGCCCGCAGATCCCCAGGCGTGGCCGGCTGGCTGACTCGTTAGCCGAGCTTGACGCGTGTCGCAACTTGGCAAACTAATGGCACCAAAGCACTCCTGGGGTGGGTCCGGGTCCACATGCAAAGTTTCGGAGCTGCGCGACATCTCGCACTATGCTAACCAGCCCGTTTGCTAATTAGCCGAACTTTGCGCGCGTCGCAACTTTGCAAACTAATACCACCAAAGCACTCCCGGGGTCGGTCCGGGTCCAAATGCGAAGTATCGGAGCTGCGCGAAATCTCCCACTATGCTAATCAGCCCGCAGATCCCCAGGCGTGGCCGGCTGGCTGACTCGTTAGCCGAGCTTGACGCGTGTCGCAACTTGGCAAACTAATGGCACCAAAGCACTCCTGGGGTGGGTCCGGGTCCACATGCAAAGTTTCGGAGCTGCGCGACATCTCGCACTATGCTAACCAGCCCGTTTGCTAATTAGCCGAACTTTGCGCGCGTCGCAACTTTGCAAACTAATACCACCAAAGCACTCCCGGGGTCGGTCCGGGTCCAAATGCGAAGTATCGGAGCTGCGCGAAATCTCCCACTATGCTAATCAGCCCGCAGATCCCCAGGCGTGGCCGGCTGGCTGACTCGTTAGCCGAGCTTGACGCGTGTCGCAACTTGGCAAACTAATGGCACCAAAGCACTCCTGGGGTGGGTCCGGGTCCACATGCAAAGTTTCGGAGCTGCGCGACATCTCGCACTATGCTAACCAGCCCGTTTGCTAATTAGCCGAACTTTGCGCGCGTCGCAACTTTGCAAACTAATACCACCAAAGCACTCCCGGGGTCGGTCCGGGTCCAAATGCGAAGTATCGGAGCTGCGCGAAATCTCCCACTATGCTAATCAGCCCGCAGATCCCCAGGCGTGGCCGGCTGGCTGACTCGTTAGCCGAGCTTGACGCGTGTCGCAACTTGGCAAACTAATGGCACCAAAGCACTCCTGGGGTGGGTCCGGGTCCACATGCAAAGTTTCGGAGCTGCGCGACATCTCGCACTATGCTAACCAGCCCGTTTGCTAATTAGCCGAACTTTGCGCGCGTCGCAACTTTGCAAACTAATACCACCAAAGCACTCCCGGGGTCGGTCCGGGTCCAAATGCGAAGTATCGGAGCTGCGCGAAATCTCCCACTATGCTAATCAGCCCGCAGATCCCCAGGCGTGGCCGGCTGGCTGACTCGTTAGCCGAGCTTGACGCGTGTCGCAACTTGGCAAACTAATGGCACCAAAGCACTCCTGGGGTGGGTCCGGGTCCACATGCAAAGTTTCGGAGCTGCGCGACATCTCGCACTATGCTAACCAGCCCGTTTGCTAATTAGCCGAACTTTGCGCGCGTCGCAACTTTGCAAACTAATACCACCAAAGCACTCCCGGGGTCGGTCCGGGTCCAAATGCGAAGTATCGGAGCTGCGCGAAATCTCCCACTATGCTAATCAGCCCGCAGATCCCCAGGCGTGGCCGGCTGGCTGACTCGTTAGCCGAGCTTGACGCGTGTCGCAACTTGGCAAACTAATGGCACCAAAGCACTCCTGGGGTGGGTCCGGGTCCACATGCAAAGTTTCGGAGCTGCGCGACATCTCGCACTATGCTAACCAGCCCGTTTGCTAATTAGCCGAACTTTGCGCGCGTCGCAACTTTGCAAACTAATACCACCAAAGCACTCCCGGGGTCGGTCCGGGTCCAAATGCGAAGTATCGGAGCTGCGCGAAATCTCCCACTATGCTAATCAGCCCGCAGATCCCCAGGCGTGGCCGGCTGGCTGACTCGTTAGCCGAGCTTGACGCGTGTCGCAACTTGGCAAACTAATGGCACCAAAGCACTCCTGGGGTGGGTCCGGGTCCACATGCAAAGTTTCGGAGCTGCGCGACATCTCGCACTATGCTAACCAGCCCGTTTGCTAATTAGCCGAACTTTGCGCGCGTCGCAACTTTGCAAACTAATACCACCAAAGCACTCCCGGGGTCGGTCCGGGTCCAAATGCGAAGTATCGGAGCTGCGCGAAATCTCCCACTATGCTAATCAGCCCGCAGATCCCCAGGCGTGGCCGGCTGGCTGACTCGTTAGCCGAGCTTGACGCGTGTCGCAACTTGGCAAACTAATGGCACCAAAGCACTCCTGGGGTGGGTCCGGGTCCACATGCAAAGTTTCGGAGCTGCGCGACATCTCGCACTATGCTAACCAGCCCGTTTGCTAATTAGCCGAACTTTGCGCGCGTCGCAACTTTGCAAACTAATACCACCAAAGCACTCCCGGGGTCGGTCCGGGTCCAAATGCGAAGTATCGGAGCTGCGCGAAATCTCCCACTATGCTAATCAGCCCGCAGATCCCCAGGCGTGGCCGGCTGGCTGACTCGTTAGCCGAGCTTGACGCGTGTCGCAACTTGGCAAACTAATGGCACCAAAGCACTCCTGGGGTGGGTCCGGGTCCACATGCAAAGTTTCGGAGCTGCGCGACATCTCGCACTATGCTAACCAGCCCGTTTGCTAATTAGCCGAACTTTGCGCGCGTCGCAACTTTGCAAACTAATACCACCAAAGCACTCCCGGGGTCGGTCCGGGTCCAAATGCGAAGTATCGGAGCTGCGCGAAATCTCCCACTATGCTAATCAGCCCGCAGATCCCCAGGCGTGGCCGGCTGGCTGACTCGTTAGCCGAGCTTGACGCGTGTCGCAACTTGGCAAACTAATGGCACCAAAGCACTCCTGGGGTGGGTCCGGGTCCACATGCAAAGTTTCGGAGCTGCGCGACATCTCGCACTATGCTAACCAGCCCGTTTGCTAATTAGCCGAACTTTGCGCGCGTCGCAACTTTGCAAACTAATACCACCAAAGCACTCCCGGGGTCGGTCCGGGTCCAAATGCGAAGTATCGGAGCTGCGCGAAATCTCCCACTATGCTAATCAGCCCGCAGATCCCCAGGCGTGGCCGGCTGGCTGACTCGTTAGCCGAGCTTGACGCGTGTCGCAACTTGGCAAACTAATGGCACCAAAGCACTCCTGGGGTGGGTCCGGGTCCACATGCAAAGTTTCGGAGCTGCGCGACATCTCGCACTATGCTAACCAGCCCGTTTGCTAATTAGCCGAACTTTGCGCGCGTCGCAACTTTGCAAACTAATACCACCAAAGCACTCCCGGGGTCGGTCCGGGTCCAAATGCGAAGTATCGGAGCTGCGCGAAATCTCCCACTATGCTAATCAGCCCGCAGATCCCCAGGCGTGGCCGGCTGGCTGACTCGTTAGCCGAGCTTGACGCGTGTCGCAACTTGGCAAACTAATGGCACCAAAGCACTCCTGGGGTGGGTCCGGGTCCACATGCAAAGTTTCGGAGCTGCGCGACATCTCGCACTATGCTAACCAGCCCGTTTGCTAATTAGCCGAACTTTGCGCGCGTCGCAACTTTGCAAACTAATACCACCAAAGCACTCCCGGGGTCGGTCCGGGTCCAAATGCGAAGTATCGGAGCTGCGCGAAATCTCCCACTATGCTAATCAGCCCGCAGATCCCCAGGCGTGGCCGGCTGGCTGACTCGTTAGCCGAGCTTGACGCGTGTCGCAACTTGGCAAACTAATGGCACCAAAGCACTCCTGGGGTGGGTCCGGGTCCACATGCAAAGTTTCGGAGCTGCGCGACATCTCGCACTATGCTAACCAGCCCGTTTGCTAATTAGCCGAACTTTGCGCGCGTCGCAACTTTGCAAACTAATACCACCAAAGCACTCCCGGGGTCGGTCCGGGTCCAAATGCGAAGTATCGGAGCTGCGCGAAATCTCCCACTATGCTAATCAGCCCGCAGATCCCCAGGCGTGGCCGGCTGGCTGACTCGTTAGCCGAGCTTGACGCGTGTCGCAACTTGGCAAACTAATGGCACCAAAGCACTCCTGGGGTGGGTCCGGGTCCACATGCAAAGTTTCGGAGCTGCGCGACATCTCGCACTATGCTAACCAGCCCGTTTGCTAATTAGCCGAACTTTGCGCGCGTCGCAACTTTGCAAACTAATACCACCAAAGCACTCCCGGGGTCGGTCCGGGTCCAAATGCGAAGTATCGGAGCTGCGCGAAATCTCCCACTATGCTAATCAGCCCGCAGATCCCCAGGCGTGGCCGGCTGGCTGACTCGTTAGCCGAGCTTGACGCGTGTCGCAACTTGGCAAACTAATGGCACCAAAGCACTCCTGGGGTGGGTCCGGGTCCACATGCAAAGTTTCGGAGCTGCGCGACATCTCGCACTATGCTAACCAGCCCGTTTGCTAATTAGCCGAACTTTGCGCGCGTCGCAACTTTGCAAACTAATACCACCAAAGCACTCCCGGGGTCGGTCCGGGTCCAAATGCGAAGTATCGGTGCTGCGCGAAATCTCCCACTATGCTAATCAGCCCGCAGATCCCCAGGCGTGGCCGGCTGGCTGACTCGTTAGCCGAGCTTGACGCGTGTCGCAACTTGGCAAACTAATGGCACCAAAGCACTCCTGGGGTGGGTCCGGGTCCACATGCAAAGTTTCGGAGCTGCGCGACATCTCGCACTATGCTAACCAGCCCGTTTGCTAATTAGCCGAACTTTGCGCGCGTCGCAACTTTGCAAACTAATACTACCAAAGCACTCCCGGGGTCGGTCCGGGTCCAAATGCGAAGTATCGGAGCTGCGCGAAATCTCCCACTATGCTAATCAGCCCGCAGATCCCCAGGCGTGGCCGGCTGGCTGACTCGTTAGCCGAGCTTGACGCGTGTCGCAACTTGGCAAACTAATGGCACCAAAGCACTCCTGGGGTGGGTCCGGGTCCACATGCAAAGTTTCGGAGCTGCGGGACATCTCGCACTATGCTAACCAGCCCGTTTGCTAATTAGCCGAACTTTGCGCGCGTCGCAACTTTGCAAACTAATACCACCAAAGCACTCCCGGGGTCGGTCCGGGTCCAAATGCGAAGTATCGGAGCTGCGCGAAATCTCCCACTATGCTAATCAGCCCGCAGATCCCCAGGCGTGGCCGGCTGGCTGACTCGTTAGCCGAGCTTGACGCGTGTCGCAACTTGGCAAACTAATGGCACCAAAGCACTCCTGGGGTGGGTCCGGGTCCACATGCAAAGTTTCGGAGCTGCGCGACATCTCGCACTATGCTAACCAGCCCGTTTGCTAATTAGCCGAACTTTGCGCGCGTCGCAACTTTGCAAACTAATACCACCAAAGCACTCCCGGGGTCGGTCCGGGTCCCAATGCGAAGTATCGGAGCTGCGCAAAATCTCCCACTATGCTAATCAGCCCGCAGATCCCCAGGCGTGGCCGGCTGGCTGACTCGTTAGCCGAGCTTGACGCGTGTCGCAACTTGGCAAACTAATGGCACCAAAGCACTCCTGGGGTGGGTCCGGGTCCACATGCAAAGTTTCGGAGCTGCGCGACATCTCGCACTATGCTAACCAGCCCGTTTGCTAATTAGCCGAACTTTGCGCGCGTCGCAACTTTGCAAACTAATACCACCAAAGCACTCCCGGGGTCGGTCCGGGTCCAAATGCGAAGTATCGGAGCTGCGCGAAATCTCCCACTATGCTAATCAGCCCGCAGATCCCCAGGCGTGGCCGGCTGGCTGACTCGTTAGCCGAGCTTGACGCGTGTCGCAACTTGGCAAACTAATGGCACCAAAGCACTCCTGGGGTGGGTCCGGGTCCACATGCAAAGTTTCGGAGCTGCGCGACATCTCGCACTATGCTAACCAGCCCGTTTGCTAATTAGCCGAACTTTGCGCGCGTCGCAACTTTCCAAACTAATACCACCAAAGCACTCCCGGGGTCGGTCCGGGTCCAAATGCGAAGTATCGGAGCTGCGCGAAATCTCCCACTATGCTAATCAGCCCGCAGATCCCCAGGCGTGGCCGGCTGGCTGACTCGTTAGCCGAGCTTGACGCGTGTCGCAACTTGGCAAACTAATGGCACCAAAGCACTCCTGGGGTGGGTCCGGGTCCACATGCAAAGTTTCGGAGCTGCGCGACATCTCGCACTATGCTAACCAGCCCGTTTGCTAATTAGCCGAACTTTGCGCGCGTCGCAACTTTGCAAACTAATACCACCAAAGCACTCCCGGGGTCGGTCCGGGTCCAAATGCGAAGTATCGGAGCTGCGCGAAATCTCCCACAATGCTAATCAGCCCGCAGATCCCCAGGCGTGGCCGGCTGGCTGACTCGTTAGCCGAGCTTGACGCGTGTCGCAACTTGGCAAACTAATGGCACCAAAGCACTCCTGGGGTGGGTCCGGGTCCACATGCAAAGTTTCGGAGCTGCGCGACATCTCGCACTATGCTAACCAGCCCGTTTGCTAATTAGCCGAACTTTGCGCGCGTCGCAACTTTGCAAACTAATACCACCAAAGCACTCCCGGGGTCGGTCCGGGTCCAAATGCGAAGTATCGGAGCTGCGCGAAATCTCCCACTATGCTAATCAGCCCGCAGATCCCCAGGCGTGGCCGGCTGGCTGACTCGTTAGCCGAGCTTGACGCGTGTCGCAACTTGGCAAACTAATGGCACCAAAGCACTCCTGGGGTGGGTCCGGGTCCACATGCAAAGTTTCGGAGCTGCGCGACATCTCGCACTATGCTAACCAGCCCGTTTGCTAATTAGCCGAACTTTGCGCGCGTCGCAACTTTGCAAACTAATACCACCAAAGCACTCCCGGGGTCGGTCCGGGTCCAAATGCGAAGTATCGGAGCTGCGCGAAATCTCCCACTATGCTAATCAGCCCGCAGATCCCCAGGCGTGGCCGGCTGGCTGACTCGTTAGCCGAGCTTGACGCGTGTCGCAACTTGGCAAACTAATGGCACCAAAGCACTCCTGGGGTGGGTCCGGGTCCACATGCAAAGTTTCGGAGCTGCGCGACATCTCGCACTATGCTAACCAGCCCGTTTGCTAATTAGCCGAACTTTGCGCGCGTCGCAACTTTGCAAACTAATACCACCAAAGCACTCCCGGGGTCGGTCCGGGTCCAAATGCGAAGTATCGGAGCTGCGCGAAATCTCCCACTATGCTAATCAGCCCGCAGATCCCCAGGCGTGGCCGGCTGGCTGACTCGTTAGCCGAGCTTGACGCGTGTCGCAACTTGGCAAACTAATGGCACCAAAGCACTCCTGGGGTGGGTCCGGGTCCACATGCAAAGTTTCGGAGCTGCGCGACATCTCGCACTATGCTAACCAGCCCGTTTGCTAATTAGCCGAACTTTGCGCGCGTCGCAACTTTGCAAACTAATACCACCAAAGCACTCCCGGGGTCGGTCCGGGTCCAAATGCGAAGTATCGGAGCTGCGCGAAATCTCCCACTATGCTAATCAGCCCGCAGATCCCCAGGCGTGGCCGGCTGGCTGACTCGTTAGCCGAGCTTGACGCGTGTCGCAACTTGGCAAACTAATGGCACCAAAGCACTCCTGGGGTGGGTCCGGGTCCACATGCAAAGTTTCGGAGCTGCGCGACATCTCGCACTATGCTAACCAGCCCGTTTGCTAATTAGCCGAACTTTGCGCGCGTCGCAACTTTGCAAACTAATACTACCAAAGCACTCCCGGGGTCGGTCCGGGTCCAAATGCGAAGTATCGGAGCTGCGCGAAATCTCCCACTATGCTAATCAGCCCGCAGATCCCCAGGCGTGGCCGGCTGGCTGACTCGTTAGCCGAGCTTGACGCGTGTCGCAACTTGGCAAACTAATGGCACCAAAGCACTCCTGGGGTGGGTCCGGGTCCACATGCAAAGTTTCGGAGCTGCGCGACATCTCGCACTATGCTAACCAGCCCGTTTGCTAATTAGCCGAACTTTGCGCGCGTCGCAACTTTGCAAACTAATACCACCAAAGCACTCCCGGGGTCGGTCCGGGTCCAAATGCGAAGTATCGGAGCTGCGCGAAATCTCCCACTATGCTAATCAGCCCGCAGATCCCCAGGCGTGGCCGGCTGGCTGACTCGTTAGCCGAGCTTGACGCGTGTCGCAACTTGGCAAACTAATGGCACCAAAGCACTCCTGGGGTGGGTCCGGGTCCACATGCAAAGTTTCGGAGCTGCGCGACATCTCGCACTATGCTAACCAGCCCGTTTGCTAATTAGCCGAACTTTGCGCGCGTCGCAACTTTGCAAACTAATACCACCAAAGCACTCCCGGGGTCGGTCCGGGTCCAAATGCGAAGTATCGGAGCTGCGCGAAATCTCCCACTATGCTAATCAGCCCGCAGATCCCCAGGCGTGGCCGGCTGGCTGACTCGTTAGCCGAGCTTGACGCGTGTCGCAACTTGGCAAACTAATGGCACCAAAGCACTCCTGGGGTGGGTCCGGGTCCACATGCAAAGTTTCGGAGCTGCGCGACATCTCGCACTATGCTAACCAGCCCGTTTGCTAATTAGCCGAACTTTGCGCGCGTCGCAACTTTGCAAACTAATACCACCAAAGCACTCCCGGGGTCGGTCCGGGTCCAAATGCGAAGTATCGGAGCTGCGCGAAATCTCCCACTATGCTAATCAGCCCGCAGATCCCCAGGCGTGGCCGGCTGGCTGACTCGTTAGCCGAGCTTGACGCGTGTCGCAACTTGGCAAACTAATGGCACCAAAGCACTCCTGGGGTGGGTCCGGGTCCACATGCAAAGTTTCGGAGCTGCGCGACATCTCGCACTATGCTAACCAGCCCGTTTGCTAATTAGCCGAACTTTGCGCGCGTCGCAACTTTGCAAACTAATACCACCAAAGCACTCCCGGGGTCGGTCCGGGTCCAAATGCGAAGTATCGGAGCTGCGCGAAATCTCCCACTATGCTAATCAGCCCGCAGATCCCCAGGCGTGGCCGGCTGGCTGACTCGTTAGCCGAGCTTGACGTGTGTCGCAACTTGGCAAACTAATGGCACCAAAGCACTCCTGGGGTGGGTCCGGGTCCACATGCAAAGTTTCGGAGCTGCGCGACATCTCGCACTATGCTAACCAGCCCGTTTGCTAATTAGCCGAACTTTGCGCGCGTCGCAACTTTGCAAACTAATACCACCAAAGCACTCCCGGGGTCGGTCCGGGTCCAAATGCGAAGTATCGGAGCTGCGCGAAATCTCCCACTATGCTAATCAGCCCGCAGATCCCCAGGCGTGGCCGGCTGGCTGACTCGTTAGCCGAGCTTGACGCGTGTCGCAACTTGGCAAACTAATGGCACCAAAGCACTCCTGGGGTGGGTCCGGGTCCACATGCAAAGTTTCGGAGCTGCGCGACATCTCGCACTATGCTAACCAGCCCGTTTGCTAATTAGCCGAACTTTGCGCGCGTCGCAACTTTGCAAACTAATACCACCAAAGCACTCCCGGGGTCGGTCCGGGTCCAAATGCGAAGTATCGGTGCTGCGCGAAATCTCCCACTATGCTAATCAGCCCGCAGATCCCCAGGCGTGGCCGGCTGGCTGACTCGTTAGCCGAGCTTGACGCGTGTCGCAACTTGGCAAACTAATGGCACCAAAGCACTCCTGGGGTGGGTCCGGGTCCACATGCAAAGTTTCGGAGCTGCGCGACATCTCGCACTATGCTAACCAGCCCGTTTGCTAATTAGCCGAACTTTGCGCGCGTCGCAACTTTGCAAACTAATACTACCAAAGCACTCCCGGGGTCGGTCCGGGTCCAAATGCGAAGTATCGGAGCTGCGCGAAATCTCCCACTATGCTAATCAGCCCGCAGATCCCCAGGCGTGGCCGGCTGGCTGACTCGTTAGCCGAGCTTGACGCGTGTCGCAACTTGGCAAACTAATGGCACCAAAGCACTCCTGGGGTGGGTCCGGGTCCACATGCAAAGTTTCGGAGCTGCGCGACATCTCGCACTATGCTAACCAGCCCGTTTGCTAATTAGCCGAACTTTGCGCGCGTCGCAACTTTGCAAACTAATACCACCAAAGCACTCCCGGGGTCGGTCCGGGTCCAAATGCGAAGTATCGGAGCTGCGCGAAATCTCCCACTATGCTAATCAGCCCGCAGATCCCCAGGCGTGGCCGGCTGGCTGACTCGTTAGCCGAGCTTGACGCGTGTCGCAACTTGGCAAACTAATGGCACCAAAGCACTCCTGGGGTGGGTCCGGGTCCACATGCAAAGTTTCGGAGCTGCGCGACATCTCGCACTATGCTAACCAGCCCGTTTGCTAATTAGCCGAACTTTGCGCGCGTCGCAACTTTGCAAACTAATACCACCAAAGCACTCCCGGGGTCGGTCCGGGTCCAAATGCGAAGTATCGGAGCTGCGCGAAATCTCCCACTATGCTAATCAGCCCGCAGATCCCCAGGCGTGGCCGGCTGGCTGACTCGTTAGCCGAGCTTGACGCGTGTCGCAACTTGGCAAACTAATGGCACCAAAGCACTCCTGGGGTGGGTCCGGGTCCACATGCAAAGTTTCGGAGCTGCGCGACATCTCGCACTATGCTAACCAGCCCGTTTGCTAATTAGCCGAACTTTGCGCGCGTCGCAACTTTGCAAACTAATACTACCAAAGCACTCCCGGGGTCGGTCCGGGTCCAAATGCGAAGTATCGGAGCTGCGCGAAATCTCCCACTATGCTAATCAGCCCGCAGATCCCCAGGCGTGGCCGGCTGGCTGACTCGTTAGCCGAGCTTGACGCGTGTCGCAACTTGGCAAACTAATGGCACCAAAGCACTCCTGGGGTGGGTCCGGGTCCACATGCAAAGTTTCGGAGCTGCGCGACATCTCGCACTATGCTAACCAGCCCGTTTGCTAATTAGCCGAACTTTGCGCGCGTCGCAACTTTGCAAACTAATACCACCAAAGCACTCCCGGGGTCGGTCCGGGTCCAAATGCGAAGTATCGGAGCTGCGCGAAATCTCCCACTATGCTAATCAGCCCGCAGATCCCCAGGCGTGGCCGGCTGGCTGACTCGTTAGCCGAGCTTGACGCGTGTCGCAACTTGGCAAACTAATGGCACCAAAGCACTCCTGGGGTGGGTCCGGGTCCACATGCAAAGTTTCAGAGCTGCGCGACATCTCGCACTATGCTAACCAGCCCGTTTGCTAATTAGCCGAACTTTGCGCGCGTCGCAACTTTGCAAACTAATACCACCAAAGCACTCCCGGGGTCGGTCCGGGTCCAAATGCGAAGTATCGGAGCTGCGCGAAATCTCCCACAATGCTAATCAGCCCGCAGATCCCCAGGCGTGGCCGGCTGGCTGACTCGTTAGCCGAGCTTGACGCGTGTCGCAACTTGGCAAACTAATGGCACCAAAGCACTCCTGGGGTGGGTCCGGGTCCACATGCAAAGTTTCGGAGCTGCGCGACATCTCGCACTATGCTAACCAGCCCGTTTGCTAATTAGCCGAACTTTGCGCGCGTCGCAACTTTGCAAACTAATACCACCAAAGCACTCCCGGGGTCGGTCCGGGTCCAAATGCGAAGTATCGGAGCTGCGCGAAATCTCCCACTATGCTAATCAGCCCGCAGATCCCCAGGCGTGGCCGGCTGGCTGACTCGTTAGCCGAGCTTGACGCGTGTCGCAACTTGGCAAACTAATGGCACCAAAGCACTCCTGGGGTGGGTCCGGGTCCACATGCAAAGTTTCAGAGCTGCGCGACATCTCGCACTATGCTAACCAGCCCGTTTGCTAATTAGCCGAACTTTGCGCGCGTCGCAACTTTGCAAACTAATACCACCAAAGCACTCCCGGGGTCGGTCCGGGTCCAAATGCGAAGTATCGGAGCTGCGCGAAATCTCCCACAATGCTAATCAGCCCGCAGATCCCCAGGCGTGGCCGGCTGGCTGACTCGTTAGCCGAGCTTGACGCGTGTCGCAACTTGGCAAACTAATGGCACCAAAGCACTCCTGGGGTGGGTCCGGGTCCACATGCAAAGTTTCGGAGCTGCGCGACATCTCGCACTATGCTAACCAGCCCGTTTGCTAATTAGCCGAACTTTGCGCGCGTCGCAACTTTGCAAACTAATACCACCAAAGCACTCCCGGGGTCGGTCCGGGTCCAAATGCGAAGTATCGGAGCTGCGCGAAATCTCCCACTATGCTAATCAGCCCGCAGATCCCCAGGCGTGGCCGGCTGGCTGACTCGTTAGCCGAGCTTGACGCGTGTCGCAACTTGGCAAACTAATGGCACCAAAGCACTCCTGGGGTGGGTCCGGGTCCACATGCAAAGTTTCGGAGCTGCGCGACATCTCGCACTATGCTAACCAGCCCGTTTGCTAATTAGCCGAACTTTGCGCGCGTCGCAACTTTGCAAACTAATACCACCAAAGCACTCCCGGGGTCGGTCCGGGTCCAAATGCGAAGTATCGGAGCTGCGCGAAATCTCCCACTATGCTAATCAGCCCGCAGATCCCCAGGCGTGGCCGGCTGGCTGACTCGTTAGCCGAGCTTGACGCGTGTCGCAACTTGGCAAACTAATGGCACCAAAGCACTCCTGGGGTGGGTCCGGGTCCACATGCAAAGTTTCGGAGCTGCGCGACATCTCGCACTATGCTAACCAGCCCGTTTGCTAATTAGCCGAACTTTGCGCGCGTCGCAACTTTGCAAACTAATACCACCAAAGCACTCCCGGGGTCGGTCCGGGTCCAAATGCGAAGTATCGGAGCTGCGCGAAATCTCCCACTATGCTAATCAGCCCGCAGATCCCCAGGCGTGGCCGGCTGGCTGACTCGTTAGCCGAGCTTGACGCGTGTCGCAACTTGGCAAACTAATGGCACCAAAGCACTCCTGGGGTGGGTCCGGGTCCACATGCAAAGTTTCGGAGCTGCGCGACATCTCGCACTATGCTAACCAGCCCGTTTGCTAATTAGCCGAACTTTGCGCGCGTCGCAACTTTGCAAACTAATACCACCAAAGCACTCCCGGGGTCGGTCCGGGTCCAAATGCGAAGTATCGGAGCTGCGCGAAATCTCCCACTATGCTAATCAGCCCGCAGATCCCCAGGCGTGGCCGGCTGGCTGACTCGTTAGCCGAGCTTGACGCGTGTCGCAACTTGGCAAACTAATGGCACCAAAGCACTCCTGGGGTGGGTCCGGGTCCACATGCAAAGTTTCGGAGCTGCGCGACATCTCGCACTATGCTAACCAGCCCGTTTGCTAATTAGCCGAACTTTGCGCGCGTCGCAACTTTGCAAACTAATACTACCAAAGCACTCCCGGGGTCGGTCCGGGTCCAAATGCGAAGTATCGGAGCTGCGCGAAATCTCCCACTATGCTAATCAGCCCGCAGATCCCCAGGCGTGGCCGGCTGGCTGACTCGTTAGCCGAGCTTGACGCGTGTCGCAACTTGGCAAACTAATGGCACCAAAGCACTCCTGGGGTGGGTCCGGGTCCACATGCAAAGTTTCGGAGCTGCGCGACATCTCGCACTATGCTAACCAGCCCGTTTGCTAATTAGCCGAACTTTGCGCGCGTCGCAACTTTGCAAACTAATACCACCAAAGCACTCCCGGGGTCGGTCCGGGTCCAAATGCGAAGTATCGGAGCTGCGCGAAATCTCCCACTATGCTAATCAGCCCGCAGATCCCCAGGCGTGGCCGGCTGGCTGACTCGTTAGCCGAGCTTGACGCGTGTCGCAACTTGGCAAACTAATGGCACCAAAGCACTCCTGGGGTGGGTCCGGGTCCACATGCAAAGTTTCGGAGCTGCGCGACATCTCGCACTATGCTAACCAGCCCGTTTGCTAATTAGCCGAACTTTGCGCGCGTCGCAACTTTGCAAACTAATACCACCAAAGCACTCCCGGGGTCGGTCCGGGTCCAAATGCGAAGTATCGGAGCTGCGCGAAATCTCCCACTATGCTAATCAGCCCGCAGATCCCCAGGCGTGGCCGGCTGGCTGACTCGTTAGCCGAGCTTGACGCGTGTCGCAACTTGGCAAACTAATGGCACCAAAGCACTCCTGGGGTGGGTCCGGGTCCACATGCAAAGTTTCGGAGCTGCGCGACATCTCGCACTATGCTAACCAGCCCGTTTGCTAATTAGCCGAACTTTGCGCGCGTCGCAACTTTGCAAACTAATACCACCAAAGCACTCCCGGGGTCGGTCCGGGTCCCAATGCGAAGTATCGGAGCTGCGGGAAATCTCCCACTATGCTAATCAGCCCGCAGATCCCCAGGCGTGGCCGGCTGGCTGACTCGTTAGCCGAGCTTGACGCGTGTCGCAACTTGGCAAACTAATGGCACCAAAGCACTCCTGGGGTGGGTCCGGGTCCACATGCAAAGTTTCGGAGCTGCGCGACATCTCGCACTATGCTAACCAGCCCGTTTGCTAATTAGCCGAACTTTGCGCGCGTCGCAACTTTGCAAACTAATACCACCAAAGCACTCCCGGGGTCGGTCCGGGTCCAAATGCGAAGTATCGGAGCTGCGCGAAATCTCCCACTATGCTAATCAGCCCGCAGATCCCCAGGCGTGGCCGGCTGGCTGACTCGTTAGCCGAGCTTGACGCGTGTCGCAACTTGGCAAACTAATGGCACCAAAGCACTCCTGGGGTGGGTCCGGGTCCACATGCAAAGTTTCGGAGCTGCGCGACATCTCGCACTATGCTAACCAGCCCGTTTGCTAATTAGCCGAACTTTGCGCGCGTCGCAACTTTGCAAACTAATACCACCAAAGCACTCCCGGGGTCGGTCCGGGTCCAAATGCGAAGTATCGGAGCTGCGCGAAATCTCCCACTATGCTAATCAGCCCGCAGATCCCCAGGCGTGGCCGGCTGGCTGACTCGTTAGCCGAGCTTGACGCGTGTCGCAACTTGGCAAACTAATGGCACCAAAGCACTCCTGGGGTGGGTCCGGGTCCACATGCAAAGTTTCGGAGCTGCGCGACATCTCGCACTATGCTAACCAGCCCGTTTGCTAATTAGCCGAACTTTGCGCGCGTCGCAACTTTGCAAACTAATACCACCAAAGCACTCCCGGGGTCGGTCCGGGTCCAAATGCGAAGTATCGGAGCTGCGCGAAATCTCCCACTATGCTAATCAGCCCGCAGATCCCCAGGCGTGGCCGGCTGGCTGACTCGTTAGCCGAGCTTGACGCGTGTCGCAACTTGGCAAACTAATGGCACCAAAGCACTCCTGGGGTGGGTCCGGGTCCACATGCAAAGTTTCGGAGCTGCGCGACATCTCGCACTATGCTAACCAGCCCGTTTGCTAATTAGCCGAACTTTGCGCGCGTCGCAACTTTGCAAACTAATACCACCAAAGCACTCCCGGGGTCGGTCCGGGTCCAAATGCGAAGTATCGGAGCTGCGCGAAATCTCCCACTATGCTAATCAGCCCGCAGATCCCCAGGCGTGGCCGGCTGGCTGACTCGTTAGCCGAGCTTGACGCGTGTCGCAACTTGGCAAACTAATGGCACCAAAGCACTCCTGGGGTGGGTCCGGGTCCACATGCAAAGTTTCGGAGCTGCGCGACATCTCGCACTATGCTAACCAGCCCGTTTGCTAATTAGCCGAACTTTGCGCGCGTCGCAACTTTGCAAACTAATACCACCAAAGCACTCCCGGGGTCGGTCCGGGTCCAAATGCGAAGTATCGGAGCTGCGCGAAATCTCCCACTATGCTAATCAGCCCGCAGATCCCCAGGCGTGGCCGGCTGGCTGACTCGTTAGCCGAGCTTGACGCGTGTCGCAACTTGGCAAACTAATGGCACCAAAGCACTCCTGGGGTGGGTCCGGGTCCACATGCAAAGTTTCGGAGCTGCGCGACATCTCG
Organism: Micromussa lordhowensis; assembly: GCA_964020085.1. NCBI lineage: Eukaryota > Metazoa > Cnidaria > Anthozoa > Scleractinia > Lobophylliidae > Micromussa > Micromussa lordhowensis. The sequence continues at coordinate 89,464 of CAXHUQ010000637.1, read as the reverse complement.
CACTATGCTAACCAGCCCGTTTGCTAATTAGCCGAACTTTGCGCGCGTCGCAACTTTGCAAACTAATACCACCAAAGCACTCCCGGGGTCGGTCCGGGTCCAAATGCGAAGTATCGGAGCTGCGCGAAATCTCCCACTATGCTAATCAGCCCGCAGATCCCCAGGCGTGGCCGGCTGGCTGACTCGTTAGCCGAGCTTGACGCGTGTCGCAACTTGGCAAACTAATGGCACCAAAGCACTCCTGGGGTGGGTCCGGGTCCACATGCAAAGTTTCGGAGCTGCGCGACATCTCGCACTATGCTAACCAGCCCGTTTGCTAATTAGCCGAACTTTGCGCGCGTCGCAACTTTGCAAACTAATACCACCAAAGCACTCCCGGGGTCGGTCCGGGTCCAAATGCGAAGTATCGGAGCTGCGCGAAATCTCCCACTATGCTAATCAGCCCGCAGATCCCCAGGCGTGGCCGGCTGGCTGACTCGTTAGCCGAGCTTGACGCGTGTCGCAACTTGGCAAACTAATGGCACCAAAGCACTCCTGGGGTGGGTCCGGGTCCACATGCAAAGTTTCGGAGCTGCGCGACATCTCGCACTATGCTAACCAGCCCGTTTGCTAATTAGCCGAACTTTGCGCGCGTCGCAACTTTGCAAACTAATACCACCAAAGCACTCCCGGGGTCGGTCCGGGTCCAAATGCGAAGTATCGGAGCTGCGCGAAATCTCCCACTATGCTAATCAGCCCGCAGATCCCCAGGCGTGGCCGGCTGGCTGACTCGTTAGCCGAGCTTGACGCGTGTCGCAACTTGGCAAACTAATGGCACCAAAGCACTCCTGGGGTGGGTCCGGGTCCACATGCAAAGTTTCGGAGCTGCGCGACATCTCGCACTATGCTAACCAGCCCGTTTGCTAATTAGCCGAACTTTGCGCGCGTCGCAACTTTGCAAACTAATACCACCAAAGCACTCCCGGGGTCGGTCCGGGTCCAAATGCGAAGTATCGGAGCTGCGCGAAATCTCCCACTATGCTAATCAGCCCGCAGATCCCCAGGCGTGGCCGGCTGGCTGACTCGTTAGCCGAGCTTGACGCGTGTCGCAACTTGGCAAACTAATGGCACCAAAGCACTCCTGGGGTGGGTCCGGGTCCACATGCAAAGTTTCGGAGCTGCGCGACATCTCGCACTATGCTAACCAGCCCGTTTGCTAATTAGCCGAACTTTGCGCGCGTCGCAACTTTGCAAACTAATACCACCAAAGCACTCCCGGGGTCGGTCCGGGTCCAAATGCGAAGTATCGGAGCTGCGCGAAATCTCCCACTATGCTAATCAGCCCGCAGATCCCCAGGCGTGGCCGGCTGGCTGACTCGTTAGCCGAGCTTGACGCGTGTCGCAACTTGGCAAACTAATGGCACCAAAGCACTCCTGGGGTGGGTCCGGGTCCACATGCAAAGTTTCGGAGCTGCGCGACATCTCGCACTATGCTAACCAGCCCGTTTGCTAATTAGCCGAACTTTGCGCGCGTCGCAACTTTGCAAACTAATACCACCAAAGCACTCCCGGGGTCGGTCCGGGTCCAAATGCGAAGTATCGGAGCTGCGCGAAATCTCCCACTATGCTAATCAGCCCGCAGATCCCCAGGCGTGGCCGGCTGGCTGACTCGTTAGCCGAGCTTGACGCGTGTCGCAACTTGGCAAACTAATGGCACCAAAGCACTCCTGGGGTGGGTCCGGGTCCACATCCAAAGTTTCGGAGCTGCGCGACATCTCGCACTATGCTAACCAGCCCGTTTGCTAATTAGCCGAACTTTGCGCGCGTCGCAACTTTGCAAACTAATACCACCAAAGCACTCCCGGGGTCGGTCCGGGTCCAAATGCGAAGTATCGGAGCTGCGCGAAATCTCCCACAATGCTAATCAGCCCGCAGATCCCCAGGCGTGGCCGGCTGGCTGACTCGTTAGCCGAGCTTGACGCGTGTCGCAACTTGGCAAACTAATGGCACCAAAGCACTCCTGGGGTGGGTCCGGGTCCACATGCAAAGTTTCGGAGCTGCGCGACATCTCGCACTATGCTAACCAGCCCGTTTGCTAATTAGCCGAACTTTGCGCGCGTCGCAACTTTGCAAACTAATACCACCAAAGCACTCCCGGGGTCGGTCCGGGTCCAAATGCGAAGTATCGGAGCTGCGCGAAATCTCCCACTATGCTAATCAGCCCGCAGATCCCCAGGCGTGGCCGGCTGGCTGACTCGTTAGCCGAGCTTGACGCGTGTCGCAACTTGGCAAACTAATGGCACCAAAGCACTCCTGGGGTGGGTCCGGGTCCACATGCAAAGTTTCGGAGCTGCGCGACATCTCGCACTATGCTAACCAGCCCGTTTGCTAATTAGCCGAACTTTGCGCGCGTCGCAACTTTGCAAACTAATACCACCAAAGCACTCCCGGGGTCGGTCCGGGTCCAAATGCGAAGTATCGGAGCTGCGCAAAATCTCCCACTATGCTAATCAGCCCGCAGATCCCCAGGCGTGGCCGGCTGGCTGACTCGTTAGCCGAGCTTGACGCGTGTCGCAACTTGGCAAACTAATGGCACCAAAGCACTCCTGGGGTGGGTCCGGGTCCACATGCAAAGTTTCGGAGCTGCGCGACATCTCGCACTATGCTAACCAGCCCGTTTGCTAATTAGCCGAACTTTGCGCGCGTCGCAACTTTGCAAACTAATACCACCAAAGCACTCCCGGGGTCGGTCCGGGTCCAAATGCGAAGTATCGGAGCTGCGCGAAATCTCCCACTATGCTAATCAGCCCGCAGATCCCCAGGCGTGGCCGGCTGGCTGACTCGTTAGCCGAGCTTGACGCGTGTCGCAACTTGGCAAACTAATGGCACCAAAGCACTCCTGGGGTGGGTCCGGGTCCACATGCAAAGTTTCGGAGCTGCGCGACATCTCGCACTATGCTAACCAGCCCGTTTGCTAATTAGCCGAACTTTGCGCACGTCGCAACTTTGCAGACTAATACCACCAAAGCACTCCCGGGGTCGGTCCGGGTCCAAATGCGAAGTATCGGAGCTGCGCGAAATCTCCCACTATGCTAATCAGCCCGCAGATCCCCAGGCGTGGCCGGCTGGCTGACTCGTTAGCCGAGCTTGACGCGTGTCGCAACTTGGCAAACTAATGGCACCAAAGCACTCCTGGGGTGGGTCCAGGTCCACATGCAAAGTTTCGGAGCTGCGCGACATCTCGCACTATGCTAACCAGCCCGTTTGCTAATTAGCCGAACTTTGCGCGCGTCGCAACTTTGCAAACTAATACCACCAAAGCACTCCCGGGGTTGGTCCGGGTCCAAATGCGAAGTATCGGAGCTGCGCAAAATCTCCCACTATGCCAATCAGCCCGCAGATCCCCAGGCGTGGCCGGCTGGCTGACTCGTTAGCCGAGCTTGACGCGTGTCGCAACTTGGCAAACTAATGGCACCAAAGCACTCCTGGGGTGGGTCCGGGTCCACATGCAAAGTTTCGGAGCTGCGCGACATCTCGCACTATGCTAACCAGCCCGTTTGCTAATTAGCCGAACTTTGCGCGCGTCGCAACTTTGCAAACTAATACCACCAAAGCACTCCCGGGGTCGGTCCGGGTCCAAATGCGAAGTATCGGAGCTGCGCGAAATCTCCCACTATGCTAATCAGCCCGCAGATCCCCAGGCGTGGCCGGCTGGCTGACTCGTTAGCCGAGATTGACGCGTGTCGCAACTTGGCAAACTAATGGCACCAAAGCACTCCTGGGGTGGGTCCGGGTCCACATGCAAAGTTTCGGAGCTGCGCGACATCTCGCACTATGCTAACAAGCCCGTTTGCTAATTAGCCGAACTTTGCGCGCGTCGCAACTTTGCAAACTAATACCACCAAAGCACTCCCGGGGTCGGTCCGGGTCCAAATGCGAAGTATCGGAGCTGCGCGAAATCTCCCACTATGCTAATCAGCCCGCAGATCCCCAGGCGTGGCCGGCTGGCTGACTCGTTAGCCGAGCTTGATGCGTGTCGCAACTTGGCAAACTAATGGCACCAAAGCACTCCTGGGGTGGGTCCGGGTCCACATGCAAAGTTTCGGAGCTGCGCGACATCTCGCACTATGCTAACCAGCCCGTTTGCTAATTAGCCGAACTTTGCGCGCGTCGCAACTTTGCAAACTAATACCACCAAAGCACTCCCGGGGTCGGTCCGGGTCCAAATGCGAAGTATCGGAGCTGCGCGAAATCTCCCACTATGCTAATCAGCCCGCAGATCCCCAGGCGTGGCCGGCTGGCTGACTCGTTAGCCGAGCTTGACGCGTGTCGCAACTTGGCAAACTAATGGCACCAAAGCACTCCTGGGGTGGGTCCGGGTCCACATGCAAAGTTTCGGAGCTGCGCGACATCTCGCACTATGCTAACCAGCCCGTTTGCTAATTAGCCGAACTTTGCGCGCGTCGCAACTTTGCAAACTAATACCACCAAAGCACTCCCGGGGTCGGTCCGGGTCCAAATGCGAAGTATCGGAGCTGCGCGAAATCTCCCACTATGCTAATCAGCCCGCAGATCCCCAGGCGTGGCCGGCTGGCTGACTCGTTAGCCGAGCTTGACGCGTGTCGCAACTTGGCAAACTAATGGCACCAAAGCACTCCTGGGGTGGGTCCGGGTCCACATGCAAAGTTTCGGAGCTGCGCGACATCTCGCACTATGCTAACCAGCCCGTTTGCTAATTAGCCGAACTTTGCGCGCGTCGCAACTTTGCAAACTAATACCACCAAAGCACTCCCGGGGTCGGTCCGGGTCCAAATGCGAAGTATCGGAGCTGCGCGAAATCTCCCACTATGCTAATCAGCCCGCAGATCCCCAGGCGTGGCCGGCTGGCTGACTCGTTAGCCGAGCTTGACGCGTGTCGCAACTTGGCAAACTAATGGCACCAAAGCACTCCTGGGGTGGGTCCGGGTCCACATGCAAAGTTTCGGAGCTGCGCGACATCTCGCACTATGCTAACCAGCCCGTTTGCTAATTAGCCGAACTTTGCGCGCGTCGCAACTTTGCAAACTAATACCACCAAAGCACTCCCGGGGTCGGTCCGGGTCCAAATGCGAAGTATCGGAGCTGCGCGAAATCTCCCACTATGCTAATCAGCCCGCAGATCCCCAGGCGTGGCCGGCTGGCTGACTCGTTAGCCGAGCTTGACGCGTGTCGCAACTTGGCAAACTAATGGCACCAAAGCACTCCTGGGGTGGGTCCGGGTCCACATGCAAAGTTTCGGAGCTGCGCGACATCTCGCACTATGCTAACCAGCCCGTTTGCTAATTAGCCGAACTTTGCGCGCGTCGCAACTTTGCAAACTAATACCACCAAAGCACTCCCGGGGTCGGTCCGGGTCCAAATGCGAAGTATCGGAGCTGCGCGAAATCTCCCACTATGCTAATCAGCCCGCAGATCCCCAGGCGTGGCCGGCTGGCTGACTCGTTAGCCGAGCTTGACGCGTGTCGCAACTTGGCAAACTAATGGCACCAAAGCACTCCTGGGGTGGGTCCGGGTCCACATGCAAAGTTTCGGAGCTGCGCGACATCTCGCACTATGCTAACCAGCCCGTTTGCTAATTAGCCGAACTTTGCGCGCGTCGCAACTTTGCAAACTAATACCACCAAAGCACTCCCGGGGTCGGTCCGGGTCCAAATGCGAAGTATTGGAGCTGCGCGAAATCTCCCACTATGCTAATCAGCCCGCAGATCCCCAGGCGTGGCCGGCTGGCTGACTCGTTAGCCGAGCTTGACGCGTGTCGCAACTTGGCAAACTAATGGCACCAAAGCACTCCTGGGGTGGGTCCGGGTCCACATGCAAAGTTTCGGAGCTGCGCGACATCTCGCACTATGCTAACCAGCCCGTTTGCTAATTAGCCGAACTTTGCGCGCGTCGCAACTTTGCAAACTAATACCACCAAAGCACTCCCGGGGTCGGTCCGGGTCCAAATGCGAAGTATCGGAGCTGCGCGAAATCTCCCACTATGCTAATCAGCCCGCAGATCCCCAGGCGTGGCCGGCTGGCTGACTCGTTAGCCGAGCTTGACGCGTGTCGCAACTTGGCAAACTAATGGCACCAAAGCACTCCTGGGGTGGGTCCGGGTCCACATGCAAAGTTTCGGAGCTGCGCGACATCTCGCACTATGCTAACCAGCCCGTTTGCTAATTAGCCGAACTTTGCGCGCGTCGCAACTTTGCAAACTAATACCACCAAAGCACTCCCGGGGTCGGTCCGGGTCCAAATGCGAAGTATCGGAGCTGCGCGAAATCTCCCACTATGCTAATCAGCCCGCAGATCCCCAGGCGTGGCCGGCTGGCTGACTCATTAGCCGAGCTTGACGCGTGTCGCAACTTGGCAAACTAATGGCACCAAAGCACTCCTGGGGTGGGTCCGGGTCCACATGCAAAGTTTCGGAGCTGCGCGACATCTCGCACTATGCTAACCAGCCCGTTTGCTAATTAGCCGAACTTTGCGCGCGTCGCAACTTTGCAAACTAATACCACCAAAGCACTCCCGGGGTCGGTCCGGGTCCAAATGCGAAGTATCGGAGCTGCGCGAAATCTCCCACTATGCTAATCAGCCCGCAGATCCCCAGGCGTGGCCAGCTGGCTGACTCGTTAGCCGAGCTTGACGCGTGTCGCAACTTGGCAAACTAATGGCACCAAAGCACTCCTGGGGTGGGTCCGGGTCCACATGCAAAGTTTCGGAGCTGCGCGACATCTCGCACTATGCTAACCAGCCCGTTTGCTAATTAGCCGAACTTTGCGCGCGTCGCAACTTTGCAAACTAATACCACCAAAGCACTCCCGGGGTCGGTCCGGGTCCAAATGCGAAGTATCGGAGCTGCGCGAAATCTCCCACTATGCTAATCAGCCCGCAAATCCCCAGGCGTGGCCGGCTGGCTGACTCGTTAGCCGAGCTTGACGCGTGTCGCAACTTGGCAAACTAATGGCACCAAAGCACTCCTGGGGTGGGTCCGGGTCCACATGCAAAGTTTCGGAGCTGCGCGACATCTCGCACTATGCTAACCAGCCCGTTTGCTAATTAGCCGAACTTTGCGCACGTCGCAACTTTGCAAACTAATACCACCAAAGCACTCCCGGGGTCGGTCCGGGTCCAAATGCGAAGTATCGGAGCTGCGCGAAATCTCCCACTATGCTAATCAGCCCGCAGATCCCCAGGCGTGGCCGGCTGGCTGACTCGTTAGCCGAGCTTGACGCGTGTCGCAACTTGGCAAACTAATGGCACCAAAGCACTCCTGGGGTGGGTCCGGGTCCACATGCAAAGTTTCGGAGCTGCGCGACATCTCGCACTATGCTAACCAGCCCGTTTGCTAATTAGCCGAACTTTGCGCGCGTCGCAACTTTGCAAACTAATACCACCAAAGCACTCCCGGGGTCGGTCCGGGTCCAAATGCGAAGTATCGGAGCTGCGCGAAATCTCCCACAATGCTAATCAGCCCGCAGATCCCCAGGCGTGGCCGGCTGGCTGACTCGTTAGCCGAGCTTGACGCGTGTCGCAACTTGGCAAACTAATGGCACCAAAGCACTCCTGGGGTGGGTCCGGGTCCACATGCAAAGTTTCGGAGCTGCGCGACATCTCGCACTATGCTAACCAGCCCGTTTGCTAATTAGCCGAACTGTGCGCGCGTCGCAACTTTGCAAACTAATACCACCAAAGCACTCCCGGGGTCGGTCCGGGTCCAAATGCGAAGTATCGGAGCTGCGCGAAATCTCCCACTATGCTAATCAGCCCGCAGATCCCCAGGCGTGGCCGGCTGGCTGACTCGTTAGCCGAGCTTGACGCGTGTCGCAACTTGGCAAACTAATGGGACCAAAGCACTCCTGGGGTGGGTCCGGGTCCACATGCAAAGTTTCGGAGCTGCGCGACATCTCGCACTATGCTAACCAGCCCGTTTGCTAATTAGCCGAACTTTGCGCGCGTCGCAACTTTGCAAACTAATACCACCAAAGCACTCCCGGGGTCGGTCCGGGTCCAAATGCGAAGTATCGGAGCTGCGCGAAATCTCCCACTATGCTAATCAGCCCGCAAATCCCCAGGCGTGGCCGGCTGGCTGACTCGTTAGCCGAGCTTGACGCGTGTCGCAACTTGGCAAACTAATGGCACCAAAGCACTCCTGGGGTGGGTCCGGGTCCACATGCAAAGTTTCGGAGCTGCGCGACATCTCGCACTATGCTAACCAGCCCGTTTGCTAATTAGCCGAACTTTGCGCACGTCGCAACTTTGCAAACTAATACCACCAAAGCACTCCCGGGGTCGGTCCGGGTCCAAATGCGAAGTATCGGAGCTGCGCGAAATCTCCCACTATGCTAATCAGCCCGCAGATCCCCAGGCGTGGCCGGCTGGCTGACTCGTTAGCCGAGCTTGACGCGTGTCGCAACTTGGCAAACTAATGGCACCAAAGCACTCCTGGGGTGGGTCCGGGTCCACATGCAAAGTTTCGGAGCTGCGCGACATCTCGCACTATGCTAACCAGCCCGTTTGCTAATTAGCCGAACTTTGCGCGCGTCGCAACTTTGCAAACTAATACCACCAAAGCACTCCCGGGGTCGGTCCGGGTCCAAATGCGAAGTATCGGAGCTGCGCGAAATCTCCCACAATGCTAATCAGCCCGCAGATCCCCAGGCGTGGCCGGCTGGCTGACTCGTTAGCCGAGCTTGACGCGTGTCGCAACTTGGCAAACTAATGGCACCAAAGCACTCCTGGGGTGGGTCCGGGTCCACATGCAAAGTTTCGGAGCTGCGCGACATCTCGCACTATGCTAACCAGCCCGTTTGCTAATTAGCCGAACTGTGCGCGCGTCGCAACTTTGCAAACTAATACCACCAAAGCACTCCCGGGGTCGGTCCGGGTCCAAATGCGAAGTATCGGAGCTGCGCGAAATCTCCCACTATGCTAATCAGCCCGCAGATCCCCAGGCGTGGCCGGCTGGCTGACTCGTTAGCCGAGCTTGACGCGTGTCGCAACTTGGCAAACTAATGGCACCAAAGCACTCCTGGGGTGGGTCCGGGTCCACATGCAAAGTTTCGGAGCTGCGCGACATCTCGCACTATGCTAACCAGCCCGTTTGCTAATTAGCCGAACTTTGCGCGCGTCGCAACTTTGCAAACTAATACCACCAAAGCACTCCCGGGGTCGGTCCGGGTCCAAATGCGAAGTATCGGAGCTGCGCGAAATCTCCCACAATGCTAATCAGCCCGCAGATCCCCAGGCGTGGCCGGCTGGCTGACTCGTTAGCCGAGCTTGACGCGTGTCGCAACTTGGCAAACTAATGGCACCAAAGCACTCCTGGGGTGGGTCCGGGTCCACATGCAAAGTTTCGGAGCTGCGCGACATCTCGCACTATGCTAACCAGCCCGTTTGCTAATTAGCCGAACTGTGCGCGCGTCGCAACTTTGCAAACTAATACCACCAAAGCACTCCCGGGGTCGGTCCGGGTCCAAATGCGAAGTATCGGAGCTGCGCGAAATCTCCCACTATGCTAATCAGCCCGCAGATCCCCAGGCGTGGCCGGCTGGCTGACTCGTTAGCCGAGCTTGACGCGTGTCGCAACTTGGCAAACTAATGGCACCAAAGCACTCCTGGGGTGGGTCCGGGTCCACATGCAAAGTTTCGGAGCTGCGCGACATCTCGCACTATGCTAACCAGCCCGTTTGCTAATTAGCCGAACTTTGCGCGCGTCGCAACTTTGCAAACTAATACCACCAAAGCACTCCCGGGGTCGGTCCGGGTCCAAATGCGAAGTATCAGAGCTGCGCGAAATCTCCCACTATGCTAATCAGCCCGCAAATCCCCAGGCGTGGCCGGCTGGCTGACTCGTTAGCCGAGCTTGACGCGTGTCGCAACTTGGCAAACTAATGGCACCAAAGCACTCCTGGGGTGGGTCCGGGTCCACATGCAAAGTTTCGGAGCTGCGCGACATCTCGCACTATGCTAACCAGCCCGTTTGCTAATTAGCCGAACTTTGCGCACGTCGCAACTTTGCAAACTAATACCACCAAAGCACTCCCGGGGTCGGTCCGGGTCCAAATGCGAAGTATCGGAGCTGCGCGAAATCTCCCACTATGCTAATCAGCCCGCAGATCCCCAGGCGTGGCCGGCTGGCTGACTCGTTAGCCGAGCTTGACGCGTGTCGCAACTTGTCAAACTAATGGCACCAAAGCACTCCTGGGGTGGGTCCGGGTCCACATGCAAAGTTTCGGAGCTGCGCGACATCTCGCACTATGCTAACCAGCCCGTTTGCTAATTAGCCGAACTTTGCGCGCGTCGCAACTTTGCAAACTAATACCACCAAAGCACTCCCGGGGTCGGTCCGGGTCCAAATGCGAAGTATCGGAGCTGCGCGAAATCTCCCACAATGCTAATCAGCCCGCAGATCCCCAGGCGTGGCCGGCTGGCTGACTCGTTAGCCGAGCTTGACGCGTGTCGCAACTTGGCAAACTAATGGCACCAAAGCACTCCTGGGGTGGGTCCGGGTCCACATGCAAAGTTTCGGAGCTGCGCGACATCTCGCACTATGCTAACCAGCCCGTTTGCTAATTAGCCGAACTGTGCGCGCGTCGCAACTTTGCAAACTAATACCACCAAAGCACTCCCGGGGTCGGTCCGGGTCCAAATGCGAAGTATCGGAGCTGCGCGAAATCTCCCACTATGCTAATCAGCCCGCAGATCCCCAGGCGTGGCCGGCTGGCTGACTCGTTAGCCGAGCTTGACGCGTGTCGCAACTTGGCAAACTAATGGCACCAAAGCACTCCTGGGGTGGGTCCGGGTCCACATGCAAAGTTTCGGAGCTGCGCGACATCTCGCACTATGCTAACCAGCCCGTTTGCTAATTAGCCGAACTTTGCGCGCGTCGCAACTTTGCAAACTAATACCACCAAAGCACTCCCGGGGTCGGTCCGGGTCCAAATGCGAAGTATCGGAGCTGCGCGAAATCTCCCACTATGCTAATCAGCCCGCAGATCCCCAGGCGTGGCCGGCTGGCTGACTCGTTAGCCGAGCTTGACGCGTGTCGCAACTTGGCAAACTAATGGCACCAAAGCACTCCTGGGGTGGGTCCGGGTCCACATGCAAAGTTTCGGAGCTGCGCGACATCTCGCACTATGCTAACCAGCCCGTTTGCTAATTAGCCGAACTTTGCGCGCGTCGCAACTTTGCAAACTAATACCACCAAAGCACTCCCGGGGTCGGTCCGGGTCCAAATGCGAAGTATCGGAGCTGCGCGAAATCTCCCACTATGCTAATCAGCCCGCAGATCCCCAGGCGTGGCCGGCTGGCTGACTCGTTAGCCGAGCTTGACGCGTGTCGCAACTTGGCAAACTAATGGCACCAAAGCACTCCTGGGGTGGGTCCGGGTCCACATGCAAAGTTTCGGAGCTGCGCGACATCTCGCACTATGCTAACCAGCCCGTTTGCTAATTAGCCGAACTTTGCGCGCGTCGCAACTTTGCAAACTAATACCACCAAAGCACTCCCGGGGTCGGTCCGGGTCCAAATGCGAAGTATCGGAGCTGCGCGAAATCTCCCACTATGCTAATCAGCCCGCAGATCCCCAGGCGTGGCCGGCTGGCTGACTCGTTAGCCGAGCTTGACGCGTGTCGCAACTTGGCAAACTAATGGCACCAAAGCACTCCTGGGGTGGGTCCGGGTCCACATGCAAAGTTTCGGAGCTGCGCGACATCTCGCACTATGCTAACCAGCCCGTTTGCTAATTAGCCGAACTTTGCGCGCGTCGCAACTTTGCAAACTAATACCACCAAAGCACTCCCGGGGTCGGTCCGGGTCCAAATGCGAAGTATCGGAGCTGCGCGAAATCTCCCACTATGCTAATCAGCCCGCAGATCCCCAGGCGTGGCCGGCTGGCTGACTCGTTAGCCGAGCTTGACGCGTGTCGCAACTTGGCAAACTAATGGCACCAAAGCACTCCTGGGGTGGGTCCGGGTCCACATGCAAAGTTTCGGAGCTGCGCGACATCTCGCACTATGCTAACCAGCCCGTTTGCTAATTAGCCGAACTTTGCGCGCGTCGCAACTTTGCAAACTAATACCACCAAAGCACTCCCGGGGTCGGTCCAGGTCCAAATGCGAAGTATCGGAGCTGCGCGAAATCTCCCACTATGCTAATCAGCCCGCAGATCCCCAGGCGTGGCCGGCTGGCTGACTCGTTAGCCGAGCTTGACGCGTGTCGCAACTTGGCAAACTAATGGCACCAAAGCACTCCTGGGGTGGGTCCGGGTCCACATGCAAAGTTTCGGAGCTGCGCGACATCTCGCACTATGCTAACCAGCCCGTTTGCTAATTAGCCGAACTTTGCGCGCGTCGCAACTTTGCAAACTAATACCACCAAAGCACTCCCGGGGTCGGTCCAGGTCCAAATGCGAAGTATCGGAGCTGCGCGAAATCTCCCACTATGCTAATCAGCCCGCAGATCCCCAGGCGTGGCCGGCTGGCTGACTTGTTAGCCGAGCTTGACGCGTGTCGCAACTTGGCAAACTAATGGCACCAAAGCACTCCTGGGGTGGGTCCGGGTCCACATGCAAAGTTTCGGAGCTGCGCGACATCTCGCACTATGCTAACCAGCCCGTTTGCTAATTAGCCGAACTTTGCGCGCGTCGCAACTTTGCAAACTAATACCACCAAAGCACTCCCGGGGTCGGTCCGGGTCCAAATGCGAAGTATCGGAGCTGCGCGAAATCTCCCACTATGCTAATCAGCCCGCAGATCCCCAGGCGTGGCCGGCTGGCTGACTCGTTAGCCGAGCTTGACGCGTGTCGCAACTTGGCAAACTAATGGCACCAAAGCACTCCTGGGGTGGGTCCGGGTCCACATGCAAAGTTTCGGAGCTGCGCGACATCTCGCACTATGCTAACCAGCCCGTTTGCTAATTAGCCGAACTTTGCGCACGTCGCAACTTTGCAAACTAATACCACCAAAGCACTCCCGGGGTCGGTCCGGGTCCAAATGCGAAGTATCGGAGCTGCGCGAAATCTCCCACTATGCTAATCAGCCCGCAGATCCCCAGGCGTGGCCGGCTGGCTGACTCGTTAGCCGAGCTTGACGCGTGTCGCAACTTGGCAAACTAATGGCACCAAAGCACTCCTGGGGTGGGTCCGGGTCCACATGCAAAGTTTCGGAGCTGCGCGACATCTCGCACTATGCTAACCAGCCCGTTTGCTAATTAGCCGAACTTTGCGCGCGTCGCAACTTTGCAAACTAATACCACCAAAGCACTCCCGGGGTCGGTCCGGGTCCAAATGCGAAGTATCGGAGCTGCGCGAAATCTCCCACAATGCTAATCAGCCCGCAGATCCCCAGGCGTGGCCGGCTGGCTGACTCGTTAGCCGAGCTTGACGCGTGTCGCCACTTGGCAAACTAATGGCACCAAAGCACTCCTGGGGTGGGTCCGGGTCCACATGCAAAGTTTCGGAGCTGCGCGACATCTCGCACTATGCTAACCAGCCCATTTGCTAATTAGCCGAACTTTGCGCACGTCGCAACTTTGCAAACTAATACCACCAAAGCACTCCCGGGGTCGGTCCGGGTCCAAATGCGAAGTATCGGAGCTGCGCGAAATCTCCCACTATGCTAATCAGCCCGCAGATCCCCAGGCGTGGCCGGCTGGCTGACTCGTTAGCCGAGCTTGACGCGTGTCGCAACTTGGCAAACTAATGGCACCAAAGCACTCCTGGGGTGGGTCCGGGTCCACATGCAAAGTTTCGGAGCTGCGCGACATCTCGCACTATGCTAACCAGCCCGTTTGCTAATTAGCCGAACTTTGCGCGCGTCGCAACTTTGCAAACTAATACCACCAAAGCACTCCCGGGGTCGGTCCGGGTCCAAATGCGAAGTATCGGAGCTGCGCGAAATCTCCCACAATGCTAATCAGCCCGCAGATCCCCAGGCGTGGCCGGCTGGCTGACTCGTTAGCCGAGCTTGACGCGTGTCGCAACTTGGCAAACTAATGGCACCAAAGCACTCCTGGGGTGGGTCCGGGTCCACATGCAAAGTTTCGGAGCTGCGCGACATCTCGCACTATGCTAACCAGCCCGTTTGCTAATTAGCCGAACTTTGCGCGCGTCGCAACTTTGCAAACTAATACCACCAAAGCACTCCCGGGGTCGGTCCGGGTCCAAATGCGAAGTATCGGAGCTGCGCGAAATCTCCCACTATGCTAATCAGCCCGCAGATCCCCAGGCGTGGCCGGCTGGCTGACTCGTTAGCCGAGCTTGACGCGTGTCGCAACTTGGCAAACTAATGGCACCAAAGCACTCCTGGGGTGGGTCCGGGTCCACATGCAAAGTTTCGGAGCTGCGCGACATCTCGCACTATGCTAACCAGCCCGTTTGCTAATTAGCCGAACTTTGCGCGCGTCGCAACTTTGCAAACTAATACCACCAAAGCACTCCCGGGGTCGGTCCGGGTCCAAATGCGAAGTATCGGAGCTGCGCGAAATCTCCCACTATGCTAATCAGCCCGCAGATCCCCAGGCGTGGCCGGCTGGCTGACTCGTTAGCCGAGCTTGACGCGTGTCGCAACTTGGCAAACTAATGGCACCAAAGCACTCCTGGGGTGGGTCCGGGTCCACATGCAAAGTTTCGGAGCTGCGCGACATCTCGCACTATGCTAACCAGCCCGTTTGCTAATTAGCCGAACTTTGCGCGCGTCGCAACTTTGCAAACTAATACCACCAAAGCACTCCCGGGGTCGGTCCGGGTCCAAATGCAAAGTATCGGAGCTGCGCGAAATCTCCCACTATGCTAATCAGCCCGCAGATCCCCAGGCGTGGCCGGCTGGCTGACTCGTTAGCCGAGCTTGACGCGTGTCGCAACTTGGCAAACTAATGGCACCAAAGCACTCCTGGGGTTGGTCCGGGTCCACATGCAAAGTTTCGGAGCTGCGCGACATCTCGCACTATGCTAACCAGCCCGTTTTCTAATTAGCCGAACTTTGCGCGCGTCGCAACTTTGCAAACTAATACCACCAAAGCACTCCCGGGGTCGGTCCGGGTCCAAATGCGAAGTATCGGAGCTGCGCGAAATCTCCCACTATGCTAATCAGCCCGCAGATCCCCAGGCGTGGCCGGCTGGCTGACTCGTTAGCCGAGCTTGACGCGTGTCGCAACTTGGCAAACTAATGGCACCAAAGCACTCCTGGGGTGGGTCCGGGTCCACATGCAAAGTTTCGGAGCTGCGCGACATCTCGCACTATGCTAACCAGCCCGTTTGCTAATTAGCCGAACTTTGCGCGCGTCGCAACTTTGCAAACTAATACCACCAAAGCACTCCCGGGGTCGGTCCGGGTCCAAATGCGAAGTATCGGAGCTGCGCGAAATCTCCCACTATGCTAATCAGCCCGCAGATCCCCAGGCGTGGCCGGCTGGCTGACTCGTTAGCCGAGCTTGACGCGTGTCGCAACTTGGCAAACTAATGGCACCAAAGCACTCCTGGGGTTGGTCCGGGTCCACATGCAAAGTTTCGGAGCTGCGCGACATCTCGCACTATGCTAACCAGCCCGTTTGCTAATTAGCCGAACTTTGCGCGCGTCGCAACTTTGCAAACTAATACCACCAAAGCACTCCCGGGGTCGGTCCGGGTCCAAATGCGAAGTATCGGAGCTGCGCGAAATCTCCCACTATGCTAATCAGCCCGCAGATCCCCAGGCGTGGCCGGCTGGCTGACTCGTTAGCCGAGCTTGACGCGTGTCGCAACTTGGCAAACTAATGGCACCAAAGCACTCCTGGGGTGGGTCCGGGTCCACATGCAAAGTTTCGGAGCTGCGCGACATCTCGCACTATGCTAACCAGCCCGTTTGCTAATTAGCCGAACTTTGCGCACGTCGCAACTTTGCAAACTAATACCACCAAAGCACTCCCGGGGTCGGTCCGGGTCCAAATGCGAAGTATCCGAGCTGCGCGAAATCTCCCACTATGCTAATCAGCCCGCAGATCCCCAGGCGTGGGCGGCTGGCTGACTCGTTCGCCGAGCTTGACGCGTGTCGCAACTTGGCAAACTAATGGCACCAAAGCACTCCTGGGGTGGGTCCGGGTCCACATGCAAAGTTTCGGAGCTGCGCGACATCTTGCACTATGCTAACCAGCCCGTTTGCTAATTAGCCGAACTTTGCGCGCGTCGCAACTTTGCAAACTAATACCACCAAAGCACTCCCGGGGTCGGTCCGGGTCCAAATGCGAAGTATCGGAGCTGCGCGAAATCTCCCACAATGCTAATCAGCCCGCAGATCCCCAGGCGTGGCCGGCTGGCTGACTCGTTAGCCGAGCTTGACGCGTGTCGCAACTTGGCAAACTAATGGCACCAAAGCACTCCTGGGGTGGGTCCGGGTCCACATGCAAAGTTTCGGAGCTGCGCGACATCTCGCACTATGCTAACCAGCCCGTTTGCTAATTAGCCGAACTTTGCGCGCGTCGCAACTTTGCAAACTAATACCACCAAAGCACTCCCGGGGTCGGTCCGGGTCCAAATGCGAAGTATCGGAGCTGCGCGAAATCTCCCACTATGCTAATCAGCCCGCAGATCCCCAGGCGTGGCCGGCTGGCTGACTCGTTAGCCGAGCTTGACGCGTGTCGCAACTTGGCAAACTAATGGCACCAAAGCACTCCTGGGGTGGGTCCGGGTCCACATGCAAAGTTTCGGAGCTGCGCGACATCTCGCACTATGCTAACCAGCCCGTTTGCTAATTAGCCGAACTTTGCGCGCGTCGCAACTTTGCAAACTAATACCACCAAAGCACTCCCGGGGTCGGTCCGGGTCCAAATGCGAAGTATCGGAGCTGCGCGAAATCTCCCACTATGCTAATCAGCCCGCAGATCCCCAGGCGTGGCCGGCTGGCTGACTCGTTAGCCGAGCTTGACGCGTGTCGCAACTTGGCAAACTAATGGCACCAAAGCACTCCTGGGGTGGGTCCGGGTCCACATGCAAAGTTTCGGAGCTGCGCGACATCTCGCACTATGCTAACCAGCCCGTTTGCTAATTAGCCGAACTTTGCGCGCGTCGCAACTTTGCAAACTAATACCACCAAAGCACTCCCGGGGTCGGTCCGGGTCCAAATGCGAAGTATCGGAGCTGCGCGAAATCTCCCACTATGCTAATCAGCCCGCAGATCCCCAGGCGTGGCCGGCTGGCTGACTCGTTAGCCGAGCTTGACGCGTGTCGCAACTTGCCAAACTAATGGCACCAAAGCACTCCTGGGGTGGGTCCGGGTCCACATGCAAAGTTTCGGAGCTGCGCGACATCTCGCACTATGCTAACCAGCCCGTTTGCTAATTAGCCGAACTTTGCGCGCGTCGCAACTTCGCAAACTAATACCACCAAAGCACTCCCGGGGTCGGTCCGGGTCCAAATGCGAAGTATCGGAGCTGCGCGAAATCTCCCACTATGCTAATCAGCCCGCAGATCCCCAGGCGTGGCCGGCTGGCTGAATCGTTAGCCGAGCTTGACGCGTGTCGCAACTTGGCAAACTAATGGCACCAAAGCACTCCTGGGGTGGGTCCGGGTCCACATGCAAAGTTTCGGAGCTGCGCGACATCTCGCACTATGCTAACCAGCCCGTTTGCTAATTAGCCGAACTTTGCGCGCGTCGCAACTTTGCAAAGTAATACCACCAAAGCACTCCCGGGGTCGGTCCGGGTCCAAATGCGAAGTATCGGAGCTGCGCGAAATCTCCCACTATGCTAATCAGCCCGCAGATCCCCAGGCGTGGCCGGCTGGCTGACTCGTTAGCCGAGCTTGACGCGTGTCGCAACTTGGCAAACTAATGGCACCAAAGCACTCCTGGGGTGGGTCCGGGTCCACATGCAAAGTTTCGGAGCTGCGCGACATCTCGCACTATGCTAACCAGCCCGTTTGCTAATTAGCCGAACTTTGCGCGCGTCGCAACTTTGCAAACTAATACCACCAAAGCACTCCCGGGGTCGGTCCGGGTCCAAATGCGAAGTATTGGAGCTGCGCGAAATCTCCCACTATGCTAATCAGCCCGCAGATCCCCAGGCGTGGCCGGCTGGCTGACTCGTTAGCCGAGCTTGACGCGTGTCGCAACTTGGCAAACTAATGGCACCAAAGCACTCCTGGGGTGGGTCCGGGTCCACATGCAAAGTTTCGGAGCTGCGCGACATCTCGCACTATGCTAACCAGCCCGTTTGCTAATTAGCCGAACTTTGCGCGCGTCGCAACTTTGCAAACTAATACCACCAAAGCACTCCCGGGGTCGGTCCGGGTCCAAATGCGAAGTATCGGAGCTGCGCGAAATCTCCCACTATGCTAATCAGCCCGCAGATCCCCAGGCGTGGCCGGCTGGCTGACTCGTTAGCCGAGCTTGACGCGTGTCGCAACTTGGCAAACTAATGGCACCAAAGCACTCCTGGGGTGGGTCCGGGTCCACATGCAAAGTTTCGGAGCTGCGCGACATCTCGCACTATGCTAACCAGCCCGTTTGCTAATTAGCCGAACTTTGCGCGCGTCGCAACTTTGCAAACTAATACCACCAAAGCACTCCCGGGGTCGGTCCGGGTCCAAATGCGAAGTATCGGAGCTGCGCGAAATCTCCCACTATGCTAATCAGCCCGCAGATCCCCAGGCGTGGCCGGCTGGCTGACTCGTTAGCCGAGCTTGACGCGTGTCGCAACTTGCCAAACTAATGGCACCAAAGCACTCCTGGGGTGGGTCCGGGTCCACATGCAAAGTTTCGGAGCTGCGCGACATCTCGCACTATGCTAACCAGCCCGTTTGCTAATTAGCCGAACTTTGCGCGCGTCGCAACTTCGCAAACTAATACCACCAAAGCACTCCCGGGGTCGGTCCGGGTCCAAATGCGAAGTATCGGAGCTGCGCGAAATCTCCCACTATGCTAATCAGCCCGCAGATCCCCAGGCGTGGCCGGCTGGCTGAATCGTTAGCCGAGCTTGACGCGTGTCGCAACTTGGCAAACTAATGGCACCAAAGCACTCCTGGGGTGGGTCCGGGTCCACATGCAAAGTTTCGGAGCTGCGCGACATCTCGCACTATGCTAACCAGCCCGTTTGCTAATTAGCCGAACTTTGCGCGCGTCGCAACTTTGCAAAGTAATACCACCAAAGCACTCCCGGGGTCGGTCCGGGTCCAAATGCGAAGTATCGGAGCTGCGCGAAATCTCCCACTATGCTAATCAGCCCGCAGATCCCCAGGCGTGGCCGGCTGGCTGACTCGTTAGCCGAGCTTGACGCGTGTCGCAACTTGGCAAACTAATGGCACCAAAGCACTCCTGGGGTGGGTCCGGGTCCACATGCAAAGTTTCGGAGCTGCGCGACATCTCGCACTATGCTAACCAGCCCGTTTGCTAATTAGCCGAACTTTGCGCGCGTCGCAACTTTGCAAACTAATACCACCAAAGCACTCCCGGGGTCGGTCCGGGTCCAAATGCGAAGTATCGGAGCTGCGCGAAATCTCCCACTATGCTAATCAGCCCGCAGATCCCCAGGCGTGGCCGGCTGGCTGACTCGTTAGCCGAGCTTGACGCGTGTCGCAACTTGGCAAACTAATGGCACCAAAGCACTCCTGGGGTGGGTCCGGGTCCACATGCAAAGTTTCGGAGCTGCGCGACATCTCGCACTATGCTAACCAGCCCGTTTGCTAATTAGCCGAACTTTGCGCGCGTCGCAACTTTGCAAACTAATACCACCAAAGCACTCCCGGGGTCGGTCCGGGTCCAAATGCGAAGTATCGGAGCTGCGCGAAATCTCCCACTATGCTAATCAGCCCGCAGATCCCCAGGCGTGGCCGGCTGGCTGACTCGTTAGCCGAGCTTGACGCGTGTCGCAACTTGGCAAACTAATGGCACCAAAGCACTCCTGGGGTGGGTCCGGGTCCACATGCAAAGTTTCGGAGCTGCGCGACATCTCGCACTATGCTAACCAGCCCGTTTGCTAATTAGCCGAACTTTGCGCGCGTCGCAACTTTGCAAACTAATACCACCAAAGCACTCCCGGGGTCGGTCCGGGTCCAAATGCGAAGTATCGGAGCTGCGCGAAATCTCCCACTATGCTAATCAGCCCGCAGATCCCCAGGCGTGGCCGGCTGGCTGACTCGTTAGCCGAGCTTGACGCGTGTCGCAACTTGGCAAACTAATGGCACCAAAGCACTCCTGGGGTGGGTCCGGGTCCACATGCAAAGTTTCGGAGCTGCGCGACATCTCGCACTATGCTAACCAGCCCGTTTGCTAATTAGCCGAACTTTGCACGCGTCGCAACTTTGCAAACTAATACCACCAAAGCACTCCCGGGGTCGGTCCGGGTCCAAATGCGAAGTATCGGAGCTGCGCGAAATCTCCCACTATGCTAATCAGCCCGCAGATCCCCAGGCGTGGCCGGCTGGCTGACTCGTTAGCCGAGCTTGACGCGTGTCGCAACTTGGCAAACTAATGGCACCAAAGCACTCCTGGGGTGGGTCCGGGTCCACATGCAAAGTTTCGGAGCTGCGCGACATCTCGCACTATGCTAACCAGCCCGTTTGCTAATTAGCCGAACTTTGCGCGCGTCGCAACTTTGCAAACTAATACCACCAAAGCACTCCCGGGGTCGGTCCGGGTCCAAATGCGAAGTATCGGAGCTGCGCGAAATCTCCCACTATGCTAATCAGCCCGCAGATCCCCAGGCGTGGCCGGCTGGCTGACTCGTTAGCCGAGCTTGACGCGTGTCGCAACTTGGCAAACTAATGGCACCAAAGCACTCCTGGGGTGGGTCTGGGTCCACATGCAAAGTTTCGGAGCTGCGCGACATCTCGCACTATGCTAACCAGCCCGTTTGCTAATTAGCCGAACTTTGCGCGCGTCGCAACTTTGCAAACTAATACCACCAAAGCACTCCCGGGGTCGGTCCGGGTCCAAATGCGAAGTATCGGAGCTGCGCGAAATCTCCCACTATGCTAATCAGCCCGCAGATCCCCAGGCGTGGCCGGCTGGCTGTCTCGTTAGCCGAGCTTGACGCGTGTCGCAACTTGGCAAACTAATGGCACCAAAGCACTCCTGGGGTGGGTCCGGGTCCACATGCAAAGTTTCGGAGCTGCGCGACATCTCGCACTATGCTAACCAGCCCGTTTGCTAATTAGCCGAACTTTGCGCGCGTCGCAACTTTGCAAACTAATACCACCAAAGCACTCCCGGGGTCGGTCCGGGTCCAAATGCGAAGTATCGGAGCTGCGCGAAATCTCCCACTATGCTAATCAGCCCGCAGATCCCCAGGCATGGCCGGCTGGCTGACTCGTTAGCCGAGCTTGACGCGTGTCGCAACTTGGCAAACTAATGGCACCAAAGCACTCCTGGGGTGGGTCCGGGTCCACATGCAAAGTTTCGGAGCTGCGCGACATCTCGCACTATGCTAACCAGCCCGTTTGCTAATTAGCCGAACTTTGCGCGCGTCGCAACTTTGCAAACTAATACCACCAAAGCACTCCCGGGGTCGGTCCGGGTCCAAATGCGAAGTATCGGAGCTGCGCGAAATCTCCCACTATGCTAATCAGCCCGCAGATCCCCAGGCGTGGCCGGCTGGCTGACTCGTTAGCCGAGCTTGACGCGTGTCGCAACTTGGCAAACTAATGGCACCAAAGCACTCCTGGGGTGGGTCCGGGTCCACATGCAAAGTTTCGGAGCTGCGCGACATCTCGCACTATGCTAACCAGCCCGTTTGCTAATTAGCCGAACTTTGCGCGCGTCGCAACTTTGCAAACTAATACCACCAAAGCACTCCCGGGGTCGGTCCGGGTCCAAATGCGAAGTATCGGAGCTGCGCGAAATCTCCCACTATGCTAATCAGCCCGCAGATCCCCAGGCGTGGCCGGCTTGCTGACTCGTTAGCCGAGCTTGACGCGTGTCGCAACTTGGCAAACTAATGGCACCAAAGCACTCCTGGGGTGGGTCTGGGTCCACATGCAAAGTTTCGGAGCTGCGCGACATCTCGCACTATGCTAACCAGCCCGTTTGCTAATTAGCCGAACTTTGCGCGCGTCGCAACTTTGCAAACTAATACCACCAAAGCACTCCCGGGGTCGGTCCGGGTCCAAATGCGAAGTATCGGAGCTGCGCGAAATCTCCCACTATGCTAATCAGCCCGCAGATCCCCAGGCGTGGCCGGCTGGCTGACTCGTTAGCCGAGCTTGACGCGTGTCGCAACTTGGCAAACTAATGGCACCAAAGCACTCCTGGGGTGGGTCCGGGTCCACATGCAAAGTTTCGGAGCTGCGCGACATCTCGCACTATGCTAACCAGCCCGTTTGCTAATTAGCCGAACTTTGCGCGCGTCGCAACTTTGCAAACTAATACCACCAAAGCACTCCCGGGGTAGGTCCGGGTCCAAATGCGAAGTATCGGAGCTGCGCGAAATCTCCCACTATGCTAATCAGCCCGCAGATCCCCAGGCGTGGCCGGCTGGCTGACTCGTTAGCCGAGCTTGACGCGTGTCGCAACTTGGCAAACTAATGGCACCAAAGCACTCCTGGGGTGGGTCCGGGTCCACATGCAAAGTTTCGGAGCTGCGCGACATCTCGCACTATGCTAACCAGCCCGTTTGCTAATTAGCCGAACTTTGCGCGCGTCGCAACTTTGCAAACTAATACAACCAAAGCACTCCCGGGGTCGGTCCGGATCCAAATGCGAAGTATCGGAGCTGCGCGAAATTTCCCACTATGCTAATCAGCCCGCAGATCCCCAGGCGTGGCCGGCTGGCTGACTCGTTAGCCGAGCTTGACGCGTGTCGCAACTTGGCAAACTAATGGCACCAAAGCACTCCTGGGGTGGGTCCGGGTCCACATGCAAAGTTTCGGAGCTGCGCGACATCTCGCACTATGCTAACCAGCCCGTTTGCTAATTAGCCGAACTTTGCGCGCGTCGCAACTTTGCAAAGTAATACCACCAAAGCACTCCCGGGGTCGGTCCGGGTCCAAATGCGAAGTATCGGAGCTGCGCGAAATCTCCCACTATGCTAATCAGCCCGCAGATCCCCAGGCGTGGCCGGCTGGCTGACTTGTTAGCCGAGCTTGACGCGTGTCGCAACTTGGCAAACTAATGGCACCAAAGCACTCCTGGGGTGGGTCCGGGTCCACATGCAAAGTTTCGGAGCTGCGCGACATCTCGCACTATGCTAACCAGCCCGTTTGCTAATTAGCCGAACTTTGCGCGCGTCGCAACTTTGCAAACTAATACCACCAAAGCACTCCCGGGGTCGGTCCGGGTCCAAATGCGAAGTATCGGAGCTGCGCGAAATCTCCCACTATGCTAATCAGCCCGCAGATCCCCAGGCGTGGCCGGCTGGCTGACTCGTTAGCCGAGCTTGACGCGTGTCGCAACTTGGCAAACTAATGGCACCAAAGCACTCCTGGGGTGGGTCCGGGTCCACATGCAAAGTTTCGGAGCTGCGCGACATCTCGCACTATGCTAACCAGCCCGTTTGCTAATTAGCCGAACTTTGCGCGCGTCGCAACTTTGCAAACTAATACCACCAAAGCACTCCCGGGGTCGGTCCGGGTCCAAATGCGAAGTATCGGAGCTGCGCGAAATCTCCCACTATGCTAATCAGCCCGCAGATCCCCAGGCGTGGCCGGCTGGCTGACTCGTTAGCCGAGCTTGACGCGTGTCGCAACTTGGCAAACTAATGGCACCAAAGCACTCCTGGGGTGGGTCCGGGTCCACATGCAAAGTTTCGGAGCTGCGCGACATCTCGCACTATGCTAACCAGCCCGTTTGCTAATTAGCCGAACTTTGCGCGCGTCGCAACTTTGCAAACTAATACCACCAAAGCACTCCCGGGGTCGGTCCGGGTCCAAATGCGAAGTATCGGAGCTGCGCGAAATCTCCCACTATGCTAATCAGCCCGCAGATCCCCAGGCGTGGCCGGCTGGCTGACTCGTTAGCCGAGCTTGACGCGTGTCGCAACTTGGCAAACTAATGGCACCAAAGCACTCCTGGGGTGGGTCCGGGTCCACATGCAAAGTTTCGGAGCTGCGCGACATCTCGCACTATGCTAACCAGCCCGTTTGCTAATTAGCCGAACTTTGCGCGCGTCGCAACTTTGCAAACTAATACCACCAAAGCACTCCCGGGGTCGGTCCGGGTCCAAATGCGAAGTATCGGAGCTGCGCGAAATCTCCCACTATGCTAATCAGCCCGCAGATCCCCAGGCGTGGCCGGCTGGCTGACTCGTTAGCCGAGCTTGACGCGTGTCGCAACTTGGCAAACTAATGGCACCAAAGCACTCCTGGGGTGGGTCCGGGTCCACATGCAAAGTTTCGGAGCTGCGCGACATCTCGCACTATGCTAACCAGCCCGTTTGCTAATTAGCCGAACTTTGCGCGCGTCGCAACTTTGCAAACTAATACCACCAAAGCACTCCCGGGGTCGGTCCGGGTCCAAATGCGAAGTATCGGAGCTGCGCGAAATCTCCCACTATGCTAATCAGCCCGCAGATCCCCAGGCGTGGCCGGCTGGCTGACTCGTTAGCCGAGCTTGACGCGTGTCGCAACTTGGCAAACTAATGGCACCAAAGCACTCCTGGGGTAGGTCCGGGTCCACATGCAAAGTTTCGGAGCTGCGCGACATCTCGCACTATGCTAACCAGCCCGTTTGCTAATTAGCCGAACTTTGCGCGCGTCGCAACTTTGCAAACTAATACAACCAAAGCACTCCCGGGGTCGGTCCGGATCCAAATGCGAAGTATCGGAGCTGCGCGAAATTTCCCACTATGCTAATCAGCCCGCAGATCCCCAGGCGTGGCCGGCTGGCTGACTCGTTAGCCGAGCTTGACGCGTGTCGCAACTTGGCAAACTAATGGCACCAAAGCACTCCTGGGGTGGGTCCGGGTCCACATGCAAAGTTTCGGAGCTGCGCGACATCTCGCACTATGCTAACCAGCCCGTTTGCTAATTAGCCGAACTTTGCGCGCGTCGCAACTTTGCAAAGTAATACCACCAAAGCACTCCCGGGGTCGGTCCGGGTCCAAATGCGAAGTATCGGAGCTGCGCGAAATCTCCCACTATGCTAATCAGCCCGCAGATCCCCAGGCGTGGCCGGCTGGCTGACTTGTTAGCCGAGCTTGACGCGTGTCGCAACTTGGCAAACTAATGGCACCAAAGCACTCCTGGGGTGGGTCCGGGTCCACATGCAAAGTTTCGGAGCTGCGCGACATCTCGCACTATGCTAACCAGCCCGTTTGCTAATTAGCCGAACTTTGCGCGCGTCGCAACTTTGCAAACTAATACCACCAAAGCACTCCCGGGGTCGGTCCGGGTCCAAATGCGAAGTATCGGAGCTGCGCGAAATCTCCCACTATGCTAATCAGCCCGCAGATCCCCAGGCGTGGCCGGCTGGCTGACTCGTTAGCCGAGCTTGACGCGTGTCGCAACTTGGCAAACTAATGGCACCAAAGCACTCCTGGGGTGGGTCCGGGTCCACATGCAAAGTTTCGGAGCTGCGCGACATCTCGCACTATGCTAACCAGCCCGTTTGCTAATTAGCCGAACTTTGCGCGCGTCGCAACTTTGCAAACTAATACCACCAAAGCACTCCCGGGGTCGGTCCGGGTCCAAATGCGAAGTATCGGAGCTGCGCGAAATCTCCCACTATGCTAATCAGCCCGCAGATCCCCAGGCGTGGCCGGCTGGCTGACTCGTTAGCCGAGCTTGACGCGTGTCGCAACTTGGCAAACTAATGGCACCAAAGCACTCCTGGGGTGGGTCCGGGTCCACATGCAAAGTTTCGGAGCTGCGCGACATCTCGCACTATGCTAACCAGCCCGTTTGCTAATTAGCCGAACTTTGCGCGCGTCGCAACTTTGCAAACTAATACCACCAAAGCACTCCCGGGGTCGGTCCGGTCCAAATGCGAAGTATCGGAGCTGCGCGAAATCTCCCACTATGCTAATCAGCCCGCAGATCCCCAGGCGTGGCCGGCTGGCTGACTCGTTAGCCGAGCTTGACGCGTGTCGCAACTTGGCAAACTAATGGCACCAAAGCACTCCTGGGGTGGGTCCGGGTCCACATGCAAAGTTTCGGAGCTGCGCGACATCTCGCACTATGCTAACCAGCCCGTTTGCTAATTAGCCGAACTTTGCGCGCGTCGCAACTTTGCAAACTAATACCACCAAAGCACTCCCGGGGTCGGTCCGGGTCCAAATGCGAAGTATCGGAGCTGCGCGAAATCTCCCACTATGCTAATCAGCCCGCAGATCCCCAGGCGTGGCCGGCTGGCTGACTCGTTAGCCGAGCTTGACGCGTGTCGCAACTTGGCAAACTAATGGCACCAAAGCACTCCTGGGGTGGGTCCGGGTCCACATGCAAAGTTTCGGAGCTGCGCGACATCTCGCACTATGCTAACCAGCCCGTTTGCTAATTAGCCGAACTTTGCGCGCGTCGCAACTTTGCAAACTAATACCACCAAAGCACTCCCGGGGTCGGTCCGGGTCCAAATGCGAAGTATCGGAGCTGCGCGAAATCTCCCACTATGCTAATCAGCCCGCAGATCCCCAGGCGTGGCCGGCTGGCTGACTCGTTAGCCGAGCTTGACGCGTGTCGCAACTTGGCAAACTAATGGCACCAAAGCACTCCTGGGGTGGGTCCGGGTCCACATGCAAAGTTTCGGAGCTGCGCGACATCTCGCACTATGCTAACCAGCCCGTTTGCTAATTAGCCGAACTTTGCGCGCGTCGCAACTTTGCAAACTAATACCACCAAAGCACTCCCGGGGTCGGTCCGGGTCCAAATGCGAAGTATCGGAGCTGCGCGAAATCTCCCACTATGCTAATCAGCCCGCAGATCCCCAGGCGTGGCCGGCTGGCTGACTCGTTAGCCGAGCTTGAGCGTGTCGCAACTTGGCAAACTAATGGCACCAAAGCACTCCTGGGGTGGGTCCGGGTCCACATGCAAAGTTTCGGAGCTGCGCGACATCTCGCACTATGCTAACCAGCCCGTTTGCTAATTAGCCGAACTTTGCGCGCGTCGCAACTTTGCAAACTAATACCACCAAAGCACTCCCGGGGTCGGTCCGGGTCCAAATGCGAAGTATCGGAGCTGCGCGAAATCTCCCACTATGCTAATCAGCCCGCAGATCCCCAGGCGTGGCCGGCTGGCTGACTCGTTAGCCGAGCTTGACGCGTGTCGCAACTTGGCAAACTAATGGCACCAAAGCACTCCTGGGGTGGGTCCGGGTCCACATGCAAAGTTTCGGAGCTGCGCGACATCTCGCACTATGCTAACCAGCCCGTTTGCTAATTAGCCGAACTTTGCGCGCGTCGCAACTTTGCAAACTAATACCACCAAAGCACTCCCGGGGTCGGTCCGGGTCCAAATGCGAAGTATCGGAGCTGCGCGAAATCTCCCACTATGCTAATCAGCCCGCAGATCCCCAGGCGTGGCCGGCTGGCTGACTCGTTAGCCGAGCTTGACGCGTGTCGCAACTTGGCAAACTAATGGCACCAAAGCACTCCTGGGGTGGGTCCGGGTCCACATGCAAAGTTTCGGAGCTGCGCGACATCTCGCACTATGCTAACCAGCCCGTTTGCTAATTAGCCGAACTTTGCGCGCGTCGCAACTTTGCAAACTAATACCACCAAAGCACTCCCGGGGTCGGTCCGGGTCCAAATGCGAAGTATCGGAGCTGCGCGAAATCTCCCACAATGCTAATCAGCCCGCAGATCCCCAGGCATGGCCGGCTGGCTGACTCGTTAGCCGAGCTTGACGCTTGTCGCAACTTGGCAAACTAATGGCACCAAAGCACTCCTGGGGTGGGTCCGGGTCCACATGCAAAGTTTCGGAGCTGCGCGACATCTCGCACTATGCTAACCAGCCCGTTTGCTAATTAGCCGAACTTTGCGCGCGTCGCAACTTTGCAAACTAATACCACCAAAGCACTCCCGGGGTCGGTCCGGGTCCAAATGCGAAGTATCGGAGCTGCGCGAAATCTCCCACTATGCTAATCAGCCCGCAGATCCCCAGGCGTGGCCGGCTGGCTGACTCGTTAGCCGAGCTTGACGCGTGTCGCAACTTGGCAAACTAATGGCACCAAAGCACTCCTGGGGTGGGTCCGGGTCCACATGCAAAGTTTCGGAGCTGCGCGACATCTCGCACTATGCTAACCAGCCCGTTTGCTAATTAGCCGAACTTTGCGCGCGTCGCAACTTTGCAAACTAATACCACCAAAGCACTCCCGGGGTCGGTCCGGGTCCAAATGCGAAGTATCGGAGCTGCGCAAAATCTCCCACTATGCTAATCAGCCCGCAGATCCCCAGGCGTGGCCGGCTGGCTGACTCGTTAGCCGAGCTTGACGCGTGTCGCAACTTGGCAAACTAATGGCACCAAAGCACTCCTGGGGTGGGTCCGGGTCCACATGCAAAGTTTCGGAGCTGCGCGACATCTCGCACTATGCTAACCAGCCCGTTTGCTAATTAGCCGAACTTTGCGCGCGTCGCAACTTTGCAAACTAATACCACCAAAGCACTCCCGGGGTCGGTCCGGGTCCAAATGCGAAGTATCGGAGCTGCGCGAAATCTCCCACTATGCTAATCAGCCCGCAGATCCCCAGGCGTGGCCGGCTGGCTGACTCGTTAGCCGAGCTTGACGCGTGTCGCAACTTGGCAAACTAATGGCACCAAAGCACTCCTGGGGTGGGTCCGGGTCCACATGCAAAGTTTCGGAGCTGCGCGACATCTCGCACTATGCTAACCAGCCCGTTTGCTAATTAGCCGAACTTTGCGCACGTCGCAACTTTGCAAACTAATACCACCAAAGCACTCCCGGGGTCGGTCCGGGTCCAAATGCGAAGTATCGGAGCTGCGCGAAATCTCCCACTATGCTAATCAGCCCGCAGATCCCCAGGCGTGGCCGGCTGGCTGACTCGTTAGCCGAGCTTGACGCGTGTCGCAACTTGGCAAACTAATGGCACCAAAGCACTCCTGGGGTGGGTCCGGGTCCACATGCAAAGTTTCGGAGCTGCGCGACATCTCGCACTATGCTAACCAGCCCGTTTGCTAATTAGCCGAACTTTGCGCGCGTCGCAACTTTGCAAATTAATACCACCAAAGCACTCCCGGGGTCGGTCCGGGTCCAAATGCGAAGTATCGGAGCTGCGCGAAATCTCCCACTATGCTAATCAGCCCGCAGATCCCCAGGCGTGGCCGGATGGCTGACTCGTTAGCCGAGCTTGACGCGTGTCGCAACTTGGCAAACTAATGGCACCAAAGCACTCCTGGGGTGGGTCCGGGGCCACATGCAAAGTTTCGGAGCTGCGCGACATCTCGCACTATGCTAACCAGCCCGTTTGCTAATTAGCCGAACTTTGCGCGCGTCGCAACTTTGCAAACTAATACCACCAAAGCACTCCCGGGGTCGGTCCGGGTCCAAATGCGAAGTATCGGAGCTGCGCGAAATCTCCCACTATGCTAATCAGCCCGCAGATCCCCAGGCGTGGCCGGCTGGCTGACTCGTTAGCCGAGCTTGACGCGTGTCGCAACTTGGCAAACTAATGGCACCAAAGCACTCCTGGGGTGGGTCCGGGTCCACATGCAAAGTTTCGGAGCTGCGCGACATCTCGCACTATGCTAACCAGCCCGTTTGCTAATTAGCCGAACTTTGCGCGCGTCGCAACTTTGCAAACTAATACCACCAAAGCACTCCCGGGGTCGGTCCGGGTCCAAATGCGAAGTATCGGAGCTGCGCGAAATCTCCCACTATGCTAATCAGCCCGCAGATCCCCAGGCGTGGCCGGCTGGCTGACTCGTTAGCCGAGCTTGACGCGTGTCGCAACTTGGCAAACTAATGGCACCAAAGCACTCCTGGGGTGGGTCCGGGTCCACATGCAAAGTTTCGGAGCTGCGCGACATCTCGCACTATGCTAACCAGCCCGTTTGCTAATTAGCCGAACTTTGCGCGTGTCGCAACTTTGCAAACTAATACCACCAAAGCACTCCCGGGGTCGGTCCGGGTCCAAATGCGAAGTATCGGAGCTGCGCGAAATCTCCCACTATGCTAATCAGCCCGCAGATCCCCAGGCGTGGCCGGCTGGCTGACTCGTTAGCCGAGCTTGACGCGTGTCGCAACTTGGCAAACTAATGGCACCAAAGCACTCCTGGGGTGGGTCCGGGTCCACATGCAAAGTTTCGGAGCTGCGCGACATCTCGCACTATGCTAACCAGCCCGTTTGCTAATTAGCCGAACTTTGCGCGCGTCGCAACTTTGCAAACTAATACCACCAAAGCACTCCCGGGGTCGGTCCGGGTCCAAATGCGAAGTATCGGAGCTGCGCGAAATCTCCCACTATCCTAATCAGCCCGCAGATCCCCAGGCGTGGCCGGCTGGCTGACTCGTTAGCCGAGCTTGACGCGTGTCGCAACTTGGCAAACTAATGGCACCAAAGCACTCCTGGGGTGGGTCCGGGTCCACATGCAAAGTTTCGGAGCTGCGCGACATCTCGCACTATGCTAACCAGCCCGTTTGCTAATTAGCCGAACTTTGCGCGCGTCGCAACTTTGCAAACTAATACCACCAAAGCACTCCCGGGGTCGGTCCGGGTCCAAATGCGAAGTATCGGAGCTGCGCGAAATCTCCCACTATGCTAATCAGCCCGCAGATCCCCAGGCGTGGCCGGCTGGCTGACTCGTTAGCCGAGCTTGACGCGTGTCGCAACTTGGCAAACTAATGGCACCAAAGCACTCCTGGGGTGGGTCCGGGTCAACATGCAAAGTTTCGGAGCTGCGCGACATCTCGCACTATGCTAACCAGCCCGTTTGCTAATTAGCCGAACTTTGCGCGCGTCGCAACTTTGCAAACTAATACCACCAAAGCACTCCCGGGGTCGGTCCGGGTCCAAATGCGAAGTATCGGAGCTGCGCGAAATCTCCCACTATGCTAATCAGCCCGCAGATCCCCAGGCGTGGCCGGCTGGCTGACTCGTTAGCCGAGCTTGACGCGTGTCGCAACTTGGCAAACTAATGGCACCAAAGCACTCCTGGGGTGGGTCCGGGTCCACATGCAAAGTTTCGGAGCTGCGCGACATCTCGCACTATGCTAACCAGCCCGTTTGCTAATTAGCCGAACTTTGCGCGCGTCGCAACTTTGCAAACTAATACCACCAAAGCACTCCCGGGGTCGGTCCGGGTCCAAATGCGAAGTATCGGAGCTGCGCGAAATCTCCCACTATGCTAATCAGCCCGCAGATCCCCAGGCGTGGCCGGCTGGCTGACTCGTTAGCCGAGCTTGACGCGTGTCGCAACTTGGCAAACTAATGGCACCAAAGCACTCCTGGGGTGGGTCCGGGTCCACATGCAAAGTTTCGGAGCTGCGCGACATCTCGCACTATGCTAACCAGCCCGTTTGCTAATTAGCCGAACTTTGCGCGCGTCGCAACTTTGCAAACTAATACCACCAAAGCACTCCCGGGGTCGGTCCGGGTCCAAATGCGAAGTATCGGAGCTGCGCGAAATCTCCCACTATGCTAATCAGCCCGCAGATCCCCAGGCGTGGCCGGCTGGCTGACTCGTTAGCCGAGCTTGACGCGTGTCGCAACTTGGCAAACTAATGGCACCAAAGCACTCCTGGGGTGGGTCCGGGTCCACATGCAAAGTTTCGGAGCTGCGCGACATCTCGCACTATGCTAACCAGCCCGTTTGCTAATTAGCCGAACTTTGCGCGCGTCGCAACTTTGCAAACTAATACCACCAAAGCACTCCCGGGGTCGGTCCGGGTCCAAATGCGAAGTATCGGAGCTGCGCGAAATCTCCCACTATGCTAATCAGCCCGCAGATCCCCAGGCGTGGCCGGCTGGCTGACTCGTTAGCCGAGCTTGACGCGTGTCGCAACTTGGCAAACTAATGGCACCAAAGCACTCCTGGGGTGGGTCCGGGTCCACATGCAAAGTTTCGGAGCTGCGCGACATCTCGCACTATGCTAACCAGCCCGTTTGCTAATTAGCCGAACTTTGCGCGCGTCGCAACTTTGCAAACTAATACCACCAAAGCACTCCCGGGGTCGGTCCGGGTCCAAATGCGAAGTATCGGAGCTGCGCGAAATCTCCCACTATGCTAATCAGCCCGCAGATCCCCAGGCGTGGCCGGCTGGCTGACTCGTTAGCCGAGCTTGACGCGTGTCGCAACTTGGCAAACTAATGGCACCAAAGCACTCCTGGGGTGGGTCCGGGTCCACATGCAAAGTTTCGGAGCTGCGCGACATCTCGCACTATGCTAACCAGCCCGTTTGCTAATTAGCCGAACTTTGCGCGCGTCGCAACTTTGCAAACTAATACCACCAAAGCACTCCCGGGGTCGGTCCGGGTCCAAATGCGAAGTATCGGAGCTGCGCGAAATCTCCCACTATGCTAATCAGCCCGCAGATCCCCAGGCGTGGCCGGCTGGCTGACTCGTTAGCCGAGCTTGACGCGTGTCGCAACTTGGCAAACTAATGGCACCAAAGCACTCCTGGGGTGGGTCCGGGTCCACATGCAAAGTTTCGGAGCTGCGCGACATCTCGCACTATGCTAACCAGCCCGTTTGCTAATTAGCCGAACTTTGCGCGCGTCGCAACTTTGCAAACTAATACCACCAAAGCACTCCCGGGGTCGGTCCGGGTCCAAATGCGAAGTATCGGAGCTGCGCGAAATCTCCCACTATGCTAATCAGCCCGCAGATCCCCAGGCGTGGCCGGCTGGCTGACTCGTTAGCCGAGCTTGACGCGTGTCGCAACTTGGCAAACTAATGGCACCAAAGCACTCCTGGGGTGGGTCCGGGTCCACATGCAAAGTTTCGGAGCTGCGCGACATCTCGCACTATGCTAACCAGCCCGTTTGCTAATTAGCCGAACTTTGCGCGCGTCGCAACTTTGCAAACTAATACCACCAAAGCACTCCCGGGGTCGGTCCGGGTCCAAATGCGAAGTATCGGAGCTGCGCGAAATCTCCCACTATGCTAATCAGCCCGCAGATCCCCAGGCGTGGCCGGCTGGCTGACTCGTTAGCCGAGCTTGACGCGTGTCGCAACTTGGCAAACTAATGGCACCAAAGCACTCCTGGGGTGGGTCCGGGTCCACATGCAAAGTTTCGGAGCTGCGCGACATCTCGCACTATGCTAACCAGCCCGTTTGCTAATTAGCCGAACTTTGCGCGCGTCGCAACTTTGCAAACTAATACCACCAAAGCACTCCCGGGGTCGGTCCGGGTCCAAATGCGAAGTATCGGAGCTGCGCGAAATCTCCCACTATGCTAATCAGCCCGCAGATCCCCAGGCGTGGCCGGCTGGCTGACTCGTTAGCCGAGCTTGACGCGTGTCGCAACTTGGCAAACTAATGGCACCAAAGCACTCCTGGGGTGGGTCCGGGTCCACATGCAAAGTTTCGGAGCTGCGCGACATCTCGCACTATGCTAACCAGCCCGTTTGCTAATTAGCCGAACTTTGCGCGCGTCGCAACTTTGCAAACTAATACCACCAAAGCACTCCCGGGGTCGGTCCGGGTCCAAATGCGAAGTATCGGAGCTGCGCGAAATCTCCCACTATGCTAATCAGCCCGCAGATCCCCAGGCGTGGCCGGCTGGCTGACTCGTTAGCCGAGCTTGACGCGTGTCGCAACTTGGCAAACTAATGGCACCAAAGCACTCCTGGGGTGGGTCCGGGTCCACATGCAAAGTTTCGGAGCTGCGCGACATCTCGCACTATGCTAACCAGCCCGTTTGCTAATTAGCCGAACTTTGCGCGCGTCGCAACTTTGCAAACTAATACCACCAAAGCACTCCCGGGGTCGGTCCGGGTCCAAATGCGAAGTATCGGAGCTGCGCGAAATCTCCCACTATGCTAATCAGCCCGCAGATCCCCAGGCGTGGCCGGCTGGCTGACTCGTTAGCCGAGCTTGACGCGTGTCGCAACTTGGCAAACTAATGGCACCAAAGCACTCCTGGGGTGGGTCCGGGTCCACATGCAAAGTTTCGGAGCTGCGCGACATCTCGCACTATGCTAACCAGCCCGTTTGCTAATTAGCCGAACTTTGCGCGCGTCGCAACTTTGCAAACTAATACCACCAAAGCACTCCCGGGGTCGGTCCGGGTCCAAATGCGAAGTATCGGAGCTGCGCGAAATCTCCCACTATGCTAATCAGCCCGCAGATCCCCAGGCGTGGCCGGCTGGCTGACTCGTTAGCCGAGCTTGACGCGTGTCGCAACTTGGCAAACTAATGGCACCAAAGCACTCCTGGGGTGGGTCCGGGTCCACATGCAAAGTTTCGGAGCTGCGCGACATCTCGCACTATGCTAACCAGCCCGTTTGCTAATTAGCCGAACTTTGCGCGCGTCGCAACTTTGCAAACTAATACCACCAAAGCACTCCCGGGGTCGGTCCGGGTCCAAATGCGAAGTATCGGAGCTGCGCGAAATCTCCCACTATGCTAATCAGCCCGCAGATCCCCAGGCGTGGCCGGCTGGCTGACTCGTTAGCCGAGCTTGACGCGTGTCGCAACTTGGCAAACTAATGGCACCAAAGCACTCCTGGGGTGGGTCCGGGTCCACATGCAAAGTTTCGGAGCTGCGCGACATCTCGCACTATGCTAACCAGCCCGTTTGCTAATTAGCCGAACTTTGCGCGCGTCGCAACTTTGCAAACTAATACCACCAAAGCACTCCCGGGGTCGGTCCGGGTCCAAATGCGAAGTATCGGAGCTGCGCGAAATCTCCCACTATGCTAATCAGCCCGCAGATCCCCAGGCGCGGCCGGCTGGCTGACTCGTTAGCCGAGCTTGACGCGTGTCGCAACTTGGCAAACTAAT
This sequence comes from Micromussa lordhowensis, assembly GCA_964020085.1. Classification (NCBI taxonomy): domain Eukaryota; kingdom Metazoa; phylum Cnidaria; class Anthozoa; order Scleractinia; family Lobophylliidae; genus Micromussa; species Micromussa lordhowensis. Next base: position 54,666 of record CAXHUQ010000637.1, on the reverse strand, counting down.
GGCACCAAAGCACTCCTGGGGTGGGTCCGGGTCCACATGCAAAGTTTCGGAGCTGCGCGACATCTCGCACTATGCTAACCAGCCCGTTTGCTAATTAGCCGAACTTTGCGCGCGTCGCAACTTTGCAAACTAATACCACCAAAGCACTCCCGGGGTCGGTCCGGGTCCAAATGCGAAGTATCGGAGCTGCGCGAAATCTCCCACTATGCTAATCAGCCCGCAGATCCCCAGGCGTGGCCGGCTGGCTGACTCGTTAGCCGAGCTTGACGCGTGTCGCAACTTGGCAAACTAATGGCACCAAAGCACTCCTGGGGTGGGTCCGGGTCCACATGCAAAGTTTCGGAGCTGCGCGACATCTCGCACTATGCTAACCAGCCCGTTTGCTAATTAGCCGAACTTTGCGCGCGTCGCAACTTTGCAAACTAATACCACCAAAGCACTCCCGGGGTCGGTCCGGGTCCAAATGCGAAGTATCGGAGCTGCGCGAAATCTCCCACTATGCTAATCAGCCCGCAGATCCCCAGGCGTGGCCGGCTGGCTGACTCGTTAGCCGAGCTTGACGCGTGTCGCAACTTGGCAAACTAATGGCACCAAAGCACTCCTGGGGTGGGTCCGGGTCCACATGCAAAGTTTCGGAGCTGCGCGACATCTCGCACTATGCTAACCAGCCCGTTTGCTAATTAGCCGAACTTTGCGCGCGTCGCAACTTTGCAAACTAATACCACCAAAGCACTCCCGGGGTCGGTCCGGGTCCAAATGCGAAGTATCGGAGCTGCGCGAAATCTCCCACTATGCTAATCAGCCCGCAGATCCCCAGGCGTGGCCGGCTGGCTGACTCGTTAGCCGAGCTTGACGCGTGTCGCAACTTGGCAAACTAATGGCACCAAAGCACTCCTGGGGTGGGTCCGGGTCCACATGCAAAGTTTCGGAGCTGCGCGACATCTCGCACTATGCTAACCAGCCCGTTTGCTAATTAGCCGAACTTTGCGCGCGTCGCAACTTTGCAAACTAATACCACCAAAGCACTCCCGGGGTCGGTCCGGGTCCAAATGCGAAGTATCGGAGCTGCGCGAAATCTCCCACTATGCTAATCAGCCCGCAGATCCCCAGGCGTGGCCGGCTGGCTGACTCGTTAGCCGAGCTTGACGCGTGTCGCAACTTGGCAAACTAATGGCACCAAAGCACTCCTGGGGTGGGTCCGGGTCCACATGCAAAGTTTCGGAGCTGCGCGACATCTCGCACTATGCTAACCAGCCCGTTTGCTAATTAGCCGAACTTTGCGCGCGTCGCAACTTTGCAAACTAATACCACCAAAGCACTCCCGGCGTCGGTCCGGGTCCAAATGCGAAGTATCGGAGCTGCGCGAAATCTCCCACTATGCTAATCAGCCCGCAGATCCCCAGGCGTGGCCGGCTGGCTGACTCGTTAGCCGAGCTTGACGCGTGTCGCAACTTGGCAAACTAATGGCACCAAAGCACTCCTGGGGTGGGTCCGGGTCCACATGCAAAGTTTCGGAGCTGCGCGACATCTCGCACTATGCTAACCAGCCCGTTTGCTAATTAGCCGAACTTTGCGCGCGTCGCAACTTTGCAAACTAATACCACCAAAGCACTCCCGGGGTCGGTCCGGGTCCAAATGCGAAGTATCGGAGCTGCGCGAAATCTCCCACTATGCTAATCAGCCCGCAGATCCCCAGGCGTGGCCGGCTGGCTGACTCGTTAGCCGAGCTTAACGCGTGTCGCAACTTGGCAAACTAATGGCACCAAAGCACTCCTGGGGTGGGTCCGGGTCCACATGCAAAGTTTCGGAGCTGCGCGACATCTCGCACTATGCTAACCAGCCCGTTTGCTAATTAGCCGAACTTTGCGCGCGTCGCAACTTTGCAAACTAATACCACCAAAGCACTCCCGGGGTCGGTCCGGGTCCAAATGCGAAGTATCGGAGCTGCGCGAAATCTCCCACTATGCTAATCAGCCCGCAGATCCCCAGGCGTGGCCGGCTGGCTGACTCGTTAGCCGAGCTTGACGCGTGTCGCAACTTGGCAAACTAATGGCACCAAAGCACTCCTGGGGTGGGTCCGGGTCCACATGCAAAGTTTCGGAGCTGCGCGACATCTCGCACTATGCTAACCAGCCCGTTTGCTAATTAGCCGAACTTTGCGCGCGTCGCAACTTTGCAAACTAATACCACCAAAGCACTCCCGGGGTCGGTCCGGGTCCAAATGCGAAGTATCGGAGCTGCGCGAAATCTCCCACTATGCTAATCAGCCCACAGATCCCCAGGCGTGGCCGGCTGGCTGACTCGTTAGCCGAGCTTGACGCGTGTCGCAACTTGGCAAACTAATGGCACCAAAGCACTCCTGGGGTGGGTCCGGGTCCACATGCAAAGTTTCGGAGCTGCGCGACATCTCGCACTATGCTAACCAGCCCGTTTGCTAATTAGCCGAACTTTGCGCGCGTCGCAACTTTGCAAACTAATACCACCAAAGCACTCCCGGGGTCGGTCCGGGTCCAAATGCGAAGTATCGGAGCTGCGCGAAATCTCCCACTATGCTAATCAGCCCGCAGTTCCCCAGGCGTGGCCGGCTGGCTGACTCGTTAGCCGAGCTTGACGCGTGTCGCAACTTGGCAAACTAATGGCACCAAAGCACTCCTGGGGTGGGTCCGGGTCCACATGCAAAGTTTCGGAGCTGCGCGACATCTCGCACTATGCTAACCAGCCCGTTTGCTAATTAGCCAAACTTTGCGCGCGTCGCAACTTTGCAAACTAATACCACCAAAGCACTCCCGGGGTCGGTCCGGGTCCAAATGCGAAGTATCGGAGCTGCGCGAAATCTCCCACTATGCTAATCAGCCCGCAGATCCCCAGGCGTGGCCGGCTGGCTGACTCGTTAGCCGAGCTTGACGCGTGTCGCAACTTGGCAAACTAATGGCACCAAAGCACTCCTGGGGTGGGTCCGGGTCCACATGCAAAGTTTCGGAGCTGCGCGACATCTCGCACTATGCTAACCAGCCCGTTTGCTAATTAGCCGAACTTTGCGCGCGTCGCAACTTTGCAAACTAATACCACCAAAGCACTCCCGGGGTCGGTCCGGGTCCAAATGCGAAGTATCGGAGCTGCGCGAAATCTCCCACTATGCTAATCAGCCCGCAGATCCCCAGGCGTGGCCGGCTGGCTGACTCGTTAGCCGAGCTTGACGCGTGTCGCAGCTTGGCAAACTAATGGCACCAAAGCACTCCTGGGGTGGGTCCGGGTCCACATGCAAAGTTTCGGAGCTGCGCGACATCTCGCACTATGCTAACCAGCCCGTTTGCTAATTAGCCGAACTTTGCGCGCGTCGCAACTTTGCAAACTAATACCACCAAAGCACTCCCGGGGTCGGTCCGGGTCCAAATGCGAAGTATCGGAGCTGCGCGAAATCTCCCACTATGCTAATCAGCCCGCAGATCCCCAGGCGTGGCCGGCTGGCTGACTCGTTAGCCGAGCTTGACGCGTGTCGCAACTTGGCAAACTAATGGCACCAAAGCACTCCTGGGGTGGGTCCGGGTCCACATGCAAAGTTTCGGAGCTGCGCGACATCTCGCACTATGCTAACCAGCCCGTTTGCCAATTAGCCGAACTTTCCGCGCGTCGCAACTTTGCAAACTAATACCACCAAAGCACTCCCGGGGTCGGTCCGGGTCCAAATGCGAAGTATCGGAGCTGCGCGAAATCTCCCACTATGCTAATCAGCCCGCAGATCCCCAGGCGTGGCCGGCTGGCTGACTCGTTAGCCGAGCTTGACGCGTGTCGCAACTTGGCAAACTAATGGCACCAAAGCACTCCTGGGGTGGGTCCGGGTCCACATGCAAAGTTTCGGAGCTGCGCGACATCTCGCACTATGCTAACCAGCCCATTTGCTAATTAGCCGAACTTTGCGCGCGTCGCAACTTTGCAAACTAATACCACCAAAGCACTCCCGGGGTCGGTCCGGGTCCAAATGCGAAGTATCGGAGCTGCGCGAAATCTCCCACTATGCTAATCAGCCCGTTTGCTAATTAGCCGAACTTTGCGCGCGTCGCAACTTTGCAAACTAATACCACCAAAGCACTCCCGGGGTCGGTCCGGGTCCAAATGCGAAGTATCGGAGCTGCGCGAAATCTCCCACTATGCTAATCAGCCCGCAGATCCCCAGGCGTGGCCGGCTGGCTGACTCGTTAGCCGAGCTTGACGCGTGTCGCAACTTGGCAAACTAATGGCACCAAAGCACTCCTGGGGTGGGTCCGGGTCCACATGCAAAGTTTCGGAGCTGCGCGACATCTCGCACTATGCTAACCAGCCCGTTTGCCAATTAGCCGAACTTTCCGCGCGTCGCAACTTTGCAAACTAATACCACCAAAGCACTCCCGGGGTCGGTCCGGGTCCAAATGCGAAGTATCGGAGCTGCGCGAAATCTCCCACTATGCTAATCAGCCCGCAGATCCCCAGGCGTGGCCGGCTGGCTGACTCGTTAGCCGAGCTTGACGCGTGTCGCAACTTGGCAAACTAATGGCACCAAAGCACTCCTGGGGTGGGTCCGGGTCCACATGCAAAGTTTCGGAGCTGCGCGACATCTCGCACTATGCTAACCAGCCCATTTGCTAATTAGCCGAACTTTGCGCGCGTCGCAACTTTGCAAACTAATACCACCAAAGCACTCCCGGGGTCGGTCCGGGTCCAAATGCGAAGTATCGGAGCTGCGCGAAATCTCCCACTATGCTAATCAGCCCGCAGATCCCCAGGCGTGGCCGGCTGGCTGACTCGTTAGCCGAGCTTGACGCGTGTCGCAACTTGGCAAACTAATGGCACCAAAGCACTCCTGGGGTGGGTCCGGGTCCACATGCAAAGTTTCGGAGCTGCGCGACATCTCGCACTATGCTAACCAGCCCGTTTGCTAATTAGCCGAACTTTGCGCGCGTCGCAACTTTGCAAACTAATACCACCAAAGCACTCCCGGGGTCGGTCCGGGTCCAAATGCGAAGTATCGGAGCTGCGCGAAATCTCCCACTATGCTAATCAGCCCGCAGATCCCCAGGCGTGGCCGGCTGGCTGACTCGTTAGCCGAGCTTGACGCGTGTCGCAACTTGGCAAACTAATGGCACCAAAGCACTCCTGGGGTGGGTCCGGGTCCACATGCAAAGTTTCGGAGCTGCGCGACATCTCGCACTATGCTAACCAGCCCGTTTGCTAATTAGCCGAACTTTGCGCGCGTCGCAACTTTGCAAACTAATACCACCAAAGCACTCCCGGGGTCGGTCCGGGTCCAAATGCGAAGTATCGGAGCTGCGCGAAATCTCCCACTATGCTAATCAGCCCGCAGATCGCCAGGCGTGGCCGGCTGGCTGACTCGTTAGCCGAGCTTGACGCGTGTCGCAACTTGGCAAACTAATGGCACCAAAGCACTCCTGGGGTGGGTCCGGGTCCACATGCAAAGTTTCGGAGCTGCGCGACATCTCGCACTATGCTAACCAGCCCGTTTGCTAATTAGCCGAACTTTGCGCGCGTCGCAACTTTGCAAACTAATACCACCAAAGCACTCCCGGGGTCGGTCCGGGTCCAAATGCGAAGTATCGGAGCTGCGCGAAATCTCCCACTATGCTAATCAGCCCGCAGATCCCCAGGCGTGGCCGGCTGACTGACTCGTTAGCCGAGCTTGACGCGTGTCGCAACTTGGCAAACTAATGGCACCAAAGCACTTCTGGGGTGGGTCCGGGTCCACATGCAAAGTTTCGGAGCTGCGCGACATCTCGCACTATGCTAACCAGCCCGTTTGCTAATTAGCCGAACTTTGCGCGCGTCGCAACTTTGCAAACTAATACCACCAAAGCACTCCCGGGGTCGGTCCGGGTCCAAATGCGAAGTATCGGAGCTGCGCGAAATCTCCCACTATGCTAATCAGCCCGCAGATCCCCAGGCGTGGCCGGCTGGCTGACTCGTTAGCCGAGCTTGACGCGTGTCGCAACTTGGCAAACTAATGGCACCAAAGCACTCCTGGGGTGGGTCTGGGTCCACATGCAAAGTTTCGGAGCTGCGCGACATCTCGCACTATGCTAACCAGCCCGTTTGCTAATTAGCCGAACTTTGCGCGCGTCGCAACTTTGCAAACTAATACCACCAAAGCACTCCCGGGGTCGGTCCGGGTCCAAATGCGAAGTATCGGAGCTGCGCGAAATCTCCCACTATGCTAATCAGCCCGCAGATCCCCAGGCGTGGCCGGCTGGCTGACTCGTTAGCCGAGCTTGACGCGTGTCGCAACTTGGCAAACTAATGGCACCAAAGCACTCCTGGGGTGGGTCCGGGTCCACATGCAAAGTTTCGGAGCTGCGCGACATCTCGCACTATGCTAACCAGCCCGTTTGCTAATTAGCCGAACTTTGCGCGCGTCGCAACTTTGCAAACTAATACCACCAAAGCACTCCCGGGGTCGGTCCGGGTCCAAATGCGAAGTATCGGAGCTGCGCGAAATCTCCCACTATGCTAATCAGCCCGCAGATCCCCAGGCGTGGCCGGCTGGCTGACTCGTTAGCCGAGCTTGACGCGTGTCGCAACTTGGCAAACTAATGGCACCAAAGCACTCCTGGGGTGGGTCCGGGTCCACATGCAAAGTTTCGGAGCTGCGCGACATCTCGCACTATGCTAACCAGCCCGTTTGCTAATTAGCCGAACTTTGCGCGCGTCGCAACTTTGCAAACTAATACCACCAAAGCACTCCCGGGGTCGGTCCGGGTCCAAATGCGAAGTATCGGAGCTGCGCGAAATCTCCCACTATGCTAATCAGCCCGCAGATCCCCAGGCGTGGCCGGCTGGCTGACTCGTTAGCCGAGCTTGACGCGTGTCGCAACTTGGCAAACTAATGGCACCAAAGCACTCCTGGGTTGGGTCCGGGTCCACATGCAAAGTTTCGGAGCTGCGCGACATCTCGCACTATGCTAACCAGCCCGTTTGCTAATTAGCCGAACTTTGCGCGCGTCGCAACTTTGCAAACTAATACCACCAAAGCACTCCCGGGGTCGGTCCGGGTCCAAATGCGAAGTATCGGAGCTGCGCGAAATCTCCCACTATGCTAATCAGCCCGCAGATCCCCAGGCGTGGCCGGCTGGCTGACTCGTTAGCCGAGCTTGACGCGTGTCGCAACTTGGCAAACTAATGGCACCAAAGCACTCCTGGGGTGGGTCCGGGTCCACATGCAAAGTTTCGGAGCTGCGCGACATCTCGCACTATGCTAACCAGCCCGTTTGCTAATTAGCCGAACTTTGCGCGCGTCGCAACTTTGCAAACTAATACCACCAAAGCACTCCCGGGGTCGGTCCGGGTCCAAATGCGAAGTATCGGAGCTGCGCGAAATCTCCCACTATGCTAATCAGCCCGCAGATCCCCAGGCGTGGCCGGCTGGCTGACTCGTTAGCCGAGCTTGACGCGTGTCGCAACTTGGCAAACTAATGGCACCAAAGCACTCCTGGGGTGGGTCCGGGTCCACATGCAAAGTTTCGGAGCTGCGCGACATCTCGCACTATGCTAACCAGCCCGTTTGCTAATTAGCCGAACTTTGCGCGCGTCGCAACTTTGCAAACTAATACCACCAAAGCACTCCCGGGGTCGGTCCGGGTCCAAATGCGAAGTATCGGAGCTGCGCGAAATCTCCCACTATGCTAATCAGCCCGCAGATCCCCAGGCGTGGCCGGCTGGCTGACTCGTTAGCCGAGCTTGACGCGTGTCGCAACTTGGCAAACTAATGGCACCAAAGCACTCCTGGGGTGGGTCCGGGTCCACATGCAAAGTTTCGGAGCTGCGCGACATCTCGCACTATGCTAACCAGCCCGTTTGCTAATTAGCCGAACTTTGCGCGCGTCGCAACTTTGCAAACTAATACCACCAAAGCACTCCCGGGGTCGGTCCGGGTCCAAATGCGAAGTATCGGAGCTGCGCGAAATCTCCCACTATGCTAATCAGCCCGCAGATCCCCAGGCGTGGCCGGCTGGCTGACTCGTTAGCCGAGCTTGACGCGTGTCGCAACTTGGCAAACTAATGGCACCAAAGCACTCCTGGGTTGGGTCCGGGTCCACATGCAAAGTTTCGGAGCTGCGCGACATCTCGCACTATGCTAACCAGCCCGTTTGCTAATTAGCCGAACTTTGCGCGCGTCGCAACTTTGCAAACTAATACCACCAAAGCACTCCCGGGGTCGGTCCGGGTCCAAATGCGAAGTATCGGAGCTGCGCGAAATCTCCCACTATGCTAATCAGCCCGCAGATCCCCAGGCGTGGCCGGCTGGCTGACTCGTTAGCCGAGCTTGACGCGTGTCGCAACTTGGCAAACTAATGGCACCAAAGCACTCCTGGGGTGGGTCCGGGTCCACATGCAAAGTTTCGGAGCTGCGCGACATCTCGCACTATGCTAACCAGCCCGTTTGCTAATTAGCCGAACTTTGCGCGCGTCGCAACTTTGCAAACTAATACCACCAAAGCACTCCCGGGGTCGGTCCGGGTCCAAATGCGAAGTATCGGAGCTGCGCGAAATCTCCCACTATGCTAATCAGCCCGCAGATCCCCAGGCGTGGCCGGCTGGCTGACTCGTTAGCCGAGCTTGACGCGTGTCGCAACTTGGCAAACTAATGGCACCAAAGCACTCCTGGGGTGGGTCCGGGTCCACATGCAAAGTTTCGGAGCTGCGCGACATCTCGCACTATGCTTACCAGCCCGTTTGCTAATTAGCCGAACTTTGCGCGCGTCGCAACTTTGCAAACTAATACCACCAAAGCACTCCCGGGGTCGGTCCGGGTCCAAATGCGAAGTATCGGAGCTGCGCGAAATCTCCCACTATGCTAATCAGCCCGCAGATCCCCAGGCGTGGCCAGCTGGCTGACTCGTTAGCCGAGCTTGACGCGTGTCGCAACTTGGCAAACTAATGGCACCAAAGCACTCCTGGGGTGGGTCCGGGTCCACATGCAAAGTTTCGGAGCTGCGCGACATCTCGCACTATGCTAACCAGCCCGTTTGCTAATTAGCCGAACTTTGCCCGCGTCGCAACTTTGCAAACTAATACCACCAAAGCACTCCCGGGGTCGGTCCGGGTCCAAATGCGAAGTATCGGAGCTGCGCGAAATCTCCCACTATGCTAATCAGCCCGCAGATCCCCAGGCGTGGCCGGCTGGCTGACTCGTTAGCCGAGCTTGACGCGTGTCGCAACTTGGCAAACTAATGGCACCAAAGCACTCCTGGGGTGGGTCCGGGTCCACATGCAAAGTTTCGGAGCTGCGCGACATCTCGCACTATGCTAACCAACCCGTTTCCTAATTAGCCGAACTTTGCGCGCGTCGCAACTTTGCAAACTAATACCACCAAAGCACTCCTGGGGTCGGTCCGGGTCCAAATGCGAAGTATCGGAGCTGCGCGAAATCTCCCACTATGCTAATCAGCCCGCAGATCCCCAGGCGTGGCCGGCTGGCTGACTCGTTAGCCGAGCTTGACGCGTGTCGCAACTTGGCAAACTAATGGCACCAAAGCACTCCTGGGGTGGGTCCGGGTCCACATGCAAAGTTTCGGAGCTGCGCGACATCTCGCACTATGCTAACCAGCCCGTTTGCTAATTAGCCGAACTTTGCGCGCGTCGCAACTTTGCAAACTAATACCACCAAAGCACTCCCGGGGTCGGTCCGGGTCCAAATGCGAAGTATCGGAGCTGCGCGAAATCTCCCACTATGCTAATCAGCCCGCAGATCCCCAGGCGTGGCCAGCTGGCTGACTCGTTAGCCGAGCTTGACGCGTGTCGCAACTTGGCAAACTAATGGCACCAAAGCACTCCTGGGGTGGGTCCGGGTCCACATGCAAAGTTTCGGAGCTGCGCGACATCTCGCACTATGCTAACCAGCCCGTTTGCTAATTAGCCGAACTTTGCCCGCGTCGCAACTTTGCAAACTAATACCACCAAAGCACTCCCGGGGTCGGTCCGGGTCCAAATGCGAAGTATCGGAGCTGCGCGAAATCTCCCACTATGCTAATCAGCCCGCAGATCCCCAGGCGTGGCCGGCTGGCTGACTCGTTAGCCGAGCTTGACGCGTGTCGCAACTTGGCAAACTAATGGCACCAAAGCACTCCTGGGGTGGGTCCGGGTCCACATGCAAAGTTTCGGAGCTGCGCGACATCTCGCACTATGCTAACCAGCCCGTTTGCTAATTAGCCGAACTTTGCGCGCGTCGCAACTTTGCAAACTAATACCACCAAAGCACTCCTGGGGTCGGTCCGGGTCCAAATGCGAAGTATCGGAGCTGCGCGAAATCTCCCACTATGCTAATCAGCCCGCAGATCCCCAGGCGTGGCCGGCTGGCTGACTCGTTAGCCGAGCTTGACGCGTGTCGCAACTTGGCAAACTAATGGCACCAAAGCACTCCTGGGGTGGGTCCGGGTCCACATGCAAAGTTTCGGAGCTGCGCGACATCTCGCACTATGCTAACCAGCCCGTTTGCTAATTAGCCGATCTTTGCGCGCGTCGCAACTTTGCAAACTAATACCACCAAAGCACTCCCGGGGTCGGTCCGGGTCCAAATGCGAAGTATCGGAGCTGCGCGAAATCTCCCACTATGCTAATCAGCCCGCAGATCCCCAGGCGTGGCCGGCTGGCTGACTCGTTAGCCGAGCTTGACGCGTGTCGCAACTTGGCAAACTAATGGCACCAAAGCACTCCTGGGGTGGGTCCGGGTCCACATGCAAAGTTTCGGAGCTGCGCGACATCTCGCACTATGCTAACCAGCCCGTTTGCTAATTAGCCGAACTTTGCGCGCGTCGCAACTTTGCAAACTAATACCACCAAAGCACTCCCGGGGTCGGTCCGGGTCCAAATGCGAAGTATCGGAGCTGCGCGAAATCTCCCACTATGCTAATCAGCCCGCAGATCCCCAGGCGTGGCCGGCTGGCTGACTCGTTAGCCGAGCTTGACGCGTGTCGCAACTTGGCAAACTAATGGCACCAAAGCACTCCTGGGGTGGGTCCGGGTCCACATGCAAAGTTTCGGAGCTGCGCGACATCTCGCACTATGCTAACCAGCCCGTTTGCTAATTAGCCGAACTTTGCGCGCGTCGCAACTTTGCAAACTAATACCACCAAAGCACTCCCGGGGTCGGTCCGGGTCCAAATGCGAAGTATCGGAGCTGCGCAAAATCTCCCACTATGCTAATCAGCCCGCAGATCCCCAGGCGTGGCCGGCTGGCTGACTCGTTAGCCGAGCTTGACGCGTGTCGCAACTTGGCAAACTAATGGCACCAAAGCACTCCTGGGGTGGGTCCGGGTCCACATGCAAAGTTTCGGAGCTGCGCGACATCTCGCACTATGCTAACCAGCCCGTTTGCTAATTAGCCGAACTTTGCGCGCGTCGCAACTTTGCAAACTAATACCACCAAAGCACTCCCGGGGTCGGTCCGGGTCCAAATGCGAAGTATCGGAGCTGCGCGAAATCTCCCACTATGCTAATCAGCCCGCGGATCCCCAGGCGTGGCCGGCTGGCTGACTCGTTAGCCGAGCTTGACGCGTGTCGCAACTTGGCAAACTAATGGCACCAAAGCACTCCTGGGGTGGGTCCGGGTCCACATGCAAAGTTTCGGAGCTGCGCGACATCTCGCACTATGCTAACCAGCCCGTTTGCTAATTAGCCGAACTTTGCGCGCGTCGCAACTTTGCAAACTAATACCACCAAAGCACTCCCGGGGTCGGTCCGGGTCCAAATGCGAAGTATCGGAGCTGCGCGAAATCTCCCACTATGCTAATCAGCCCGCGGATCCCCAGGCGTGGCCGGCTGGCTGACTCGTTAGCCGAGCTTGACGCGTGTCGCAACTTGGCAAACTAATGGCACCAAAGCACTCCTGGGGTGGGTCCGGGTCCACATGCAAAGTTTCGGAGCTGCGCGACATCTCGCACTATGCTAACCAGCCCGTTTGCTAATTAGCCGAACTTTGCGCGCGTCGCAACTTTGCAAACTAATACCACCAAAGCACTCCCGGGGTCGGTCCGGGTCCAAATGCGAAGTATCGGAGCTGCGCGAAATCTCCCACTATGCTAATCAGCCCGCAGATCCCCAGGCGTGGCCGGCTGGCTGACTCGTTAGCCGAGCTTGACGCGTGTCGCAACTTGGCAAACTAATGGCACCAAAGCACTCCTGGGGTGGGTCCGGGTCCACATGCAAAGTTTCGGAGCTGCGCGACAACTCGCACTATGCTAACCAGCCCGTTTGCTAATTAGCCGAACTTTGCGCGCATCGCAACTTTGCAAACTAATACCACCAAAGCACTCCTGGGGTCGGTCCGGGTCCAAATGCGAAGTATCGGAGCTGCGCGAAATCTCCCACTATGCTAATCAGCCCGCAGATCCCCAGGCGTGGCCGGCTGGCTGACTCGTTAGCCGAGCTTGACGCGTGTCGCAACTTGGCAAACTAATGGCACCAAAGCACTCCTGGGGTGGGTCCGGGTCCACATGCAAAGTTTCGGAGCTGCGCGACATCTCGCACTATGCTAACCAGCCCGTTTGCTAATTAGCCGAACTTTGCGCGCGTCGCAACTTTGCAAACTAATACCACCAAAGCACTCCCGGGGTCGGTCCGGGTCCAAATGCGAAGTATCGGAGCTGCGCGAAATCTCCCACTATGCTAATCAGCCCGCAGATCCCCAGGCGTGGCCGGCTGGCTGACTCGTTAGCCGAGCTTGACGCGTGTCGCAACTTGGCAAACTAATGGCACCAAAGCACTCCTGGGGTGGGTCCGGGTCCACATGCAAAGTTTCGGAGCTGCGCGACATCTCGCACTATGCTAACCAGCCCGTTTGCTAATTAGCCGAACTTTGCGCACGTCGCAACTTTGCAAACTAATACCATTAAAGCACTCCCGGGGTCGGTCCGGGTCCAAATGCGAAGTATCGGAGCTGCGCGAAATCTCCCACTATGCTAATCAGCCCGCAGATCCCCAGGCGTGGCCGGCTGGCTGACTCGTTAGCCGAGCTTGACGCGTGTCGCAACTTGGCAAACTAATGTCACCAAAGCACTCCTGGGGTGGGTCCGGGTCCACATGCAAAGTTTCGGAGCTGCGCGACATCTCGCACTATGCTAACCAGCCCGTTTGCTAATTAGCCGAACTTTGCGCGCGTCGCAACTTTGCAAACTAATACCACCAAAGCACTCCCGGGGTCGGTCCGGGTCCAAATGCGAAGTATCGGAGCTGCGCGAAATCTCCCACTATGCTAATCAGCCCGCAGATCCCCAGGCGTGGCCGGCTGGCTGACTCGTTAGCCGAGCTTGACGCGTGTCGCAACTTGGCAAACTAATGGCACCAAAGCACTCCTGGGGTGGGTCCGGGTCCACATGCAAAGTTTCGGAGCTGCGCGACATCTCGCACTATGCTAACCAGCCCGTTTGCTAATTAGCCGAACTTTGCGCGCGTCGCAACTTTGCAAACTAATACCACCAAAGCACTCCCGGGGTCGGTCCGGGTCCAAATGCAAAGTATCGGAGCTGCGCGAAATCTCCCACTATGCTAATCAGCCCGCAGATCCCCAGGCGTGGCCGGCTGGCTGACTCGTTAGCCGAGCTTGACGCGTGTCGCAACTTGGCAAACTAATGGCACCAAAGCACTCCTGGGGTGGGTCCGGGTCCACATGCAAAGTTTCGGAGCTGCGCGACATCTCGCACTATGCTAACCAGCCCGTTTGCTAATTAGCCGAACTTTGCGCGCGTCGCAACTTTGCAAACTAATACCACCAAAGCACTCCCGGGCTCGGTCCGGGTCCAAATGCGAAGTATCGGAGCTGCGCGAAATCTCCCACTATGCTAATCAGCCCGCAGATCCCCAGGCGTGGCCGGCTGGCTGACTCGTTAGCCGAGCTTGACGCGTGTCGCAACTTGGCAAACTAATGGCACCAAATTACTCCTGGGGTGGGTCCGGGTCCACATGCAAAGTTTCGGAGCTGCGCGACATCTCGCACTATGCTAACCAGCCCGTTTGCTAATTAGCCGAACTTTGCGCGCGTCGCAACTTTGCAAACTAATACCACCAAAGCACTCCCGGGGTCGGTCCGGGTCCAAATGCGAAGTATCGGAGCTGCGCAAAATCTCCCACTATGCTAATCAGCCCGCAGATCCCCAGGCGTGGCCGGCTGGCTGACTCGTTAGCCGAGCTTGACGCGTGTCGCAACTTGGCAAACTAATGGCACCAAAGCACTCCTGGGGTGGGTCCGGGTCCACATGCAAAGTTTCGGAGCTGCGCGACATCTCGCACTATGCTAACCAGCCCGTTTGCTAATTAGCCGAACTTTGCGCGCGTCGCAACTTTGCAAACTAATACCACCAAAGCACTCCCGGGGTCGGTCCGGGTCCAAATGCGAAGTATCGGAGCTGCGCGAAATCTCCCACTATGCTAATCAGCCCGCAGATCCCCAGGCGTGGCCGGCTGGCTGACTCGTTAGCCGAGCTTGACGCGTGTCGCAACTTGGCAAACTAATGGCACCAAAGCACTCCTGGGGTGGGTCCGGGTCCACATGCAAAGTTTCAGAGCTGCGCGACATCTCGCACTATGCTAACCAGCCCGTTTGCTAATTAGCCGAACTTTGCGCGCGTCGCAACTTTGCAAACTAATACCACCAAAGCACTCCCGGGGTCGGTCCGGGTCCAAATGCGAAGTATCGGAGCTGCGCGAAATCTCCCACTATGCTAATCAGCCCGCAGATCCCCAGGCGTGGCCGGCTGGCTGACTCGTTAGCCGAGCTTGACGCGTGTCGCAACTTGGCAAACTAATGGCACCAAAGCACTCCTGGGGTGGGTCCGGGTCCACATGCAAAGTTTCGGAGCTGCGCGACATCTCGCACTATGCTAACCAGCCCGTTTGCTAATTAGCCGAACTTTGCGCGCGTCGCAACTTTGCAAACTGATACCACCAAAGCACTCCCGGGGTCGGTCCGGGTCCAAATGCGAAGTATCGGAGCTGCGCGAAATCTCCCACTATGCTAATCAGCCCGCAGATCCCCAGGCGTGGCCGGCTGGCTGACTCGTTAGCCGAGCTTGACGCGTGTCGCAACTTGGCAAACTAATGGCACCAAAGCACTCCTGGGGTGGGTCCGGGTCCACATGCAAAGTTTCGGAGCTGCGCGACATCTCGCACTATGCTAACCAGCCCGTTTGCTAATTAGCCGAACTTTGCGCGCGTCGCAACTTTGCAAACTAATACCACCAAAGCACTCCCGGGGTGGGTCCGGGTCCAAATGCGAAGTATCGGAGCTGCGCGAAATCTCCCACTATGCTAATCAGCCCGCAGATCCCCAGGCGTGACCGGCCGGCTGACTCGTTGGGCCGAGCTTGACGCGTGTCGCAACTTGGCAAACTAATGGCACCAAAGCACTCCTGGGGTGGGTCCGGGTCCACATGCAAAGTTTCGGAGCTGCGCGACATCTCGCACTATGCTAACCAGCCCGTCTGCTAATTAGCCGAACTTTGCGCGCGTCGCAACTTTGCAAACTAATACCACCAAAGCACTCCCGGGGTCGGTCCGGGTCCAAATGCGAAGTATCGGAGCTGCGCGAAATCTCCCACTATGCTAATCAGCCCGCAGATCCCCAGGCGTGGCCGGCTGGCTGACTCGTTAGCCGAGCTTGACGCGTGTCGCAACTTGGCAAACTAATGGCACCAAAGCACTCCTGGGGTGGGTCCGGGTCCACATGCAAAGTTTCGGAGCTGCGCGACATCTCGCACTATGCTAACCAGCCCGTTTGCTAATTAGCCGAACTTTGCGCGCGTCGCAACTTTGCAAACTAATACCACCAAAGCACTCCCGGGGTCGGTCCGGGTCCAAATGCGAAGTATCGGAGCTGCGCGAAATCTCCCACTATGCTAATCAGCCCGCAGATCCCCAGGCGTGGCCGGCTGGCTGACTCGTTAGCCGAGCTTGACGCGTGTCGCAACTTGGCAAACTAATGGCACCAAAGCACTCCTGGGGTGGGTCCGGGTCCACATGCAAAGTTTCGGAGCTGCGCGACATCTCGCACTATGCTAACCAGCCCGTTTGCTAATTAGCCGAACTTTGCGCGCGTCGCAACTTTGCAAACTAATACCACCAAAGCACTCCCGGGGTCGGTCCGGGTCCAAATGCGAAGTATCGGAGCTGCGCGAAATCTCCCACTATGCTAATCAGCCCGCAGATCCCCAGGCGTGGCCGGCTGGCTGACTCGTTAGCCGAGCTTGACGCGTGTCGCAACTTGGCAAACTAATGGCACCAAAGCACTCCTGGGGTGGGTCCGGGTCCACATGCAAAGTTTCGGAGCTGCGCGACATCTCGCACTATGCTAACCAGCCCGTCTGCTAATTAGCCGAACTTTGCGCGCGTCGCAACTTTGCAAACTAATACCACCAAAGCACTCCCGGGGTCGGTCCGGGTCCAAATGCGAAGTATCGGAGCTGCGCGAAATCTCCCACTATGCTAATCAGCCCGCAGATCCCCAGGCGTGGCCGGCTGGCTGACTCGTTAGCCGAGCTTGACGCGTGTCGCAACTTGGCAAACTAATGGCACCAAAGCACTCCTGGGGTGGGTCCGGGTCCACATGCAAAGTTTCGGAGCTGCGCGACATCTCGCACTATGCTAACCAGCCCGTTTGCTAATTAGCCGAACTTTGCGCGCGTCGCAACTTTGCAAACTAATACCACCAAAGCACTCCCGGGGTCGGTCCGGGTCCAAATGCGAAGTATCGGAGCTGCGCGAAATCTCCCACTATGCTAATCAGCCCGCAGATCCCCAGGCGTGGCCGGCTGGCTGACTTGTTAGCCGAGCTTGACGCGTGTCGCAACTTGGCAAACTAATGGCACCAAAGCACTCCTGGGGTGGGTCCGGGTCCACATGCAAAGTTTCGGAGCTGCGCGACATCTCGCACTATGCTAACCAGCCCGTTTGCTAATTAGCCGAACTTTGCGCGCGTCGCAACTTTGCAAACTAATACCACCAAAGCACTCCCGGGGTCGGTCCGGGTCCAAATGCGAAGTATCGGAGCTGCGCGAAATCTCCCACTATGCTAATCAGCCCGCAGATCCCCAGGCGTGGCCGGCTGGCTGACTCGTTAGCCGAGCTTGACGCGTGTCGCAACTTGGCAAACTAATGGCACCAAAGCACTCCTGGGGTGGGTCCGGGTCCACATGCAAAGTTTCGGAGCTGCGCGACATCTCGCACTATGCTAACCAGCCCGTCTGCTAATTAGCCGAACTTTGCGCGCGTCGCAACTTTGCAAACTAATACCACCAAAGCACTCCCGGGGTCGGTCCGGGTCCAAATGCGAAGTATCGGAGCTGCGCGAAATCTCCCACTATGCTAATCAGCCCGCAGATCCCCAGGCGTGGCCGGCTGGCTGACTCGTTAGCCGAGCTTGACGCGTGTCGCAACTTGGCAAACTAATGGCACCAAAGCACTCCTGGGGTGGGTCCGGGTCCACATGCAAAGTTTCGGAGCTGCGCGACATCTCACACTATGCTAACCAGCCCGTTTGCTAATTAGCCGAACTTTGCGCGCGTCGCAACTTTGCAAACTAATACCACCAAAGCACTCCCGGGGTCGGTCCGGGTCCAAATGCGAAGTATCGGAGCTGCGCGAAATCTCCCACTATGCTAATCAGCCCGCAGATCCCCAGGCGTGGCCGGCTGGCTGACTTGTTAGCCGAGCTTGACGCGTGTCGCAACTTGGCAAACTAATGGCACCAAAGCACTCCTGGGGTGGGTCCGGGTCCACATGCAAAGTTTCGGAGCTGCGCGACATCTCGCACTATGCTAACCAGCCCGTTTGCTAATTAGCCGAACTTTGCGCGCGTCGCAACTTTGCAAACTAATACCACCAAAGCACTCCCGGGGTCGGTCCGGGTCCAAATGCGAAGTATCGGAGCTGCGCGAAATCTCCCACTATGCTAATCAGCCCGCAGATCCCCAGGCGTGGCCGGCTGGCTGACTCGTTAGCCGAGCTTGACGCGTGTCGCAACTTGGCAAACTAATGGCACCAAAGCACTCCTGGGGTGGGTCCGGGTCCACATGCAAAGTTTCGGAGCTGCGCGACATCTCGCACTATGCTAACCAGCCCGTCTGCTAATTAGCCGAACTTTGCGCGCGTCGCAACTTTGCAAACTAATACCACCAAAGCACTCCCGGGGTCGGTCCGGGTCCAAATGCGAAGTATCGGAGCTGCGCGAAATCTCCCACTATGCTAATCAGCCCGCAGATCCCCAGGCGTGGCCGGCTGGCTGACTCGTTAGCCGAGCTTGACGCGTGTCGCAACTTGGCAAACTAATGGCACCAAAGCACTCCTGGGGTGGGTCCGGGTCCACATGCAAAGTTTCGGAGCTGCGCGACATCTCGCACTATGCTAACCAGCCCGTTTGCTAATTAGCCGAACTTTGCGCGCGTCGCAACTTTGCAAACTAATACCACCAAAGCACTCCCGGGGTCGGTCCGGGTCCAAATGCGAAGTATCGGAGCTGCGCGAAATCTCCCACTATGCTAATCAGCCCGCAGATCCCCAGGCGTGGCCGGCTGGCTGACTTGTTAGCCGAGCTTGACGCGTGTCGCAACTTGGCAAACTAATGGCACCAAAGCACTCCTGGGGTGGGTCCGGGTCCACATGCAAAGTTTCGGAGCTGCGCGACATCTCGCACTATGCTAACCAGCCCGTTTGCTAATTAGCCGAACTTTGCGCGCGTCGCAACTTTGCAAACTAATACCACCAAAGCACTCCCGGGGTCGGTCCGGGTCCAAATGCGAAGTATCGGAGCTGCGCGAAATCTCCCACTATGCTAATCAGCCCGCAGATCCCCAGGCGTGGCCGGCTGGCTGACTCGTTAGCCGAGCTTGACGCGTGTCGCAACTTGGCAAACTAATGGCACCAAATTACTCCTGGGGTGGGTCCGGGTCCACATGCAAAGTTTCGGAGCTGCGCGACATCTCGCACTATGCTAACCAGCCCGTTTGCTAATTAGCCGAACTTTGCGCGCGTCGCAACTTTGCAAACTAATACCACCAAAGCACTCCCGGGGTCGGTCCGGGTCCAAATGCGAAGTATCGGAGCTGCGCAAAATCTCCCACTATGCTAATCAGCCCGCAGATCCCCCGGCGTGGCCGGCTGGCTGACTCGTTATCCGAGCTTGACGCGTGTCGCAACTTGGCAAACTAATGGCACCAAAGCACTCCTGGGGTGGGTCCGGGTCCACATGCAAAGTTTCGGAGCTGCGCGACATCTCGCACTATGCTAACCAGCCCGTTTGCTAATTAGCCGAACTTTGCGCGCGTCGCAACTTTGCAAACTAATACCACCAAAGCACTCCCGGGGTCGGTCCGGGTCCAAATGCGAAGTATCGGAGCTGCGCAAAATCTCCCACTATGCTAATCAGCCCGCAGATCCCCCGGCGTGGCCGGCTGGCTGACTCGTTATCCGAGCTTGACGCGTGTCGCAACTTGGCAAACTAATGGCACCAAAGCACTCCTGGGGTGGGTCCGGGTCCACATGCAAAGTTTCGGAGCTGCGCGACATCTCGCACTATGCTAACCAGCCCGTTTGCTAATTAGCCGAACTTTGCGCGCGTCGCAACTTTGCAAACTAATACCACCAAAGCACTCCCGGGGTCGGTCCGGGTCCAAATGCGAAGTATCGGAGCTGCGCGAAATCTCCCACTATGCTAATCAGCCCGCAGATCCCCAGGCGTGGCCGGCTGGCTGACTCGTTAGCCGAGCTTGACGCGTGTCGCAACTTGGCAAACTAATGGCACCAAAGCACTCCTGGGGTGGGTCCGGGTCCACATGCAAAGTTTCGGAGCTGCGCGACATCTCGCACTATGCTAACCAGCCCGTTTGCTAATTAGCCGAACTTTGCGCGCGTCGCAACTTTGCAAACTAATACCACCAAAGCACTCCCGGGGTCGGTCCGGGTCCAAATGCGAAGTATCGGAGCTGCGCGAAATCTCCCACTATGCTAATCAGCCCGCAGATCCCCAGGCGTGGCCGGCTGGCTGACTCGTTAGCCGAGCTTGACGCGTGTCGCAACTTGGCAAACTAATGGCACCAAAGCACTCCTGGGGTGGGTCCGGGTCCACATGCAAAGTTTCGGAGCTGCGCGACATCTCGCACTATGCTAACCAGCCCGTCTGCTAATTAGCCGAACTTTGCGCGCGTCGCAACTTTGCAAACTAATACCACCAAAGCACTCCCAGGGTCGGTCCGGGTCCAAATGCGAAGTATCGGAGCTGCGCGAAATCTCCCACTATGCTAATCGGCCCGCAGATCCCCAGGCGTGGCCGGCTGGCTGACTCGTTATCCGAGCTTGACGCGTGTCGCAACTTGGCAAACTAATGGCACCAAAGCACTCCTGGGGTGGGTCCGGGTCCACATGCAAAGTTTCGGAGCTGCGCGACATCTCGCACTATGCTAACCAGCCCGTTTGCTAATTAGCCGAACTTTGCGCGCGTCGCAACTTTGCAAACTAATACCACCAAAGCACTCCAGGGGTCGGTCCGGGTCCAAATGCGAAGTATCGGAGCTGCGCGAAATCTCCCACTATGCTAATCAGCCCGCAGATCCCCAGGCGTGGCCGGCTGGCTGACTCGTTAGCCGAGCTTGACGCGTGTCGCAACTTGGCAAACTAATGGCACCAAAGCACTCCTGGTGTGGGTCCGGGTCCACATGCAAAGTTTCGGAGCTGCGCGACATCTCGCACTATGCTAACCAGCCCGTTTGCTAATTAGCCGAACTTTGCGCGCGTCGCAACTTTGCAAACTAATACCACCAAAGCACTCCCGGGGTCGGTCCGGGTCCAAATGCGAAGTATCGGAGCTGCGCGAAATCTCCCACTATGCTAATCAGCCCGCAGATCCCCAGGCGTGGCCGGCTGGCTGACTCGTTAGCCGAGCTTGACGCGTGTCGCAACTTGGCAAACTAATGGCACCAAAGCACTCCTGGGGTGGGTCCGGGTCCACATGCAAAGTTTCGGAGCTGCGCGACATCTCGCACTATGCTAACCAGCCCGTCTGCTAATTAGCCGAACTTTGCGCGCGTCGCAACTTTGCAAACTAATACCACCAAAGCACTCCCAGGGTCGGTCCGGGTCCAAATGCGAAGTATCGGAGCTGCGCGAAATCTCCCACTATGCTAATCGGCCCGCAGATCCCCAGGCGTGGCCGGCTGGCTGACTCGTTAGCCGAGCTTGACGCGTGTCGCAACTTGGCAAACTAATGGCACCAAAGCACTCCTGGGGTGGGTCCGGGTCCACATGCAAAGTTTCGGAGCTGCACGACATCTCGCACTATGCTAACCAGCCCGTTTGCTAATTAGCCGAACTTTGCGCGCGTCGCAACTTTGCAAACTAATACCACCAAAGCACTCCCGGGGTCGGTCCGGGTCCAAATGCGAAGTATCAGAGCTGCGCGAAATCTCCCACTATGCTAATCAGCCCGCAGATCCCCAGGCGTGGCCGGCTGGCTGACTCGTTAGCCGAGCTTGACGCGTGTCGCAACTTGGCAAACTAATGGCACCAAAGCACTCCTGGGGTGGGTCCGGGTCCACATGCAAAGTTTCGGAGCTGCGCGACATCTCGCACTATGCTAACCAGCCCGTTTGCTAATTAGCCGAACTTTGCGCGCGTCGCAACTTTGCAAACTAATACCACCAAAGCACTCCCGGGGTCGGTCCGGGTCCAAATGCGAAGTATCGGAGCTGCGCGAAATCTCCCACTATGCTAATCAGCCCGCAGATCCCCAGGCGTGGCCGGCTGGCTGACTCGTTAGCCGAGCTTGACGCGTGTCGCAACTTGGCAAACTAATGGCACCAAAGCACTCCTGGGGTGGGTCCGGGTCCACATGCAAAGTTTCGGAGCTGCGCAACATCTCGCACTATGCTAACCAGCCCGTTTGCTAATTAGCCGAACTTTGCGCGCGTCGCAACTTTGCAAACTAATACCACCAAAGCACTCCCGGGGTCGGTCCGGGTCCAAATGCGAAGTATCGGAGCTGCGCGAAATCTCCCACTATGCTAATCAGCCCGCAGATCCCCAGGCGTGGCCGGCTGGCTGACTCGTTAGCCGAGCTTGACGCGTGTCGCAACTTGGCAAACTAATGGCACCAAAGCACTCCTGGGGTGGGTCCGGGTCCACATGCAAAGTTTCGGAGCTGCGCGACATCTCGCACTATGCTAACCAGCCCGTTTGCTAATTAGCCGAACTTTGCGCGCGTCGCAACTTTGCAAACTAATACCACCAAAGCACTCCCGGGGTCGGTCCGGGTCCAAATGCGAAGTATCGGAGCTGCGCGAAATCTCCCACTATGCTAATCAGCCCGCAGATCCCCAGGCGTGGCCGGCTGGCTGACTCGTTAGCCGAGCTTGACGCGTGTCGCAACTTGGCAAACTAATGGCACCAAAGCACTCCTGGGGTGGGTCCGGGTCCACATGCAAAGTTTCGGAGCTGCGCGACATCTCGCACTATGCTAACCAGCCCGTTTGCTAATTAGCCGAACTTTGCGCGCGTCGCAACTTTGCAAACTAATACCACCAAAGCACTCCCGGGGTCGGTCCGGGTCCAAATGCGAAGTATCGGAGCTGCGCAAAATCTCCCACTATGCTAATCAGCCCGCAGATCCCCAGGCGTGGCCGGCTGGCTGACTCGTTAGCCGAGCTTGACGCGTGTCGCAACTTGGCAAACTAATGGCACCAAAGCACTCCTGGGGTAGGTCCGGGTCCACATGCAAAGTTTCGGAGCTGCGCGACATCTCGCACTATGCTAACCAGCCCGTTTGCTAATTAGCCGAACTTTGCGCGCGTCGCAACTTTGCAAACTAATACCACCAAAGCACTCCCGGGGTCGGTCCGGGTCCAAATGCGAAGTATCGGAGCTGCGCGAAATCTCCCACTATGCTAATCAGCCCGCAGATCCCCAGGCGTGGCCGGCTGGCTGACTCGATAGCCGAGCTTGACGCGTGTCGCAACTTGGCAAACTAATGGCACCAAAGCACTCCTGGGGTGGGTCCGGGTCCACATGCAAAGTTTCGGAGCTGCGCGACATCTCGCACTATGCTAACCAGCCCGTTTGCTAATTAGCCGAACTTTGCGCGCGTCGCAACTTTGCAAACTAATACCACCAAAGCACTCCCGGGGTCGGTCCGGGTCCAAATGCGAAGTATCGGAGCTGCGCGAAATCTCCCACTATGCTAATCAGCCCGCAGATCCCCAGGCGTGGCCGGCTGGCTGACTCGTTAGCCGAGCTTGACGCGTGTCGCAACTTGGCAAACTAATGGCACCAAAGCACTCCTGGGGTGGGTCCGGGTCCACATGCAAAGTTTCGGAGCTGCGCGACATCTCGCACTATGCTAACCAGCCCGTTTGCTAATTAGCCGAACTTTGCGCGCGTCGGAACTTTGCAAACTAATACCACCAAAGCACTCCCGGGGTCGGTCCGGGTCCAAATGCGAAGTATCGGAGCTGCGCGAAATCTCCCACTATGCTAATCAGCCCGCAGATCCCCAGGCGTGGCCGGCTGGCTGACTCGTTAGCCGAGCTTGACGCGTGTCGCAACTTGGCAAACTAATGGCACCAAAGCACTCCTGGGGTGGGTCCGGGTCCACATGCAAAGTTTCGGAGCTGCGCGACATCTCGCACTATGCTAACCAGCCCGTTTGCTAATTAGCCGAACTTTGCGCGCGTCGCAACTTTGCAAACTAATACCACCAAAGCACTCCTGGGGTGGGTCCGGGTCCACATGCAAAGTTTCGGAGCTGCGCGACATCTCGCACTATGCTAACCAGCCCGTTTGCTAATTAGCCGAACTTTGCGCGCGTCGGAACTTTGCAAACTAATACCACCAAAGCACTCCCGGGGTCGGTCCGGGTCCAAATGCGAAGTATCGGAGCTGCGCGAAATCTCCCACTATGCTAATCAGCCCGCAGATCCCCAGGCGTGGCCGGCTGGCTGACTCGTTAGCCGAGCTTGACGCGTGTCGCAACTTGGCAAACTAATGGCACCAAAGCACTCCTGGGGTGGGTCCGGGTCCACATGCAAAGTTTCGGAGCTGCGCGACATCTCGCACTATGCTAACCAGCCCGTTTGCTAATTAGCCGAACTTTGCGCGCGTCGCAACTTTGCAAACTAATACCACCAAAGCACTCCCAGGGTCGGTCCGGGTCCAAATGCGAAGTATCGGAGCTGCGCGAAATCTCCCACTATGCTAATCAGCCCGCAGATCCCCAGGCGTGGCCGGCTGGCTGACTCGTTAGCCGAGCTTGACGCGTGTCGCAACTTGGCAAACTAATGGCACCAAAGCACTCCTGGGGTGGGTCCGGGTCCACATGCAAAGTTTCGGAGCTGCGCGACATCTCGCACTATGCTAACCAGCCCGTTTGCTAATTAGCCGAACTTTGCGCGCGTCGCAACTTTGCAAACTAATACCACCAAAGCACTCCCGGGGTCGGTCCGGGTCCAAATGCGAAGTATCGGAGCTGCGCGAAATCTCCCACTATGCTAATCAGCCCGCAGATCCCCAGGCGTGGCCGGCTGGCTGACTCGTTAGCCGAGCTTGACGCGTGTCGCAACTTGGCAAACTAATGGCACCAAAGCACTCCTGGGGTGGGTCCGGGTCCACATGCAAAGTTTCGGAGCTGCGCGACATCTCGCACTATGCTAACCAGCCCGTTTGCTAATTAGCCGAACTTTGCGCGCGTCGCAACTTTGCAAACTAATACCACCAAAGCACTCCCGGGGTGGGTCCGGGTCCAAATGCGAAGTATCGGAGCTGCGCGAAATCTCCCACTATGCTAATCAGCCCGCAGATCCCCAGGCGTGACCGGCCGGCTGACTCGTTAGCCGAGCTTGACGCGTGTCGCAACTTGGCAAACTAATGGCACCAAAGCACTCCTGGGGTGGGTCCGGGTCCACATGCAAAGTTTCGGAGCTGCGCGACATCTCGCACTATGCTAACCAGCCCGTCTGCTAATTAGCCGAACTTTGCGCGCGTCGCAACTTTGCAAACTAATACCACCAAAGCACTCCCGGGGTCGGTCCGGGTCCAAATGCGAAGTATCGGAGCTGCGCGAAATCTCCCACTATGCTAATCAGCCCGCAGATCCCCAGGCGTGGCCGGGTGGCTGACTCGTTAGCCGAGCTTGACGCGTGTCGCAACTTGGCAAACTAATGGCACCAAAGCACTCCTGGGGTGGGTCCGGGTCCACATGCAAAGTTTCGGAGCTGCGCGACATCTCGCACTATGCTAACCAGCCCGTTTGCTAATTAGCCGAACTTTGCGCGCGTCGCAACTTTGCAAACTAATACCACCAAAGCACTCCCGGGGTCGGTTCGGGTCCAAATGCGAAGTATCGGAGCTGCGCGAAATCTCCCACTATGCTAATCAGCCCGCAGATCCCCAGGCGTGGCCGGCTGGCTGACTCGTTAGCCGAGCTTGACGCGTGTCGCAACTTGGCAAACTAATGGCACCAAAGCACTCCTGGGGTGGGTCCGGGTCCACATGCAAAGTTTCGGAGCTGCGCGACATCTCGCACTATGCTAACCAGCCCGTCTGCTAATTAGCCGAACTTTGCGCGCGTCGCAACTTTGCAAACTAATACCACCAAAGCACTCCCGGGGTCGGTCCGGGTCCAAATGCGAAGTATCGGAGCTGCGCGAAATCTCCCACTATGCTAATCAGCCCGCAGATCCCCAGGCGTGGCCGGGTGGCTGACTCGTTAGCCGAGCTTGACGCGTGTCGCAACTTGGCAAACTAATGGCACCAAAGCACTCCTGGGGTGGGTCCGGGTCCACATGCAAAGTTTCGGAGCTGCGCGACATCTCGCACTATGCTAACCAGCCCGTTTGCTAATTAGCCGAACTTTGCGCGCGTCGCAACTTTGCAAACTAATACCACCAAAGCACTCCCGGGGTCGGTTCGGGTCCAAATGCGAAGTATCGGAGCTGCGCGAAATCTCCCACTATGCTAATCAGCCCGCAGATCCCCAGGCGTGGCCGGCTGGCTGACTCGTTAGCCGAGCTTGACGCGTGTCGCAACTTGGCAAACTAATGGCACCAAAGCACTCCTGGGGTGGGTCCGGGTCCACATGCAAAGTTTCGGAGCTGCGCGACATCTCGCACTATGCTAACCAGCCCGTTTGCTAATTAGCCGAACTTTGCGCGCGTCGCAACTTTGCAAACTAATACCACCAAAGCACTCCCGGGGTCGGTCCGGGTCCAAATGCGAAGTATCGGAGCTGCGCGAAATCTCCCACTATGCTAATCAGCCCGCAGATCCCCAGGCGTGGCCGGCTGGCTGACTTGTTAGCCGAGCTTGACGCGTGTCGCAACTTGGCAAACTAATGGCACCAAAGCACTCCTGGGGTGGGTCCGGGTCCACATGCAAAGTTTCGGAGCTGCGCGACATCTCGCACTATGCTAACCAGCCCGTTTGCTAATTAGCCGAACTTTGCGCGCGTCGCAACTTTGCAAACTAATACCACCAAAGCACTCCCGGGGTCGGTCCGGGTCCAAATGCGAAGTATCGGAGCTGCGCGAAATCTCCCACTATGCTAATCAGCCCGCAGATCCCCAGGCGTGGCCGGCTGGCTGACTCGTTAGCCGAGCTTGACGCGTGTCGCAACTTGGCAAACTAATGGCACCAAAGCACTCCTGGGGTGGGTCCGGGTCCACATGCAAAGTTTCGGAGCTGCGCGACATCTTGCACTATGCTAACCAGCCCGTTTGCTAATTAGCCGAACTTTGCGCGCGTCGCAACTTTGCAAACTAATACCACCAAGGCACTCCCGGGGTCGGTCCGGGTCCAAATGCGAAGTATCGGAGCTGCGCGAAATCTCCCACTATGCTAATCAGCCCGCAGATCCCCAGGCGTGACCGGCCGGCTGACTCGTTAGCCGAGCTTGACGCGTGTCGCAACTTGGCAAACTAATGGCACCAAAGCACTCCTGGGGTGGGTCCGGGTCCACATGCAAAGTTTCGGAGCTGCGCGACATCTCGCACTATGCTAACCAGCCCGTCTGCTAATTAGCCGAACTTTGCGCGCGTCGCAACTTTGCAAACTAATACCACCAAAGCACTCCCGGGGTCGGTCCGGGTCCAAATGCGAAGTATCGGAGCTGCGCGAAATCTCCCACTATGCTAATCAGCCCGCAGATCCCCAGGCGTGGCCGGCTGGCTGACTCGTTAGCCGAGCTTGATGCGTGTCGCAACTTGGCAAACTAATGGCACCAAAGCACTCCTGGGGTGGGTCCGGGTCCACATGCAAAGTTTCGGAGCTGCGCGACATCTCGCACTATGCTGACCAGCCCGTCTGCTAATTAGCCGAACTTTGCGCGCGTCGCAACTTTGCAAACTAATACCACCAAAGCACTCCCGGGATCGGTCCGGGTCCAAATGCGAAGTATCGGAGCTGCGCGAAATCTCCCACTATGCTAATCAGCCCGCAGATCCCCAGGCGTGGCCGGCTGGCTGACTCGTTAGCCGAGCTTGACGCGTGTCGCAACTTGGCAAACTAATGGCACCAAAGCACTCCTGGGGTGGGTCCGGGTCCACATGCAAAGTTTCGGAGCTGCGCGACATCTCGCACTATGCTAACCAGCCCGTTTGCTAATTAGCCGAACTTTGCGCGCGTCGCAACTTTGCAAACTAATACCACCAAAGCACTCCCGGGGTCGGTCCGGGTCCAAATGCGAAGTATCGGAGCTGCGCGAAATCTCCCACTATGCTAATCAGCCCGCAGATCCCCAGGCGTGGATGGCTGGCTGACTCGTTAGCCGAGCTTGACGCGTGTCGCAACTTGGCAAACTAATGGCACCAAAGCACTCCTGGGGTGGGTCCGGGTCCACATGCAAAGTTTCGGAGCTGCGCGACATCTTGCACTATGCTAACCAGCCCGTTTGCTAATTAGCCGAACTTTGCGCGCGTCGCAACTTTGCAAACTAATACCACCAAAGCACTCCCGGGGTCGGTCCGGGTCCAAATGCGAAGTATCGGAGCTGCGCGAAATCTCCCACTATGCTAATCAGCCCGCAGATCCCCAGGCATGACCGGCCGGCTGACTCGTTAGCCGAGCTTGACGCGTGTCGCAACTTGGCAAACTAATGGCACCAAAGCACTCCTGGGGTGGGTCCGGGTCCACATGCAAAGTTTCGGAGCTGCGCGACATCTCGCACTATGCTAACCAGCCCGTCTGCTAATTAGCCGAACTTTGCGCGCGTCGCAACTTTGCAAACTAATACCACCAAAGCACTCCCGGGGTCGGTCCGGGTCCAAATGCGAAGTATCGGAGCTGCGCGAAATCTCCCACTATGCTAATCAGCCCGCAGATCCCCAGGCGTGGCCGGCTGGCTGACTCGTTAGCCGAGCTTGACGCGTGTCGCAACTTGGCAAACTAATGGCACCAAAGCACTCCTGGGGTCGGTCCGGGTCCAAATGCGAAGTATCGGAGCTGCGCGAAATCTCCCACTATGCTAATCAGCCCGCAGATCCCCAGGCGTGGCCGGCTGGCTGACTCGTTAGCCGAGCTTGACGCGTGTCGCAACTTGGCAAACTAATGGCACCAAAGCACTCCTGGGGTGGGTCCGGGTCCACATGCAAAGTTTCGGAGCTGCGCGACATCTCGCACTATGCTAACCAGCCCGTTTGCTAATTAGCCGAACTTTGCGCGCGTCGCAACTTTGCAAACTAATACCACCAAAGCACTCCCGGGGTCGGTCCGGGTCCAAATGCGAAGTATCGGAGCTGCGCGAAATCTCCCACTATGCTAATCAGCCCGCAGATCCCCAGGCGTGGCCGGCTGGCTGACTCGTTAGCCGAGCTTGATGCGTGTCGCAACTTGGCAAACTAATGGCACCAAAGCACTCCTGGGGTGGGTCCGGGTCCACATGCAAAGTTTCGGAGCTGCGCGACATCTCGCACTATGCTAACCAGCCCGTCTGCTAATTAGCCGAACTTTGCGCGCGTCGCAACTTTGCAAACTAATACCACCAAAGCACTCCCGGGGTCGGTCCGGGTCCAAATGCGAAGTATCGGAGCTGCGCGAAATCTCCCACTATGCTAATCAGCCCGCAGATCCCCAGGCGTGGCCGGCTGGCTGACTCGTTAGCCGAGCTTGACGCGTGTCGCAACTTGGCAAACTAATGGCACCAAAGCACTCCTGGGGTCGGTCCGGGTCCAAATGCGAAGTATCGGAGCTGCGCGAAATCTCCCACTATGCTAATCAGCCCGCAGATCCCCAGGCGTGGCCGGCTGGCTGACTCGTTAGCCGAGCTTGACGCGTGTCGCAACTTGGCAAACTAATGGCACCAAAGCACTCCTGGGGTGGGTCCGGGTCCACATGCAAAGTTTCGGAGCTGCGCGACATCTCGCACTATGCTAACCAGCCCGTTTGCTAATTAGCCGAACTTTGCGCGCGTCGCAACTTTGCAAACTAATACCACCAAAGCACTCCCGGGGTCGGTCCGGGTCCAAATGCGAAGTATCGGAGCTGCGCGAAATCTCCCACTATGCTAATCAGCCCGCAGATCCCCAGGCGTGGCCGGCTGGCTGACTCGTTAGCCGAGCTTGACGCGTGTCGCAACTTGGCAAACTAATGGCACCAAAGCACTCCTGGGGTGGGTCCGGGTCCA
This sequence comes from Micromussa lordhowensis, assembly GCA_964020085.1. Classification (NCBI taxonomy): domain Eukaryota; kingdom Metazoa; phylum Cnidaria; class Anthozoa; order Scleractinia; family Lobophylliidae; genus Micromussa; species Micromussa lordhowensis. Next base: position 25,037 of record CAXHUQ010000637.1, on the reverse strand, counting down.
CATGCAAAGTTTCAGAGCTGCGCGACATCTCGCACTATGCTAACCAGCCCGTTTGCTAATTAGCCGAACTTTGCGCGCGTCGCAACTTTGCAAACTAATACCACCAAAGCACTCCCGGGGTCGGTCCGGGTCCAAATGCGAAGTATCGGAGCTGCGCGAAATCTCCCACTATGCTAATCAGCCCGCAGATCCCCAGGCGTGGCCGGCTGGCTGACTCGTTAGCCGAGCTTGACGCGTGTCGCAACTTGGCAAACTAATGGCACCAAAGCACTCCTGGGGTGGGTCCGGGTCCACATGCAAAGTTTCGGAGCTGCGCGACATCTCGCACTATGCTAACCAGCCCGTTTGCTAATTAGCCGAACTTTGCGCGCGTCGCAACTTTGCAAACTAATACCACCAAAGCACTCCCGGGGTCGGTCCGGGTCCAAATGCGAAGTATCGGAGCTGCGCGAAATCTCCCTCTATGCTAATCAGCCCGCAGATCCCCAGGCGTGGCCGGCTGGCTGACTCGTTAGCCGAGCTTGACGCGTGTCGCAACTTGGCAAACTAATGGCACCAAAGCACTCCTGGGGTGGGTCCGGGTCCACATGCAAAGTTTCGGAGCTGCGCGACATCTCGCACTATGCTAACCAGCCCGTTTGCTAATTAGCCGAACTTTGCGCGCGTCGCAACTTTGCAAACTAATACCACCAAAGCACTCCCGGGGTCGGTTCGGGTCCAAATGCGAAGTATCGGAGCTGCGCGAAATCTCCCACTATGCTAATCAGCCCGCAGATCCCCAGGCGTGGCCGGCTGGCTGACTCGTTAGCCGAGCTTGACGCGTGTCGCAACTTGGCAAACTAATGGCACCAAAGCACTCCTGGGGTGGGTCCGGGTCCACATGCAAAGTTTCGGAGCTGCGCGACATCTCGCACTATGCTAACCAGCCCGTTTGCTAATTAGCCGAACTTTGCGCGCGTCGCAACTTTGCAAACTAATACCACCAAAGCACTCCCGGGGTCGGTCCGGGTCCAAATGCGAAGTATCGGAGCTGCGCGAAATCTCCCACTATGCTAATCAGCCCGCAGATCCCCAGGCGTGGCCGGCTGGCTGACTTGTTAGCCGAGCTTGACGCGTGTCGCAACTTGGCAAACTAATGGCACCAAAGCACTCCTGGGGTGGGTCCGGGTCCACATGCAAAGTTTCGGAGCTGCGCGACATCTCGCACTATGCTAACCAGCCCGTTTGCTAATTAGCCGAACTTTGCGCGCGTCGCAACTTTGCAAACTAATACCACCAAAGCACTCCCGGGGTCGGTCCGGGTCCAAATGCGAAGTATCGGAGCTGCGCGAAATCTCCCACTATGCTAATCAGCCCGCAGATCCCCAGGCGTGGCCGGCTGGCTGACTCGTTAGCCGAGCTTGACGCGTGTCGCAACTTGGCAAACTAATGGCACCAAAGCACTCCTGGGGTGGGTCCGGGTCCACATGCAAAGTTTCGGAGCTGCGCGACATCTTGCACTATGCTAACCAGCCCGTTTGCTAATTAGCCGAACTTTGCGCGCGTCGCAACTTTGCAAACTAATACCACCAAGGCACTCCCGGGGTCGGTCCGGGTCCAAATGCGAAGTATCGGAGCTGCGCGAAATCTCCCACTATGCTAATCAGCCCGCAGATCCCCAGGCGTGACCGGCCGGCTGACTCGTTAGCCGAGCTTGACGCGTGTCGCAACTTGGCAAACTAATGGCACCAAAGCACTCCTGGGGTGGGTCCGGGTCCACATGCAAAGTTTCGGAGCTGCGCGACATCTCGCACTATGCTAACCAGCCCGTCTGCTAATTAGCCGAACTTTGCGCGCGTCGCAACTTTGCAAACTAATACCACCAAAGCACTCCCGGGGTCGGTCCGGGTCCAAATGCGAAGTATCGGAGCTGCGCGAAATCTCCCACTATGCTAATCAGCCCGCAGATCCCCAGGCGTGGCCGGCTGGCTGACTCGTTAGCCGAGCTTGATGCGTGTCGCAACTTGGCAAACTAATGGCACCAAAGCACTCCTGGGGTGGGTCCGGGTCCACATGCAAAGTTTCGGAGCTGCGCGACATCTCGCACTATGCTGACCAGCCCGTCTGCTAATTAGCCGAACTTTGCGCGCGTCGCAACTTTGCAAACTAATACCACCAAAGCACTCCCGGGATCGGTCCGGGTCCAAATGCGAAGTATCGGAGCTGCGCGAAATCTCCCACTATGCTAATCAGCCCGCAGATCCCCAGGCGTGGCCGGCTGGCTGACTCGTTAGCCGAGCTTGACGCGTGTCGCAACTTGGCAAACTAATGGCACCAAAGCACTCCTGGGGTGGGTCCGGGTCCACATGCAAAGTTTCGGAGCTGCGCGACATCTCGCACTATGCTAACCAGCCCGTTTGCTAATTAGCCGAACTTTGCGCGCGTCGCAACTTTGCAAACTAATACCACCAAAGCACTCCCGGGGTCGGTCCGGGTCCAAATGCGAAGTATCGGAGCTGCGCGAAATCTCCCACTATGCTAATCAGCCCGCAGATCCCCAGGCGTGGATGGCTGGCTGACTCGTTAGCCGAGCTTGACGCGTGTCGCAACTTGGCAAACTAATGGCACCAAAGCACTCCTGGGGTGGGTCCGGGTCCACATGCAAAGTTTCGGAGCTGCGCGACATCTTGCACTATGCTAACCAGCCCGTTTGCTAATTAGCCGAACTTTGCGCGCGTCGCAACTTTGCAAACTAATACACGTAGGGGCCAAACCACCCCCCAAATGTTTCATGAAGGCTCTATTTGCCTCTTTCATATATTTCTAAACCAAGTTTGGCAAATGAGCTTTGATTGTTGTCCAGTTCATTTTCAATTGGAAGTTGTGACAAAATGTCAGATTATGACGTCATAATTGATGACGTCACTTAAACGCGTGTTAATTTTTTTAGAATCTCATAGTGAAAGTTATGTCATTGGAAAGGCCTTGACTTGAGGAGTAAAATACCGAAAACCGTTCTTTGCTACGACTTTTATTTCTCGAGTTATGGTAAATTAAATATTTTTTTGTTGTCCCCCCCCGGAATTTGCTTAACCATACTGTTCCTCTATGAAGTCAATCTCTGGTTTACTTTCTACAGGTTTTTTCTAGGAAGGCTAATAATTTAGTCAAATGGAAAGCTTAATGTTGCCAAAAATCGTATGGTTTTAGATTTTTAATTCTTGGCTTTATTAAGAAGATATTAACGGTTAAAAAACTGGTGACATCACAGGTTTATGACGTAACAAAACTAGTTTTAACGTAAAAATACTACAGCTAAAGTTTTTATTCCCTTTTTCTTCTTTTATTCTTGCTATGGTCATCTGTTACATCAGATATGCAACATAACTGGATTTGCTGGAACAAAATCACTGGTTGAATTTGGGGATTTTTCTCAAGGGGGGGAACTCACAGTCTGCATCAATATTTTTCAAAATTAAAAGTACCATATCTCATTCAATTTTTGTGATATCGACAAAATTTTTTCAGGTTTCAACTCCCCTTGACGTGCTCTTTCCAACACATAATAAAAAATATGCATACTTAAAACTTCAAAAGTGGCGAAAAACATGACGTCATCATTGTGACGTCACACATTTAACATTTCTTGACATTTTTCATGCAAAAATAATTAGCATCTTCTCTTCTTTCTATTCACCAAGTTTGGTATAGATAAAGTCAATACTTTCGAAGTAATGCAAAATAAAGTGAAATACCCAAGAAATCGTGAAACATTTGGGGGGTGGTTTGGCCCCTACGTGATACCACCAAAGCACTCCCGGGGTCGGTCCGGGTCCAAATGCGAAGTATCGGAGCTGCGCGAAATCTCCCACTATGCTAATCAGCCCGCAGATCCCCAGGCGTGACCGGCCGGCTGACTCGTTAGCCGAGCTTGACGCGTGTCGCAACTTGGCAAACTAATGGCACCAAAGCACTCCTGGGGTGGGTCCGGGTCCACATGCAAAGTTTCGGAGCTGCGCGACATCTCGCACTATGCTAACCAGCCCGTCTGCTAATTAGCCGAACTTTGCGCGCGTCGCAACTTTGCAAACTAATACCACCAAAGCACTCCCGGGGTCGGTCCGGGTCCAAATGCGAAGTATCGGAGCTGCGCGAAATCTCCCACTATGCTAATCAGCCCGCAGATCCCCAGGCGTGGCCGGCTGGCTGACTCGTTAGCCGAGCTTGATGCGTGTCGCAACTTGGCAAACTAATGGCACCAAAGCACTCCTGGGGTGGGTCCGGGTCCACATGCAAAGTTTCGGAGCTGCGCGACATCTCGCACTATGCTGACCAGCCCGTCTGCTAATTAGCCGAACTTTGCGCGCGTCGCAACTTTGCAAACTAATACCACCAAAGCACTCCCGGGATCGGTCCGGGTCCAAATGCGAAGTATCGGAGCTGCGCGAAATCTCCCACTATGCTAATCAGCCCGCAGATCCCCAGGCGTGGCCGGCTGGCTGACTCGTTAGCCGAGCTTGACGCGTGTCGCAACTTGGCAAACTAATGGCACCAAAGCACTCCTGGGGTGGGTCCGGGTCCACATGCAAAGTTTCGGAGCTGCGCGACATCTCGCACTATGCTAACCAGCCCGTTTGCTAATTAGCCGAACTTTGCGCGCGTCGCAACTTTGCAAACTAATACCACCAAAGCACTCCCGGGGTCGGTCCGGGTCCAAATGCGAAGTATCGGAGCTGCGCGAAATCTCCCACTATGCTAATCAGCCCGCAGATCCCCAGGCGTGGATGGCTGGCTGACTCGTTAGCCGAGCTTGACGCGTGTCGCAACTTGGCAAACTAATGGCACCAAAGCACTCCTGGGGTGGGTCCGGGTCCACATGCAAAGTTTCGGAGCTGCGCGACATCTTGCACTATGCTAACCAGCCCGTTTGCTAATTAGCCGAACTTTGCGCGCGTCGCAACTTTGCAAACTAATACCACCAAAGCACTCCCGGGGTCGGTCCGGGTCCAAATGCGAAGTATCGGAGCTGCGCGAAATCTCCCACTATGCTAATCAGCCCGCAGATCCCCAGGCATGACCGGCCGGCTGACTCGTTAGCCGAGCTTGACGCGTGTCGCAACTTGGCAAACTAATGGCACCAAAGCACTCCTGGGGTGGGTCCGGGTCCACATGCAAAGTTTCGGAGCTGCGCGACATCTCGCACTATGCTAACCAGCCCGTCTGCTAATTAGCCGAACTTTGCGCGCGTCGCAACTTTGCAAACTAATACCACCAAAGCACTCCCGGGGTCGGTCCGGGTCCAAATGCGAAGTATCGGAGCTGCGCGAAATCTCCCACTATGCTAATCAGCCCGCAGATCCCCAGGCGTGGCCGGCTGGCTGACTCGTTAGCCGAGCTTGATGCGTGTCGCAACTTGGCAAACTAATGGCACCAAAGCACTCCTGGGGTGGGTCCGGGTCCACATGCAAAGTTTCGGAGCTGCGCGACATCTCGCACTATGCTAACCAGCCCGTCTGCTAATTAGCCGAACTTTGCGCGCGTCGCAACTTTGCAAACTAATACCACCAAAGCACTCCCGGGGTCGGTCCGGGTCCAAATGCGAAGTATCGGAGCTGCGCGAAATCTCCCACTATGCTAATCAGCCCGCAGATCCCCAGGCGTGGCCGGCTGGCTGACTCGTTAGCCGAGCTTGACGCGTGTCGCAACTTGGCAAACTAATGGCACCAAAGCACTCCTGGGGTCGGTCCGGGTCCAAATGCGAAGTATCGGAGCTGCGCGAAATCTCCCACTATGCTAATCAGCCCGCAGATCCCCAGGCGTGGCCGGCTGGCTGACTCGTTAGCCGAGCTTGACGCGTGTCGCAACTTGGCAAACTAATGGCACCAAAGCACTCCTGGGGTGGGTCCGGGTCCACATGCAAAGTTTCGGAGCTGCGCGACATCTCGCACTATGCTAACCAGCCCGTTTGCTAATTAGCCGAACTTTGCGCGCGTCGCAACTTTGCAAACTAATACCACCAAAGCACTCCCGGGGTCGGTCCGGGTCCAAATGCGAAGTATCGGAGCTGCGCGAAATCTCCCACTATGCTAATCAGCCCGCAGATCCCCAGGCGTGGCCGGCTGGCTGACTCGTTAGCCGAGCTTGACGCGTGTCGCAACTTGGCAAACTAATGGCACCAAAGCACTCCTGGGGTGGGTCCGGGTCCACATGCAAAGTTTCAGAGCTGCGCGACATCTCGCACTATGCTAACCAGCCCGTTTGCTAATTAGCCGAACTTTGCGCGCGTCGCAACTTTGCAAACTAATACCACCAAAGCACTCCCGGGGTTGGTCCGGGTCCAAATGCGAAGTATCGGAGCTGCGCGAAATCTCCCACTATGCTAATCAGCCCGCAGATCCCCAGGCGTGGCCGGCTGGCTGACTCGTTAGCCGAGCTTGACGCGTGTCGCAACTTGGCAAACTAATGGCACCAAAGCACTCCTGGGGTGGGTCCGGGTCCACATGCAAAGTTTCGGAGCTGCGCGACATCTCGCACTATGCTAACCAGCCCGTTTGCTAATTAGCCGAACTTTGCGCGCGTCGCAACTTTGCAAACTAATACCACCAAAGCACTCCCGGGGTCGGTCCGGGTCCAAATGCGAAGTATCGGAGCTGCGCGAAATCTCCCTCTATGCTAATCAGCCCGCAGATCCCCAGGCGTGGCCGGCTGGCTGACTCGTTAGCCGAGCTTGACGCGTGTCGCAACTTGGCAAACTAATGGCACCAAAGCACTCCTGGGGTGGGTCCGGGTCCACATGCAAAGTTTCGGAGCTGCGCGACATCTCGCACTATGCTAACCAGCCCGTTTGCTAATTAGCCGAACTTTGCGCGCGTCGCAACTTTGCAAACTAATACCACCAAAGCACTCCCGGGGTCGGTCCGGGTCCAAATGCGAAGTATCGGAGCTGCGCGAAATCTCCCACTATGCTAATCAGCCCGCAGATCCCCAGGCGTGGCCGGCTGGCTGACTCGTTAGCCGAGCTTGACGCGTGTCGCAACTTGGCAAACTAATGGCACCAAAGCACTCCTGGGGTCGGTCCGGGTCCAAATGCGAAGTATCGGAGCTGCGCGAAATCTCCCACTATGCTAATCAGCCCGCAGATCCCCAGGCGTGGCCGGCTGGCTGACTCGTTAGCCGAGCTTGACGCGTGTCGCAACTTGGCAAACTAATGGCACCAAAGCACTCCTGGGGTGGGTCCGGGTCCACATGCAAAGTTTCGGAGCTGCGCGACATCTTGCACTATGCTAACCAGCCCGTTTGCTAATTAGCCGAACTTTGCGCGCGTCGCAACTTTGCAAACTAATACCACCAAGGCACTCCCGGGGTCGGTCCGGGTCCAAATGCGAAGTATCGGAGCTGCGCGAAATCTCCCACTATGCTAATCAGCCCGCAGATCCCCAGGCGTGACCGGCCGGCTGACTCGTTAGCCGAGCTTGACGCGTGTCGCAACTTGGCAAACTAATGGCACCAAAGCACTCCTGGGGTGGGTCCGGGTCCACATGCAAAGTTTCGGAGCTGCGCGACATCTCGCACTATGCTAACCAGCCCGTCTGCTAATTAGCCGAACTTTGCGCGCGTCGCAACTTTGCAAACTAATACCACCAAAGCACTCCCGGGGTCGGTCCGGGTCCAAATGCGAAGTATCGGAGCTGCGCGAAATCTCCCACTATGCTAATCAGCCCGCAGATCCCCAGGCGTGGCCGGCTGGCTGACTCGTTAGCCGAGCTTGATGCGTGTCGCAACTTGGCAAACTAATGGCACCAAAGCACTCCTGGGGTGGGTCCGGGTCCACATGCAAAGTTTCGGAGCTGCGCGACATCTCGCACTATGCTGACCAGCCCGTCTGCTAATTAGCCGAACTTTGCGCGCGTCGCAACTTTGCAAACTAATACCACCAAAGCACTCCCGGGGTCGGTCCCGGTCCAAATGCGAAGTATCGGAGCTGCGCGAAATCTCCCACTATGCTAATCAGCCCGCAGATCCCCAGGCGTGGCCGGCTGGCTGACTCGTTAGCCGAGCTTGACGCGTGTCGCAACTTGGCAAACTAATGGCACCAAAGCACTCCTGGGGTGGGTCCGGGTCCACATGCAAAGTTTCGGAGCTGCGCGACATCTCGCACTATGCTAACCAGCCCGTTTGCTAATTAGCCGAACTTTGCGCGCGTCGCAACTTTGCAAACTAATACCACCAAAGCACTCCCGGGGTCGGTCCGGGTCCAAATGCGAAGTATCGGAGCTGCGCGAAATCTCCCACTATGCTAATCAGCCCGCAGATCCCCAGGCGTGGCCGGCTGGCTGACTCGTTAGCCGAGCTTGACGCGTGTCGCAACTTGGCAAACTAATGGCACCAAAGCACTCCTGGGGTCGGTCCGGGTCCAAATGCGAAGTATCGGAGCTGCGCGAAATCTCCCACTATGCTAATCAGCCCGCAGATCCCCAGGCGTGGCCGGCTGGCTGACTCGTTAGCCGAGCTTGACGCGTGTCGCAACTTGGCAAACTAATGGCACCAAAGCACTCCTGGGGTGGGTCCGGGTCCACATGCAAAGTTTCGGAGCTGCGCGACATCTTGCACTATGCTAACCAGCCCGTTTGCTAATTAGCCGAACTTTGCGCGCGTCGCAACTTTGCAAACTAATACCACCAAGGCACTCCCGGGGTCGGTCCGGGTCCAAATGCGAAGTATCGGAGCTGCGCGAAATCTCCCACTATGCTAATCAGCCCGCAGATCCCCAGGCGTGACCGGCCGGCTGACTCGTTAGCCGAGCTTGACGCGTGTCGCAACTTGGCAAACTAATGGCACCAAAGCACTCCTGGGGTGGGTCCGGGTCCACATGCAAAGTTTCGGAGCTGCGCGACATCTCGCACTATGCTAACCAGCCCGTCTGCTAATTAGCCGAACTTTGCGCGCGTCGCAACTTTGCAAACTAATACCACCAAAGCACTCCCGGGGTCGGTCCGGGTCCAAATGCGAAGTATCGGAGCTGCGCGAAATCTCCCACTATGCTAATCAGCCCGCAGATCCCCAGGCGTGGCCGGCTGGCTGACTCGTTAGCCGAGCTTGATGCGTGTCGCAACTTGGCAAACTAATGGCACCAAAGCACTCCTGGGGTGGGTCCGGGTCCACATGCAAAGTTTCGGAGCTGCGCGACATCTCGCACTATGCTAACCAGCCCGTCTGCTAATTAGCCGAACTTTGCGCGCGTCGCAACTTTGCAAACTAATACCACCAAAGCACTCCCGGGGTCGGTCCGGGTCCAAATGCGAAGTATCGGAGCTGCGCGAAATCTCCCACTATGCTAATCAGCCCGCAGATCCCCAGGCGTGGCTGGCTGGCTGACTCGTTAGCCGAGCTTGACGCGTGTCGCAACTTGGCAAACTAATGGCACCAAAGCACTCCTGGGGTGGGTCCGGGTCCACATGCAAAGTTTCGGAGCTGCGCGACATCTCGCACTATGCTAACCAGCCCGTTTGCTAATTAGCCGAACTTTGCGCGCGTCGCAACTTTGCAAACTAATACCACCAAAGCACTCCCGGGGTCGGTCCGGGTCCAAATGCGAAGTATCGGAGCTGCGCGAAATCTCCCACTATGCTAATCAGCCCGCAGATCCCCAGGCGTGGCCGGCTGGCTGACTCGTTAGCCGAGCTTGACGCGTGTCGCAACTTGGCAAACTAATGGCACCAAAGCACTCCTGGGGTGGGTCCGGGTCCACATGCAAAGTTTCAGAGCTGCGCGACATCTCGCACTATGCTAACCAGCCCGTTTGCTAATTAGCCGAACTTTGCGCGCGTCGCAACTTTGCAAACTAATACCACCAAAGCACTCCCGGGGTCGGTCCGGGTCCAAATGCGAAGTATCGGAGCTGCGCGAAATCTCCCACTATGCTAATCAGCCCGCAGATCCCCAGGCGTGGCCGGCTGGCTGACTCGTTAGCCGAGCTTGAGGCGTGTCGCAACTTGGCAAACTAATGGCACCAAAGCACTCCTGGGGTGGGTCCGGGTCCACATGCAAAGTTTCGGAGCTGCGCGACATCTCGCACTATGCTAACCAGCCCGTTTGCTAATTAGCCGAACTTTGCGCGCGTCGCAACTTTGCAAACTAATACCACCAAAGCACTCCCGGGGTCGGTCCGGGTCCAAATGCGAAGTATCGGAGCTGCGCGAAATCTCCCACTATGCTAATCAGCCCGCAGATCCCCAGGCGTGGCCGGCTGGCTGACTCGTTAGCCGAGCTTGACGCGTGTCGCAACTTGGCAAACTAATGGCACCAAAGCACTCCTGGGGTGGGTCCGGGTCCACATGCAAAGTTTCGGAGCTGCGCGACATCTCGCACTATGCTAACCAGCCCGTTTGCTAATTAGCCGAACTTTGCGCGCGTCGCAACTTTGCAAACTAATACCACCAAAGCACTCCCGGGGTCGGTCCCGGTCCAAATGCGAAGTATCGGAGCTGCGCGAAATCTCCCACTATGCTAATCAGCCCGCAGATCCCCAGGCGTGGCCGGCTGGCTGACTCGTTAGCCGAGCTTGACGCGTGTCGCAACTTGGCAAACTAATGGCACCAAAGCACTCCTGGGGTGGGTCCGGGTCCACATGCAAAGTTTCGGAGCTGCGCGACATCTCGCACTATGCTAACCAGCCCGTTTGCTAATTAGCCGAACTTTGCGCGCGTCGCAACTTTGCAAACTAATACCACCAAAGCACTCCCGGGGTCGGTCCGGGTCCAAATGCGAAGTATCGGAGCTGCGCGAAATCTCCCACTATGCTAATCAGCCCGCAGATCCCCAGGCGTGGCCGGCTGGCTGACTCGTTAGCCGAGCTTGACGCGTGTCGCAACTTGGCAAACTAATGGCACCAAAGCACTCCTGGGGTCGCTCCGGGTCCAAATGCGAAGTATCGGAGCTGCGCGAAATCTCCCACTATGCTAATCAGCCCGCAGATCCCCAGGCGTGGCCGGCTGGCTGACTCGTTAGCCGAGCTTGACGCGTGTCGCAACTTGGCAAACTAATGGCACCAAAGCACTCCTGGGGTGGGTCCGGGTCCACATGCAAAGTTTCGGAGCTGCGCGACATCTCGCACTATGCTAACCAGCCCGTTTGCTAATTAGCCGAACTTTGCGCGCGTCGCAACTTTGCAAACTAATACCACCAAAGCACTCCCGGGGTCGGTCCGGGTCCAAATGCGAAGTATCGGAGCTGCGCGAAATCTCCCACTATGCTAATCAGCCCGCAGATCCCCAGGCGTGGCCGGCTGGCTGACTCGTTAGCCGAGCTTGACGCGTGTCGCAACTTGGCAAACTAATGGCACCAAAGCACTCCTGGGGTGGGTCCGGGTCCACATGCAAAGTTTCAGAGCTGCGCGACATCTCGCACTATGCTAACCAGCCCGTTTGCTAATTAGCCGAACTTTGCGCGCGTCGCAACTTTGCAAACTAATACCACCAAAGCACTCCCGGGGTCGGTCCGGGTCCAAATGCGAAGTATCGGAGCTGCGCGAAATCTCCCACTATGCTAATCAGCCCGCAGATCCCCAGGCGTGGCCGGCTGGCTGACTCGTTAGCCGAGCTTGACGCGTGTCGCAACTTGGCAAACTAATGGCACCAAAGCACTCCTGGGGTGGGTCCGGGTCCACATGCAAAGTTTCGGAGCTGCGCGACATCTCGCACTATGCTAACCAGCCCGTTTGCTAATTAGCCGAACTTTGCGCGCGTCGCAACTTTGCAAACTAATACCACCAAAGCACTCCCGGGGTCGGTCCGGGTCCAAATGCGAAGTATCGGAGCTGCGCGAAATCTCCCACTATGCTAATCAGCCCGCAGATCCCCAGGCGTGGCCGGCTGGCTGACTCGTTAGCCGAGCTTGACGCGTGTCGCAACTTGGCAAACTAATGGCACCAAAGCACTCCTGGGGTGGGTCCGGGTCCACATGCAAAGTTTCGGAGCTGCGCGACATCTCGCACTATGCTAACCAGCCCGTTTGCTAATTAGCCGAACTTTGCGCGCGTCGCAACTTTGCAAACTAATACCACCAAAGCACTCCCGGGGTCGGTCCGGGTCCAAATGCGAAGTATCGGAGCTGCGCGAAATCTCCCACTATGCTAATCAGCCCGCAGATCCCCAGGCGTGGCCGGCTGGCTGACTCGTTAGCCGAGCTTGACGCGTGTCGCAACTTGGCAAACTAATGGCACCAAAGCACTCCTGGGGTGGGTCCGGGTCCACATGCAAAGTTTCGGAGCTGCGCGACATCTCGCACTATGCTAACCAGCCCGTTTGCTAATTAGCCGAACTTTGCGCGCGTCGCAACTTTGCAAACTAATACCACCAAAGCACTCCCGGGGTCGGTCCGGGTCCAAATGCGAAGTATCGGAGCTGCGCGAAATCTCCCACTATGCTAATCAGCCCGCAGATCCCCAGGCGTGGCCGGCTGGCTGACTCGTTAGCCGAGCTTGACGCGTGTCGCAACTTGGCAAACTAATGGCACCAAAGCACTCCTGGGGTGGGTCCGGGTCCACATGCAAAGTTTCGGAGCTGCGCGACATCTCGCACTATGCTAACCAGCCCGTTTGCTAATTAGCCGAACTTTGCGCGCGTCGCAACTTTGCAAACTAATACCACCAAAGCACTCCCGGGGTCGGTCCGGGTCCAAATGCGAAGTATCGGAGCTGCGCGAAATCTCCCACTATGCTAATCAGCCCGCAGATCCCCAGGCGTGGCCGGCTGGCTGACTCGTTAGCCGAGCTTGACGCGTGTCGCAACTTGGCAAACTAATGGCACCAAAGCACTCCTGGGGTGGGTCCGGGTCCACATGCAAAGTTTCGGAGCTGCGCGACATCTCGCACTATGCTAACCAGCCCGTTTGCTAATTAGCCGAACTTTGCGCGCGTCGCAACTTTGCAAACTAATACCACCAAAGCACTCCCGGGGTCGGTCCGGGTCCAAATGCGAAGTATCGGAGCTGCGCGAAATCTCCCACTATGCTAATCAGCCCGCAGATCCCCAGGCGTGGCCGGCTGGCTGACTCGTTAGCCGAGCTTGACGCGTGTCGCAACTTGGCAAACTAATGGCACCAAAGCACTCCTGGGGTGGGTCCGGGTCCACATGCAAAGTTTCGGAGCTGCGCGACATCTCGCACTATGCTAACCAGCCCGTTTGCTAATTAGCCGAACTTTGCGCGCGTCGCAACTTTGCAAACTAATACCACCAAAGCACTCCCGGGGTCGGTCCGGGTCCAAATGCGAAGTATCGGAGCTGCGCGAAATCTCCCACTATGCTAATCAGCCCGCAGATCCCCAGGCGTGGCCGGCTGGCTGACTCGTTAGCCGAGCTTGACGCGTGTCGCAACTTGGCAAACTAATGGCACCAAAGCACTCCTGGGGTGGGTCCGGGTCCACATGCAAAGTTTCGGAGCTGCGCGACATCTCGCACTATGCTAACCAGCCCGTTTGCTAATTAGCCGAACTTTGCGCGCGTCGCAACTTTGCAAACTAATACCACCAAAGCACTCCCGGGGTCGGTCCGGGTCCAAATGCGAAGTATCGGAGCTGCGCAAAATCTCCCACTATGCTAATCAGCCCGCAGATCCCCAGGCGTGGCCGGCTGGCTGACTCGTTAGCCGAGCTTGACGCGTGTCGCAACTTGGCAAACTAATGGCACCAAAGCACTCCTGGGGTGGGTCCGGGTCCACATGCAAAGTTTCGGAGCTGCGCGACATCTCGCACTATGCTAACCAGCCCGTTTCCTAATTAGCCGAACTTTGCGCGCGTCGCAACTTTGCAAACTAATACCACCAAAGCACTCCCGGGGTCGGTCCGGGTCCAAATGCGAAGTATCGGAGCTGCGCGAAATCTCCCACTATGCTAATCAGCCCGCAAATCCCCAGGCGTGGCCGGCTGGCTAACTCGTTAGCCGAGCTTGACGCGTGTCGCAACTTGGCAAACTAATGGCACCAAAGCACTCCTGGGGTGGGTCCGGGTCCACATGCAAAGTTTCGGAGCTGCGCGACATCTCGCACTATGCTAACCAGCCCGTTTGCTAATTAGCCGAACTTTGCGCGCGTCGCAACTTTGCAAACTAATACCACCAAAGCACTCCCGGGGTCGGTCCGGGTCCAAATGCGAAGTATCGGAGCTGCGCGAAATCTCCCACTATGCTAATCAGCCCGCAGATCCCCAGGCGTGGCCGGCTGGCTGACTCGTTAGCCGAGCTTGACGCGTGTCGCAACTTGGCAAACTAATGGCACCAAAGCACTCCTGGGGTGGGTCCGGGTCCACATGCAAAGTTTCGGAGCTGCGCGACATCTCGCACTATGCTAACCAGCCCGTTTGCTAATTAGCCGAACTTTGCGCGCGTCGCAACTTTGCAAACTAATACCACCAAAGCACTCCCGGGGTCGGTCCGGGTCCAAATGCGAAGTATCGGAGCTGCGCAAAATCTCCCACTATGCTAATCAGCCCGCAGATCCCCAGGCGTGGCCGGCTGGCTGACTCGTTAGCCGAGCTTGACACGTGTCGCAACTTGGCAAACTAATGGCACCAAAGCACTCCTGGGGTGGGTCCGGGTCCACATGCAAAGTTTCGGAGCTGCGCGACATCTCGCACTATGCTAACCAGCCCGTTTGCTAATTAGCCGAACTTTGCGCGCGTCGCAACTTTGCAAACTAATACCACCAAAGCACTCCCGGGGTCGGTCCGGGTCCAAATGCGAAGTATCGGAGCTGCGCAAAATCTCCCACTATGCTAATCAGCCCGCAGATCCCCAGGCGTGGCCGGCTGGCTGACTCGTTAGCCGAGCTTGACGCGTGTCGCAACTTGGCAAACTAATGGCACCAAAGCACTCCTGGGGTGGGTCCGGGTCCACATGCAAAGTTTCGGAGCTGCGCGACATCTCGCACTATGCTAACCAGCCCGTTTGCTAATTAGCCGAACTTTGCGCGCGTCGCAACTTTGCAAACTAATACCACCAAAGCACTCCCGGGGTCGGTCCGGGTCCAAATGCGAAGTATCGGAGCTGCGCGAAATCTCCCACTATGCTAATCAGCCCGCAGATCCCCAGGCGTGGCCGGCTGGCTGACTCGTTAGCCGAGCTTGACGCGTGTCGCAACTTGGCAAACTAATGGCACCAAAGCACTCCTGGGGTGGGTCCGGGTCCACATGCAAAGTTTCGGAGCTGCGCGACATCTCGCACTATGCTAACCAGCCCGTTTGCTAATTAGCCGAACTTTGCGCGCGTCGCAACTTTGCAAACTAATACCACCAAAGCACTCCCGGGGTCGGTCCGGGTCCAAATGCGAAGTATCGGAGCTGCGCGAAATCTCCCACTATGCTAATCAGCCCGCAGATCCCCAGGCGTGGCCGGCTGGCTGACTCGTTAGCCGAGCTTGACGCGTGTCGCAACTTGGCAAACTAATGGCACCAAAGCACTCCTGGGGTGGGTCCGGGTCCACATGCAAAGTTTCGGAGCTGCGCGACATCTCGCACTATGCTAACCAGCCCGTTTGCTAATTAGCCGAACTTTGCGCGCGTCGCAACTTTGCAAACTAATACCACCAAAGCACTCCCGGGGTCGGTCCGGGTCCAAATGCGAAGTATCGGAGCTGCGCGAAATCTCCCACTATGCTAATCAGCCCGCAGATCCCCAGGCGTGGCCGGCTGGCTGACTCGTTAGCCGAGCTTGACGCGTGTCGCAACTTGGCAAACTAATGGCACCAAAGCACTCCTGGGGTGGGTCCGGGTCCACATGCAAAGTTTCGGAGCTGCGCGACATCTCGCACTATGCTAACCAGCCCGTTTGCTAATTAGCCGAACTTTGCGCGCGTCGCAACTTTGCAAACTAATACCACCAAAGCACTCCCGGGGTCGGTCCGGGTCCAAATGCGAAGTATCGGAGCTGCGCGAAATCTCCCACTATGCTAATCAGCCCGCAGATCCCCAGGCATGGCCGGCTGGCTGACTCGTTAGCCGAGCTTGACGCGTGTCGCAACTTGGCAAACTAATGGCACCAAAGCACTCCTGGGGTGGGTCCGGGTCCACATGCAAAGTTTCGGAGCTGCGCGACATCTCGCACTATGCTAACCAGCCCGTTTGCTAATTAGCCGAACTTTGCGCGCGTCGCAACTTTGCAAACTAATACCACCAAAGCACTCCCGGGGTCGGTCCGGGTCCAAATGCGAAGTATCGGAGCTGCGCGAAATCTCCCACTATGCTAATCAGCCCGCAGATCCCCAGGCGTGGCCGGCTGGCTGACTCGTTAGCCGAGCTTGACGCGTGTCGCAACTTGGCAAACTAATGGCACCAAAGCACTCCTGGGGTGGGTCCGGGTCCACATGCAAAGTTTCGGAGCTGCGCGACATCTCGCACTATGCTAACCAGCCCGTTTGCTAATTAGCCGAACTTTGCGCGCGTCGCAACTTTGCAAACTAATACCACCAAAGCACACTTTGGGTCGGTCCGGGTCCAAATGCGAAGTATCGGAGCTGCGCGAAATCTCCCACTATGCTAATCAGCCCGCAGATCCCCAGGCGTGGCCGGCTGGCTGACTCGTTAGCCGAGCTTGACGCGTGTCGCAACTTGGCAAACTAATGGCACCAAAGCACTCCTGGGGTGGGTCCGGGTCCACATGCAAAGTTTCGGAGCTGCGCGACATCTCGCACTATGCTAACCAGCCCGTTTGCTAATTAGCCGAACTTTGCGCGCGTCGCAACTTTGCAAACTAATACCACCAAAGCACTCCCGGGGTCGGTCCGGGTCCAAATGCGAAGTATCGGAGCTGCGCGAAATCTCCCACTATGCTAATCAGCCCGCAGATCCCCAGGCGTGGCCGGCTGGCTGACTCGTTAGCCGAGCTTGACGCGTGTCGCAACTTGGCAAACTAATGGCACCAAAGCACTCCTGGGGTGGGTCCGGGTCCACATGCAAAGTTTCGGAGCTGCGCGACATCTCGCACTATGCTAACCAGCCCGTTTGCTAATTAGCCGAACTTTGCGCGCGTCGCAACTTTGCAAACTAATACCACCAAAGCACTCCCGGGGTCGGTCCGGGTCCAAATGCGAAGTATCGGAGCTGCGCGAAATCTCCCACTATGCTAATCAGCCCGCAGATCCCCAGGCGTGGCCGGCTGGCTGACTCGTTAGCCGAGCTTGACGCGTGTCGCAACTTGGCAAACTAATGGCACCAAAGCACTCCTGGGGTGGGTCCGGGTCCACATGCAAAGTTTCGGAGCTGCGCGACATCTCGAACTATGCTAACCAGCCCGTTTGCTAATTAGCCGAACTTTGCGCGCGTCGCAACTTTGCAAACTAATACCACCAAAGCACTCCCGGGGTCGGTCCGGGTCCAAATGCGAAGTATCGGAGCTGCGCGAAATCTCCCACTATGCTAATCAGCCCGCAGATCCCCAGGCGTGGCCGGCTGGCTGACTCGTTAGCCGAGCTTGACGCGTGTCGCAACTTGGCAAACTAATGGCACCAAAGCACTCCTGGGGTGGGTCCGGGTCCACATGCAAAGTTTCGGAGCTGCGCGACATCTCGCACTATGCTAACCAGCCCGTTTGCTAATTAGCCGAACTTTGCGCGCGTCGCAACTTTGCAAACTAATACCACCAAAGCACTCCCGGGGTCGGTCCGGGTCCAAATGCGAAGTATCGGAGCTGCGCAAAATCTCCCACTATGCTAATCAGCCCGCAGATCCCCAGGCGTGGCCGGCTGGCTGACTCGTTAGCCGAGCTTGACGCGTGTCGCAACTTGGCAAACTAATGGCACCAAAGCACTCCTGGGGTGGGTCCGGGTCCACATGCAAAGTTTCGGAGCTGCGCGACATCTCGCACTATGCTAACCAGCCCGTTTCCTAATTAGCCGAACTTTGCGCGCGTCGCAACTTTGCAAACTAATACCACCAAAGCACTCCCGGGGTCGGTCCGGGTCCAAATGCGAAGTATCGGAGCTGCGCGAAATCTCCCACTATGCTAATCAGCCCGCAAATCCCCAGGCGTGGCCGGCTGGCTAACTCGTTAGCCGAGCTTGACGCGTGTCACAACTTGGCAAACTAATGGCACCAAAGCACTCCTGGGGTGGGTCCGGGTCCACATGCAAAGTTTCGGAGCTGCGCGACATCTCGCACTATGCTAACCAGCCCGTTTGCTAATTAGCCGAACTTTGCGCGCGTCGCAACTTTGCAAACTAATACCACCAAAGCACTCCCGGGGTCGGTCCGGGTCCAAATGCGAAGTATCGGAGCTGCGCGAAATCTCCCACTATGCTAATCAGCCCGCAGATCCCCAGGCGTGGCCGGCTGGCTGACTCGTTAGCCGAGCTTGACGCGTGTCGCAACTTGGCAAACTAATGGCACCAAAGCACTCCTGGGGTGGGTCCGGGTCCACATGCAAAGTTTCGGAGCTGCGCGACATCTCGCACTATGCTAACCAGCCCGTTTGCTAATTAGCCGAACTTTGCGCGCGTCGCAACTTTGCAAACTAATACCACCAAAGCACTCCCGGGGTCGGTCCGGGTCCAAATGCGAAGTATCGGAGCTGCGCAAAATCTCCCACTATGCTAATCAGCCCGCAGATCCCCAGGCGTGGCCGGCTGGCTGACTCGTTAGCCGAGCTTGACGCGTGTCGCAACTTGGCAAACTAATGGCACCAAAGCACTCCTGGGGTGGGTCCGGGTCCACATGCAAAGTTTCGGAGCTGCGCGACATCTCGCACTATGCTAACCAGCCCGTTTGCTAATTAGCCGAACTTTGCGCGCGTCGCAACTTTGCAAACTAATACCACCAAAGCACTCCCGGGGTCGGTCCGGGTCCAAATGCGAAGTATCGGAGCTGCGCAAAATCTCCCACTATGCTAATCAGCCCGCAGATCCCCAGGCGTGGCCGGCTGGCTGACTCGTTAGCCGAGCTTGACGCGTGTCGCAACTTGGCAAACTAATGGCACCAAAGCACTCCTGGGGTGGGTCCGGGTCCACATGCAAAGTTTCGGAGCTGCGCGACATCTCGCACTATGCTAACCAGCCCGTTTCCTAATTAGCCGAACTTTGCGCGCGTCGCAACTTTGCAAACTAATACCACCAAAGCACTCCCGGGGTCGGTCCGGGTCCAAATGCGAAGTATCGGAGCTGCGCAAAATCTCCCACTATGCTAATCAGCCCGCAGATCCCCAGGCGTGGCCGGCTGGCTGACTCGTTAGCCGAGCTTGATGCGTGTCGCAACTTGGCAAACTAATGGCACCAAAGCACTCCTGGGGTGGGTCCGGGTCCACATGCAAAGTTTCGGAGCTGCGCGACATCTCGCACTATGCTAACCAGCCCGTTTCCTAATTAGCCGAACTTTGCGCGCGTCGCAACTTTGCAAACTAATACCACCAAAGCACTCCCGGGGTCGGTCCGGGTCCAAATGCGAAGTATCGGAGCTGCGCGAAATCTCCCACTATGCTAATCAGCCCGCAAATCCCCAGGCGTGGCCGGCTGGCTAACTCGTTAGCCGAGCTTGACGCGTGTCGCAACTTGGCAAACTAATGGCACCAAAGCACTCCTGGGGTGGGTCCGGGTCCACATGCAAAGTTTCGGAGCTGCGCGACATCTCGCACTATGCTAACCAGCCCGTTTGCTAATTAGCCGAACTTTGCGCGCGTCGCAACTTTGCAAACTAATACCACCAAAGAACTCCCGGGGTCGGTCCGGGTCCAAATGCGAAGTATCGGAGCTGCGCGAAATCTCCCACTATGCTAATCAGCCCGCAGATCCCCAGGCGTGGCCGGCTGGCTGACTCGTTAGCCGAGCTTGACGCGTGTCGCAACTTGGCAAACTAATGGCACCAAAGCACTCCTGGGGTGGGTCCGGGTCCACATGCAAAGTTTCGGAGCTGCGCGACATCTCGCACTATGCTAACCAGCCCGTTTGCTAATTAGCCGAACTTTGCGCGCGTCGCAACTTTGCAAACTAATACCACCAAAGCACTCCCGGGGTCGGTCCGGGTCCAAATGCGAAGTATCGGAGCTGCGCAAAATCTCCCACTATGCTAATCAGCCCGCAGATCCCCAGGCGTGGCCGGCTGGCTGACTCGTTAGCCGAGCTTGACGCGTGTCGCAACTTGGCAAACTAATGGCACCAAAGCACTCCTGGGGTGGGTCCGGGTCCACATGCAAAGTTTCGGAGCTGCGCGACATCTCGCACTATGCTAACCAGCCCGTTTGCTAATTAGCCGAACTTTGCGCGCGTCGCAACTTTGCAAACTAATACCACCAAAGCACTCCCGGGGTCGGTCCGGGTCCAAATGCGAAGTATCGGAGCTGCGCAAAATCTCCCACTATGCTAATCAGCCCGCAGATCCCCAGGCGTGGCCGGCTGGCTGACTCGTTAGCCGAGCTTGACGCGTGTCGCAACTTGGCAAACTAATGGCACCAAAGCACTCCTGGGGTGGGTCCGGGTCCACATGCAAAGTTTCGGAGCTGCGCGACATCTCGCACTATGCTAACCAGCCCGTTTCCTAATTAGCCGAACTTTGCGCGCGTCGCAACTTTGCAAACTAATACCACCAAAGCACTCCCGGGGTCGGTCCGGGTCCAAATGCGAAGTATCGGAGCTGCGCAAAATCTCCCACTATGCTAATCAGCCCGCAGATCCCCAGGCGTGGCCGGCTGGCTGACTCGTTAGCCGAGCTTGACGCGTGTCGCAACTTGGCAAACTAATGGCACCAAAGCACTCCTGGGGTGGGTCCGGGTCCACATGCAAAGTTTCGGAGCTGCGCGACATCTCGCACTATGCTAACCAGCCCGTTTCCTAATTAGCCGAACTTTGCGCGCGTCGCAACTTTGCAAACTAATACCACCAAAGCACTCCCGGGGTCGGTCCGGGTCCAAATGCGAAGTATCGGAGCTGCGCGAAATCTCCCACTATGCTAATCAGCCCGCAAATCCCCAGGCGTGGCCGGCTGGCTAACTCGTTAGCCGAGCTTGACGCGTGTCGCAACTTGGCAAACTAATGGCACCAAAGCACTCCTGGGGTGGGTCCGGGTCCACATGCAAAGTTTCGGAGCTGCGCGACATCTCGCACTATGCTAACCAGCCCGTTTGCTAATTAGCCGAACTTTGCGCGCGTCGCAACTTTGCAAACTAATACCACCAAAGCACTCCCGGGGTCGGTCCGGGTCCAAATGCGAAGTATCGGAGCTGCGCGAAATCTCCCACTATGCTAATCAGCCCGCAGATCCCCAGGCGTGGCCGGCTGGCTGACTCGTTAGCCGAGCTTGACGCGTGTCGCAACTTGGCAAACTAATGGCACCAAAGCACTCCTGGGGTGGGTCCGGGTCCACATGCAAAGTTTCGGAGCTGCGCGACATCTCGCACTATGCTAACCAGCCCGTTTGCTAATTAGCCGAACTTTGCGCGCGTCGCAACTTTGCAAACTAATACCACCAAAGCACTCCCGGGGTCGGTCCGGGTCCAAATGCGAAGTATCGGAGCTGCGCAAAATCTCCCACTATGCTAATCAGCCCGCAGATCCCCAGGCGTGGCCGGCTGGCTGACTCGTTAGCCGAGCTTGACGCGTGTCGCAACTTGGCAAACTAATGGCACCAAAGCACTCCTGGGGTGGGTCCGGGTCCACATGCAAAGTTTCGGAGCTGCGCGACATCTCGCACTATGCTAACCAGCCCGTTTGCTAATTAGCCGAACTTTGCGCGCGTCGCAACTTTGCAAACTAATACCACCAAAGCACTCCCGGGGTCGGTCCGGGTCCAAATGCGAAGTATCGGAGCTGCGCGAAATCTCCCACTATGCTAATCAGCCCGCAAATCCCCAGGCGTGGCCGGCTGGCTGACTCGTTAGCCGAGCTTGACGCGTGTCGCAACTTGGCAAACTAATGGCACCAAAGCACTCCTGGGGTGGGTCCGGGTCCACATGCAAAGTTTCGGAGCTGCGCGACATCTCGCACTATGCTAACCAGCCCGTTTGCTAATTAGCCGAACTTTGCGCGCGTCGCAACTTTGCAAACTAATACCACCAAAGCACTCCCGGCGTCGGTCCGGGTCCAAATGCGAAGTATCGGAGCTGCGCGAAATCTCCCACTATGCTAATCAGCCCGCAGATCCCCAGGCGTGGCCGGCTGGCTGACTTTTTAGCCGAGCTTGACGCGTGTCGCAACTTGGCAAACTAATGGCACCAAAGCACTCCTGGGGTGGGTCCGGGTCCACATGCAAAGTTTCGGAGCTGCGCGACATCTCGCACTATGCTAACCAGCCCGTTTGCTAATTAGCCGAACTTTGCGCGCGTCGCAACTTTGCAAACTAATACCACCAAAGCACTCCCGGGGTCGGTCCGGGTCCAAATGCGAAGTATCGGAGCTGCGCGAAATCTCCCACTATGCTATTCAGCCCGCAGATCCCCAGGCGTGGCCGGCTGGCTGACTCGTTAGCCGAGCTTGACGTGTGTCGCAACTTGGCAAACTAATGGCACCAAAGCACTCCTGGGGTGGGTCCGGGTCCACATGCAAAGTTTCGGAGCTGCGCGACATCTCGCACTATGCTAACCAGCCCGTTTGCTAATTAGCCGAACTTTGCGCGCGTCGCAACTTTGCAAACTAATACCACCAAAGCACTCCCGGGGTCGGTCCGGGTCCAAATGCGAAGTATCGGAGCTGCGCGAAATCTCCCACTATGCTAATCAGCCCGCAGATCCCCAGGCGTGGCCGGCTGGCTGACTCGTTAGCCGAGCTTGACGCGTGTCGCAACTTGGCAAACTAATGGCACCAAAGCACTCCTGGGGTGGGTCCGGGTCCACATGCAAAGTTTCGGAGCTGCGCGACATCTCGCACTATGCTAACCAGCCCGTTTGCTAATTAGCCGAACTTTGCGCGCGTCGCAACTTTGCAAACTAATACCACCAAAGCACTCCCGGGGTCGGTCCGGGTCCAAATGCGAAGTATCGGAGCTGCGCGAAATCTCCCATTATGCTAATCAGCCCGCAGATCCCCAGGCGTGGCCGGCTGGCTGACTCGTTAGCCGAGCTTGACGCGTGTCGCAACTTGGCAAACTAATGGCACCAAAGCACTCCTGGGGTGGGTCCGGGTCCACATGCAAAGTTTCGGAGCTGCGCGACATCTCGCACTATGCTAACCAGCCCGTTTGCTAATTAGCCGAACTTTGCGCGCGTCGCAACTTTGCAAACTAATACCACCAAAGCACTCCCGGGGTCGGTCCGGGTCCAAATGCGAAGTATCGGAGCTGCGCGAAATCTCCCACTATGCTAATCAGCCCGCAGATCCCCAGGCGTGGCCGGCTGGCTGACTCGTTAGCCGAGCTTGACGCGTGTCGAACTTGGCAAACTAATGGCACCAAAGCACTCCTGGGGTGGGTCCGGGTCCACATGCAAAGTTTCGGAGCTGCGCGACATCTCGCACTATGCTAACCAGCCCGTTTGCTAATTAGCCGAACTTTGCGCGCGTCGCAACTTTGCAAACTAATACCACCAAAGCACTCCCGGGGTCGGTCCGGGTCCAAATGCGAAGTATCGGAGCTGCGCGAAATCTCCCACTATGCTAATCAGCCCGCAGATCCCCAGGCGTGGCCGGCTGGCTGACTCGTTAGCCGAGCTTGACGCGTGTCGCAACTTGGCAAACTAATGGCACCAAAGCACTCCTGGGGTGGGTCCGGGTCCACATGCAAAGTTTCGGAGCTGCGCGACATCTCGCACTATGCTAACCAGCCCGTTTGCTAATTAGCCGAACTTTGCGCGCGTCGCAACTTTGCAAACTAATACCACCAAAGCACTCCCGGGGTCGGTCCGGGTCCAAATGCGAAGTATCGGAGCTGCGCGAAATCTCCCACTATGCTAATCAGCCCGCAGATCCCCAGGCGTGGCCGGCTGGCTGACTCGTTAGCCGAGCTTGACGCGTGTCGCAACTTGGCAAACTAATGGCACCAAAGCACTCCTGGGGTGGGTCCGGGTCCACATGCAAAGTTTCGGAGCTGCGCGACATCTCGCACTATGCTAACCAGCCCGTTTGCTAATTAGCCGAACTTTGCGCGCGTCGCAACTTTGCAAACTAATACCACCAAAGCACTCCCGGGGTCGGTCCGGGTCCAAATGCGAAGTATCGGAGCTGCGCGAAATCTCCCACTATGCTAATCAGCCCGCAGATCCCCAGGCGTGGCCGGCTGGCTGACTCGTTAGCCGAGCTTGACGCGTGTCGCAACTTGGCAAACTAATGGCACCAAAGCACTCCTGGGGTGGGTCCGGGTCCACATGCAAAGTTTCGGAGCTGCGCGACATCTCGCACTATGCTAACCAGCCCGTTTGCTAATTAGCCGAACTTTGCGCGCGTCGCAACTTTGCAAACTAATACCACCAAAGCACTCCCGGGGTCGGTCCGGGTCCAAATGCGAAGTATCGGAGCTGCGCGAAATCTCCCACTATGCTAATCAGCCCGCAGATCCCCAGGCGTGGCCGGCTGGCTGACTCGTTAGCCGAGCTTGACGCGTGTCGCAACTTGGCAAACTAATGGCACCAAAGCACTCCTGGGGTGGGTCCGGGTCCACATGCAAAGTTTCGGAGCTGCGCGACATCTCGCACTATGCTAACCAGCCCGTTTGCTAATTAGCCGAACTTTGCGCGCGTCGCAACTTTGCAAACTAATACCACCAAAGCACTCCCGGGGTCGGTCCGGGTCCAAATGCGAAGTATCGGAGCTGCGCGAAATCTCCCACTATGCTAATCAGCCCGCAGATCCCCAGGCGTGGCCGGCTGGCTGACTCGTTAGCCGAGCTTGACGCGTGTCGCAACTTGGCAAACTAATGGCACCAAAGCACTCCTGGGGTGGGTCCGGGTCCACATGCAAAGTTTCGGAGCTGCGCGACATCTCGCACTATGCTAACCAGCCCGTTTGCTAATTAGCCGAACTTTGCGTGCGTCGCAACTTTGCAAACTAATACCACCAAAGCACTCCCGGGGTCGGTCCGGGTCCAAATGCGAAGTATCGGAGCTGCGCGAAATCTCCCACTATGCTAATCAGCCCGCAGATCCCCAGGCGTGGCCGGCTGG
>CAXHUQ010000636.1:0-15978 GCA_964020085.1 Micromussa lordhowensis | reverse complement strand
CCTGCCCAACATACATACGTTTGTTCTCGAGCCCGCCTAGTGAAAAAACACCCTCTCCACAACTATTCTCGACTTGCTGCCAATTTTCTTGCAAAACCATACAGTCACCAATTCACACCCCAAGCAATTGACTTTGGAGTCAAACGCCCCTCCCTCTCCCCCCAACGGGGGGTGAACTACTGCCACGTACACCTGCCCAACATACATACGTTTGTTCTCGAGCCCGCCTAGTGAAAAATTTTCTTGCAAACCATACAGTCACCATACAATCACCCTGCAAAATTTGATCCAGGAACGTCTTTTGGGGTCTGTTGGACTGGATTTACCTTGACTTTCATTTTTCATTTTCAGTTCAAGGCTGCCCAAACAGGCTGAATTAAGCCGATTCTGCATTCTACAGGTATGAACCTTTCATAGTTCAGCGGTGGAAGTCAGAGGAGGAAACTGTATTGTGAAACATGATTTTATTTTGGTGAGTTGACAAACTGGGGTAATTGTTTTGGCAGGGTAACAAGGCGAGGAAACTTGACAAGGCCACCTAGTTGATCTGGAAATCTGATCTAAGAGTTGGCCTGAACTTGGTTGTTTGTGGATGCATCCGGGTCAGGGAATCAGTTGTGGCGTCCACTGGAAAGCAACGTTTCAGCTTGAAAGCTGGCACTTCAAGTTGATAGCCATTTTGTTAGTCGAGCCACTCCAAATGACACTTTATAAGACTGATTTCTCACTTGAGGCTGTTATAGATGTCACCTGATGGAACAAATGAGAATATTTTTAAGTCCAGAGTTAAGAAATGTCTTAGTTTATCATTTATTTAAATATTTAGACATTTCAAATTCTCTGCAACAGTAATTAGTGGTATGTAAATTTTATAGTGTATAAAGCATGGCTATGAATATTATTGTCTTTAAAATCCCCCTGAAGAGTGAGAGATCACGGAACAGCTTGTTGGGATGAAAGTGTAGTTTCTGATGAAGTCTTCAATTCATTATCTTATTATAATACATATATCTATATCTACCTGGAGTTTTGAAAATGGGGTCTGTTAATATGGTGCTATTAAGTTATTTTCGTCTGTAAACTTTATCAAACCAGCTTGACTTGATTAAGCCATTTCGATTTTTTGGATTTCAATTTCAATTTGACTTTGACTTTTCTCGACAGAGGTTGGGGTTGTATATCAGAAATATGCAAAACTGTCAGAATCAAACTAGTTTGTTATTAAGTTGAAGCCAAATTAAAATTTTAAGCCCAACAGGGTTTTATGTACTAATATCTCCAGGAGTGTGCCTAATTTTGGATATCTATTTGGAGTTCCTGTCCCGTAATCCAAGTGAAGGTGTTTGGGTGTGGTTTCTTTGTACTCTTATGCCTAGTATCAAGTGGCTTTGACTTGTGCTGAGTGGAGAACATGCTATATACTAGGTAGAGATAGCACAGTTTTCAGGCATTGACTATGATTTAAAGGCTGTCTAGTGTGCCATTATTGATGCAATTGCTTGCAAAGGGCTTTCCTGTGATATGATGACATGAGCCTAAATATTTCCACAGGTGGCCAAGAGATTCTAGTTTCATTTCCTGGTTATGCTATATAAAGTTTGGAGTGTATAACTTCAGGTAAGCACTGCTTAAGTTACTCTATAAGACACTTGGTCTTATAGAAATTATTGGTCTTGGAAAAATTCAGGCTCATGGTATCATATCACATGAAAGCCCTTTGCAATCAATTGCCTCAATATAATTATAATTATAATATTAATTATAAATTTTCATTCATTTATCTTGCTACCTTGATATATTTACTTTTATGTAAGTTATGCATATGTACGTATAGATATATTTTTTATGTTAGCTTTTATTTATTGTTGATGTGATGTCTGAAAGGATTTTATCAACTAAATAAATGTAGTTGTACAATAATAGCACACTAAACTGTCTTAATCATAGTCAAATCCTGACAACTGTGCTATCTCTCTGGTTTTGAGGTCTTGTTTTGACAGAGTATGGCAAGGAAGCTTGACAAAGAAGGCCTCCTAGTGGTGATCTGGAAATCTAACCCAAGAGTTGGGAAGTTGATTCCGGAACTTGGTCTTCGTGGATGGATCCTGTTCTTGAGTTGTCAGGGAATCATTTGTGACATCCACCGGAAAGCGGTATCCCTTCCACAAGTCGGGGAGTTTTTGCATGTATCAGCTCTAGAGTTACTAAGTTATCCAAGTAGTAATGGTACAATCAAATGAGTTTATTGTTTATTTAAATATATTTAGACATTTCAAATTCTCTGCGGCAGTAATTACCGGTATGTCAATTGTATAGTGTACAAAGCATGGCTATGAATATTATTGTCTTTAAAATCCCCCTGAAGAGTGAGAGATCACCTAACAGGCTTGTTGGGATGAAAGTGTAGTCTTCGATGAAGTCTTCAATTCATTATCTTATCATTCATTATCTTATTATATATGTTTCGAAAACCAGGTCCAACCATGTCCAACGGGCCCAGTAAAGCCCAGTGTCTTATGGAGTAACTCAGCAGTGCTTACTTCAAGTTCTACACTCCACACTTGATCTAGCATAAGCAGAAATTGACAATAGAATCTCTTGTCCTCCCTTCTGTGGAAAAATTCAGGCTGATGACATCATATCACATGAAAGCCCTTTGCAAGAAATTGCCTCAATAAATATTAATTATAAATTTTCATTCATTTATCTTGTTACCTTGATACAGCTACTTTTATTTAAGTTATGCATATGTACATATAGATATATTTTTTATGTTAGCTTTTATTTATAGTTGATGTGATGTCTGAAAGGATTTTATCAACTAAATAAATTTAGTTGTACAATAATGATAGTCAAATCCTGACAACTGTGATATCTCTCTGGTTTTGAGGTCTTGTTTTGACAGGGTGTGGTATGGAAGCTTGACAAAGAAGGTCTCCTACTGGTGATCTGGAAATGTAAACCAAGAGTTGGTAAGTTGATTCCGGAACTTGGTCTTTGTGGATGGATCCTGTTCTTGAGTTGTCAGGGAATCATTTGTGACCTCCACCGGAAAGCGGCATCCCTTCCGCAAGTCGGGACTTTTGGCATGTCTCAGCTCTAGAGTTACTGGGTTATCCAAGTAGTAATGGTACAATCAAATAAGTTTATTGTTTATTTAAATATTTAGACATTTCAAATTCTCTGCAACAGTAATTACCGGTATGTAAATTGTATAGTGTATAAAGCATGGCTATGAATATTATTGTCTCTAAAATCCCCCTGAAGAGTGAGAGATCACCTAACAGGCTTGTTGGGATGAAAGTGTAGTCTTTGATGAAGTCTTCAATTCATTATCTTATCATTCATTATCTTATTATATATGTTTCGAAAACCAGGTCCAACCATGTCCAACGGGCCCAGTAAAGCCCAGTGTCTTATGGAGTAACTCAGCAGTGCTTACTTCAAGTTCTACACTCCACACTTGATCTAGCATAAGCAGAAATTGACAATAGAATCTCTTGTCCTCCCTTCTGTGGAAAAATTCAGGCTGATGACATCATATCACATGAAAGCCCTTTGCAAGAAATTGCCTCAATAAATATTAATTATAAATTTTCATTCATTTATCTTGTTACCTTGATACAGCTACTTTTATTTAAGTTATGCATATGTACATATAGATATATTTTTTATGTTAGCTTTTATTTATAGTTGATGTGATGTCTGAAAGGATTTTATCAACTAAATAAATTTCGTTGTACAATAATGATAGTCAAATCCTGACAACTGTGATATCTCTCTGGTTTTGAGGTCTTGTTTTGACAGGGTGTGGCATGGAAGCTTGACAAAGAAGGTCTCCTACTGGTGATCTGGAAATCTAAACCAAGAGTTAGTAAGTTGATTCCGGAACTTGGTCTTTGTGGATGGATCCTGTTCTTGAGTTGTCAGGGAATCATTTGTGACATCCACCGGAAAGCGGCATCCCTTCCACAAGTCGGGACTTTTGTCTCAGCTCTAGAGTTACTGGGTTATCCAAGTAGTAATGGTACAATCAAATAAGTTTATTGTTTATTTAAATATTGCCTCAATCATTGGACACTAAACTGCCTTAAAATCATAGTCAATGCCTGAAAGCTATGCTAATTCTACTAAGTATATAGCATGTTCTTCACTCAGCACAAGTCAGACTGACTTGATACTATGGATACAAGTACAAAGAAACCACACCCCATCAACTTCCCTTGGATTAAGGGCCAGGAACGCCAAATAGGTATCCAAAATTAGCCACACTCCTATAGATATTAGAACATAAAACCCTGTTGGGCTTAAAATTTTCTTTAGCTCCAACTGAATAACAAACTAGTTTGATTCTGACAGTTATTTTTTATCTGGAAATAATTTAATATAATAAGTTAAGTTAAGTTATATGTGTGTATATACATATATGTTTTTATATTTTTATATTTATATTTTTCTATAGATGTGTAAACGATGTTGGTTAACCAACATCCAAGTATCGATTTTGTAAGTGCTGAAGAAGCCCGAACGGGCGAAACGTCCATGTATTAAAGACCACAAAGAGAAAAGTTCGCATCTTCTTCTGTTTATTCTACCTTTATATATTTCTATATATATAAGAAGAAATTGCTAATTGGGTTGTCAATGGCAATGCCAAGCCTGACAAGGCTTTTGGAACCATCAAAACCCATCCAGGGGAATCCCCTTCGGCTCATTACATCGTGCTGCGCACCGCCATTGAAAACCTTTCAGCATTTACCGAATTTTATCTTAAGCCTCTAGCCCAAACCTTGCCATTTAGACATTTCAAATGGTAATTATGTAAATTTTATAGTATATAAAGCATGGTTATGAATATTATTGTCATTAAATCCCCTGAAGAGTCTTGTTTGATTCTGACAGTTTGCCTTTTTAGTATTTTTTATCTGCAAATAATTTAATATTCAAGAGTTTTCATTGGCTTAGCGATCATGGGCTATGAGCCATTATGCCATG
The DNA here is from genome assembly GCA_964020085.1 of Micromussa lordhowensis. Lineage (NCBI taxonomy): Eukaryota > Metazoa > Cnidaria > Anthozoa > Scleractinia > Lobophylliidae > Micromussa > Micromussa lordhowensis. The sequence continues at coordinate 10,983 of CAXHUQ010000636.1, read as the reverse complement.
CTCTAAAAATGTTTTAGAGTCCGCATGTTATTGAAAAGTGCAGTAATGACTTGAATATTAGCGCAAATAAGTGTTTTCTCTCTTTTGCATCCCATCATCTAGTCAAAACTTTTGCCTAAGGGATCCACTCGGCGCCATTTAAGGTGATTCCTGAGAAATAAAATTTAGCGATGATTTTTTTTGAAAATTTACCTGAATGTTCTCTACCAAGCACTGTTTCGGAAAATAAAATTAAAATGATAGATCACCATTTTCGTTTAAGAGATGTGATTATAATAATGACCTGCAAAATAGAAACCTCTCAAATAGGGACACCTCGCTCTGTCCTTTCGGTGTACGTGTGATAGAGGTATGACTGTATATGTATCTACTCGGATTTCGAAAATGTACACTCCGGTGAGAATTTATGTCTATGAGCTTCCGCGTTTCCGCGCTTCCGCGTTTCCTCATTTTTTAAAGTTTGACAACAAAATTCCCAGTACTTGTTTAGAACTGTTCATCGTTATCGCCTGCCTAATATGAAGTGCTTAAGTTAAATATTTCACAAGGAAAGTTACTCGCGTGTTTCAAAGTAGGACACTTAGCCGTATTCCATGATAAGCAAAACATGACTATTCGAAGCGCGTTTTTTCTATGATACAATTACCAATTGAATTTTGTAAACCGGTCATATAACGCATAGTTATATACTTTAGAAGAATTCAGAGCGATTTCTAGTAACAATCCAAAGGACAGGACACACAGACAGAACGTGTACCATCATTTCACAAGTGCGAAACTTCACCTTATAACTGAGTACTTGTTTAAATATCGCTGTTCAACATTTCAGTACACAGTTATAGTGTATACTTGAAAAGAGAATTCAGATTTTCAGTGTACTAGATTCTTTAGGGTTTGCTTATACGGAAGAATATAGTTGTATACCTGCTTTTTAGAGGAAATATTACACTTCGAGTTAACTATGCTCATTTTACAAAATTCACGCGCGCGCCGTACACTTGAAATTGCCGAACTCGATTTCAATTTATTTCGCATAAGCTGCACTTCTGAATCAGAAAATTCGCTCCTTGGACGGGTAAGACTTATTCCTTGCACAATTAAGAGTTTGTTCCCCCTTGTAAGCATTTTAAATCCTATAAGAACGGAACGTGGAATGTGCACACAACAGTTCCCGCGCAAACACTTTCCCATCGATTGTCTTAAAAGAGATCGCTAAAAATTAATGCGGAAAGTTAAATTTTCTGCTCTTTTCAAGTGGAAGAGTTGATCTTTTTCTAGAAAAGTAGAATTGCTGGAACCTTTCACTGAGTCCATAGCCCTCACTCAACACCTTTTTAGCGTATTTAGTATTCTCTTCGTTCGAATCCAACGACTTCAAATCACCGACTTCGAAGCGATATATCTCTTTAGAGTTAATAGCTACTATACATCGGCAAAGACTAAATATGTTTCTTAGCAATCCATCTTTATTGTGTTAAAATTTCAGAAAAATCGAACGAAACCAGAGTTAATTAGTCAAAACTTTTGCCTAAGGGATCCACTCGGCGCCATTTAAGGTGATTCCTGAGAAATAAAATTTAGCGATGAGTTTTTTTGAAAATTTACCTGAATGTTCTCTACCAAGCACTGTTTCGGAAAATAAAATTGAAATGATAGATCACCATTTTCGTTTAAGAGATGTGATTATAATAATGACCTGCAAAATAGAAACCTCTCAAATAGGGACACCTCGCTCTGTCCTTTCGGTGTACGTGTGATAGAGGTATGACTGTATATGTATCTACTCGGATTTCGAAAATGTACACTCCGGTGAGAATTTATGTCTATGAGCTTCCGCGTTTCCGCGTTTCCGCGCTTCCGCGTTTCCTCATTTTTTAAAGTTTGACAACAAAATTCCCAGTACTTGTTTAGAACTGTTCATCGTTATCGCCTGCCTAATATGAAGTGCTTAAGTTAAATATTTCACAAGGAAAGTTACTTGCGTGTTTCAAAGTAGGACACTTAGCCGTATTCCATGATAAGCAAAACATGACTATTCGAAGCGCGTTTTTTCTATGATACAATTACCAATTGAATTTTGTAAACCGGTCATATAACGCATAGTTATATACTTTAGAAGAATTCAGAGCGATTTCTAGTAACAATCCAAAGGACAGGACACACAGACAGAACGTGTACCATCATTTCACAAGTGCGAAACTTCACCTTATAACTGAGCACTTGTTTAAATATGGCTGTTCAACATTTCAGTACACAGTTATAGTGTATACTTGAAAAGAGAATTCAGATTTTCAGTGTACTAGATTCTGTAGGGTTTGCTTATACGGAAGAATATAGTTGTATACCTGCTTTTTAGAGGAAATATTACACTTCGAGTTAACTATGCTCATTTTACAAAATTCACGCGCGCGGCGAACACTTGAAATTGCCGAACTCGATTTCAATTTATTTCGCATAAGCTGCACTTCTGAATCAGAAAATTCGCTCCTTGGACGGGTAAGACTTATTCCTTGCACAATTAAGAGTTTGTTCCCCCTTGTAAGCATTTTAAATCCTATAAGAACGGAACGTGGAATGTGCACACAACAGTTCCCGCGCAAACACTTTCCCATCGATTGTCTTAAAATTTCAAAGTATTATATTTCCGTGTCTTTTTACCTTTTAGCCACAAAATTTATACAAGTTGTTTGTCTGTGTCGAAGTTTACAGTGTGTATAATGTCATTTTCGTACGTTCAATTGGTCATTACTGCGCATGTGCTGCATTTTTCAATAAACATTTCCCCATACATTCTCTTCAAATTTCAAAGTATTATATTTTCGTGTGTTTTTACTTTTTAACCACAAAATTTATACAAGTTGTTTGCCTGTGTCTAAGTTTACAGTGTGCACAATTTCATGTTCGTACGTTCAATTGGTAGTTACTGCGCATGCTCTAAACATCGTAATTTTCCAATACATTGTCTTAAAATTTCAAAATACTGCCTTTTCATGTGTTTTTAACGTTTTACTACAAAATTTACACAAGTTGTTTGTTTCTGTCTAAGTTTACAGTGTGCACAATTTGAGGCGCGTACGTTGAATTTGTCGTTACTGCGCATGTACCGAATTTTTTCATACATTTCTTCTTATTTTACGATAGTCGTAACTTTGAAAATCGTAGAGCAATTGACAAATGCTTTGAAACAGAAAAACTGTGCATGATATTTACCTATTCAATATACGCAGAAGTTGTCACTGTCTTTGATAAAGTACTGCGCATGCCCTAAATATCGTCAAGTTTTCATAAGACATTTTCAGAATGCTCTATCTTCCTCATTTTTTAAAGTTTGACAACAAAATTCCCAGTACTTGTTTAGAACTGTTCATCGTTATCGCCTGCCTAATATGAAGTGCTTAAGTTAAATATTTCACAAGGAAAGTTACTCGCGTGTTTCAAAGTAGGACACTTAGACGTATTCCATGATAAGCAAAACATGACTATTCGAAGCGCGTTTTTTCTATGATACAATTACCAATTGAATTTTGTAAACCGGTCATATAACGCATAGTTATATACTTTAGAAGAATTCAGAGCGATTTCTAGTAACAATCCAAAGGACAGGACACACAGACAGAACGTGTACCATCATTTCACAAGTGCGAAACTTTACCTTATAACTGAGCACTTGTTTAAATATCGCTGTTCAACATTTCAGTATTAGGACCTTCTGTTGTACGTTTTCTTGTTAGTCACCTGTACGAAGGTAAGAAAAAAAAAGCGGGCATTTTAAGCTTTCGGATGAAAATATTTTAGCGTCAATATTGTCCGCTTTTCATCCAGGAACGTTTTTAACCGCAGAATAAGGTACCTTTTCCGCGCTTTTAAAGAGATCGCTAAAAATTAATGCGGAAAGTTAAATTTTCTGCTCTTTTCAAGTGGAAGAGTTGATCTTTTTCTAGAAAAGTAGAATTGCTGGAACCTTTCACTGAGTCCATAGCCCTCACTCAACACCTTTTTAGCGTATTTAGTATTCTCTTCGTTCGAATCCAACGACTTCAAATCACCGACTTCGAAGCGATATATCTCTTTAGAGTTAATAGCTACTATACATCGGCAAAGACTAAATATGTTTCTTAGCAATCCATCTTTATTGTGTTAAAATTTCAGAAAAATCGAACGAAACCAGAGTTAATTAGAATTTTTTTTGTGAGTCCACTATGACTTCCCTTGTGGACTAACAAAATACGCAGCGGTCAGTCATAGAATGATTCCGGCAATTCTGCTTTTTTTACAAAAAGATCAACTCTGCTAATTGAAAAGAGCAGAAAAATAAACTTTCTGCATTTATTTCTCATAGAACAAATGCAAAATTGTTACCTTATTTGTTAATGCGAGTCGATTAGTTGAAAAGTTAAAAAAGGTACCTTTTAAGAAAAAAAAAAGATTTTTAACCGCAGAATAAGGTACCTTTTCCGCGCTTTTAAAGAGATCGCTTCAACCTGAAAAAAGGGTACCTTTTTCGCGCTTTAAAGCTTTGTTTGGTAAAGTGAGAAATGCATGAAAAGTGGACAATATTGGCTTCAAAATATTTGCACTCGAAAGCTTAAAATACCCGCCTTACATAACAGAAAGCGACGTTTCGGTCAAAAAAAAAGCTAGAATTATTGCCTGAGAGCTGACAATTGAATTCTTCCCACTCCACAAGAGCTGGATCCTTTGCTAGTTTCCAGCTCTCCTGGGTTAGAGGCCTCAAAAAGGGATATGGGAACGAGAATGAAAAAATTCCCGTCAGCCATTTCGTCAATGGATCTCTGTTTTGACCGAATGACCACGAAAAACTCTGTGAACTTCGATCTTTTTCACCTCTTCCCTCGGCGCCATGCAGTCCATCGTTTCCTACCGGCTGACTTCTTCAGACGAGTCGAGCTCAGATGAATCCGATATTCAGCTCCAAACGCCTTCTAAGAGGCCACGCACGAGCAATTTCATGTTGCAGACAGAAACAGACGTTGATTGCGACGATCTGATCGAAGAAGGAGCAACCACGTGCACAGAAGAAACGACAGCAGAAGAATCACCAGAAAAACCAGAAGAATCACCAGAAAATCCAGAAGAATCAACAGAAGAAAAACCAGAAGAATCAACAGAAGAAGAAAGCAACTGCGTCGTACCCATGACCGAATTCAAACTTCGCAAACAGTCATATGCATTGGACATTGGACAATTGCCGCTGGAAATGCAGACATTTCTGCGCGAACTGAAAACCTTCTTCACTCGTCCAGTCCAGCTGGAAAGACAAGCAAGACCTTTGGCAACATCGACATACCAGAAAACCCAGGAAAGAATATTATGTGAGTTTATTGTCTGAGTTATTTCGCTCGCACAGTGTTGTTCAATAATTTAACGATTTTACGATGTGCAAACGAATTGATTTTCCCTTTTCATGCCCTTAGGCTTTCTTGGATTCTTGAGGTCTCGCCCTGGTGTGATACTGCAACCCGACGTCTTCCTACGTCAGTCTCTGTTGGAATCTTATCTGGATTTTCTCAAGGTGACGTGTAATGAATTTTTTGACGTTTGCGTGGGAACTGGGCCGAAATTGAGCGGCCATGTTGTGACGTGTCATTTATGTTTCTAGTTTTGAAATCCATTTGTAAACATCTGCTCAAAGGAGACTAAAGTCTTCAGAAAGATTGTGTTTTCTGAACGGAAACTACCACAGTTTCCGTTATAAAAATTTGTGGAATCAGTTCATACTGTAAAGTTCAACGAACGTTTCAGCCTGAAATTTGCACGCCAGACACAGTCGTGTTTCAGGGTATATCGATTACAGTATCTGATGCGTGAATTCATCTTATTGACTGCAGAATTTGTTTTCCTGCAAGTACGTGAGGTCAAAATTTCACTTCTAAAAAGTGATATTTACAACTATTGTTATTCTTGTTAAAACCGTACTTCCCGGTGTACGAGTCGAGCCCTGCATTTTTTTGACCACAAAATTGAGCTTGTAACAGTTTAAGGCATGTTTACTGAACAAAAATATTTTTTTTTAGTCGTGGATACGCGGAGCGTAGAAACGACTAATTGTTAGGGGGCAGAATATGTGTCACTCGCTCAGATGTAAACAAATCAATATGTCGACGGTAAACCAATTGATATTGACTTTTCCAAACTTTGCGGAATGCCCAATTCTACCATCGAGATTACCGTGGAAGAAAATTCTGAACTTATTTACCACTGACAGTGATCAGCATTAGAAAAAATTTTATCTCAAAACCAGAAATATGTGTATATGTAAACCAGTTGGAATCACTCGTGCAAAAGGGTGAAAGTTGTATTTTGCTCTTGATTGTGTTTGTTTTCAAAACAAGAACTGCGAAACATAAAAGGGCCGCTCAAGTGTCAGTTGTCTTTGATGATGAACTTGTACATGTTGTTCAATATGAAGTGTAAGAAATGAAATCATAGCTATTGTGCTTCAAGGGCAAAGTTATTTACTTCAGGTGATATCGACTTAGACCCGGAACCTATTGTTACTCAGGGAAATAATCCAAACAATCTTATTGCATTGTTACAATTTCGATTTGCACAACATGGGATTAGCTGTAATTGTTCCGTCACCTGTAACAATTTTCCGTACACAGCTTTTTTTTCTTATTTGATTTTTCTAAATTTAAGAAATACTTGTTGCTTGTAAACATTCCAGTTCTTCAAGGTTTTCTTTCGACGGGTCATTTTCGCAATTTTTGGTACAGCTCTGTAATTTTTCATCCAAATCTTGGACCTTGGCTTTGCTGCTGTGGCCTTTTTCTTTGCTGTACTTGATAGTTATTTTCAAGTTTCAAGTTCAAGTTCAAGTTTATTATTAAATCAACAAAATTTTACAAAAACAACGCTAACCCGCAAATAGCTGAGGCTAATCTAGGCGGGTAGCGAGTAAGACTGTTTAAAGAGTAAATCAAATGTTAGTGTTACATACCAGTAAAGAGATGAAACAAATGCACGTCTAGCAAATAAATAAATAAATAAATAAATAAGTAGGTAAATAAGTAGGTAAATGAATAAATGGATGAAATAGAAATCGCAATTAGACAAAGCTATTTTGAGTATTTATTTTGAAATTTATCGATTAGAAAAGATGTGCCAACATAATCGTCCTCTTCCATTAAAGCTTGTTAGTTATTGTTTTCGACTGACTGTTCAGGGCTACTTCCTGAATCTTGATAAACAGTGTAATGCTTTTTTTCTCTCTCTCTCTCTCTCTCTCCTTTTGCAGGACCAACGAAATTTGTCAGCTGCCACCATATCCAACCACTGCTCTTCGCTTCTGTATCCTGCGAAATTCCTTCACCGGGAGAGCGCACCCGTTTACCAGGACATCCCTGTCATTAAGCAGCTAAGAACACAGGCAACACTTCTACAGCGTCAAGGCGATGTCGAACGTCCTCAAACTAAGGAAGAGCTGACGCTTCTGAACCGTTGGCTTGACTGGTAAGCGCTAGTAATATTATTTTACTGCTTTGTGTTGGGTGACAGGAGAGCTTGTCATGCAGTTTTAACGTGTCACCTGTCCTGCGAAAACGTACGGCCAAGCCAAATGGCAACAGACATGAAATAACTTTTAGGTAGAAACACACATAAGAACTCGCACAGTTATGACTCAAAAACATGCAGAACTTTGTGCTGAGAGAATGCCTTTTCCATCCTTGACAGTACCTCTGCGTCCTTTCAACTGAAAATTAAGGAGGCCATGTCAATTTAACACTTTCGTTGTAATTTTTTGACACTGCAACTGTATTCGCAACTGACGACGGATGTTGATTATCCGAAACATGTTTTGTAAACTTGGAAGTGCGTGTTTCTAACTAAAAGCTATTTTTGACATTGTAAACAGTATAAACCTTACTGATTGTCATCAGAGGGTAATTAGAATTTAGTGAATTGAAAATTAACCAACTCTTGAGACTTTGTTGAAAAACGTTTCACTTCTTTGTCATTTAATTTTAAAAGAGGATAGAGTAGTCCTCTCTACCCTCTGTGTATCCATGTCTGAAACCTACATGTATGAATAACTGCAGCCTAATATCACTATGCAACATTTTGCAGGGAACAGATTGTGAATGCGTGCAGCGTGCAGAGAGATTACTTTGAGATGGCTGTCAACAAAAGAGATAAGGCCCGGGAATGCTGCGACTTGGTTATCTTGGCAATGTATGTTTTCATTCCGCCGGGCCGCGGCGTCGAAGTTCGCACGCTAGAGATTCAAACCAACTGGCAACAATTTCATCCTGCGCAGGTCAAAGATAAGAATGTCCTCTTGGTGAAGGGATCAGAAGAGGTCACGCTTTACTTCCACAACTATAAGACTGCAAAGTTCTTTGGCCGCCAGGAGCTTACTCTGAAGGTAAGACAATGCAGCAGATATTTAGTACGAATATTCAGTTGTTTTTTGTTTCTTTTTCTCTCTCTCTCTGGGATAAACCAGTAGTTGTTTCATAGTCCCATATGCTGTGATTATTTTTCTAATGATATCACGATACTTCCTAAGATGTTGCACTTAAAGGGAAACTCATCCATACCATTTTCTTCTGACCATAGACAGATCATGAGCTGTGCAAAATACTCCTCGACTTTGTGAACAATCACCGTCCCCAATTGGTTGGCAAAGAAAGTGGCGACATCTTGCTTCTGGTAAGTAGTCTCAAGCTATAATGCAGTAACTTGCTGTCAATCCATTAGGTGTGATTAAAAGGGCAAATTCACCCCCGATTCTACTAGAAATCTAAACCCTAACCCTGCTATTGGAGCAACTGTGGCCAAGTTTCTGGGATTTATCTTCAAGAATCCTGAAGTCACCTCCAAAAACCACGCATTCACCCTCAAAATAAAAGTTGGGGACTTGTAATAAAGGCCAATCACCCTGCCAAATTTGATGCAGGAATGTTTTTTGGGTTGTGTTGGGGTACATTGCCTCGGAGTTTCATTTTCATTTTCAGTTGTGGGGTGGTTTAGTTCAAATTAGCATTCTCGGCAGTCTAGACGGGTGAATTTACCCGATTCTTCATTCCACAGGAATGAATCTTTCAAAATTCAGGGGTGAATGTCAGTATTTCTTAACCCCACTTGGGGGTGAATTGTCCTTACACTCATTCTCCTTGAGATGTACAAACAACAACATTCACCCTAACTTTGGTTCTATTTGCTTCATTGCAGAACAGAAATGGAGCAATGTTTAGCAGTTCCTCCTTTTCAAGCCACATTAAGAACCTTTTCCAGAAACTGACAGGGACTGTGGTATCCATCAACATGATTCGGAGTTCATTTGTGACCTGGGCTTATGGCAGAGAGTAAGTATTGAATAGTTGACTTCTTTATTTGTAGAAAGCCCAACATGAAGAAAGTGTACACTTTTGTTTAGGGTTAGGAGATTTTCATCACAACAAGCTTCAGAACTAGAGTTTATCGCTTATTGGCTGAAAGAAAAGAGAAAGTTTTCACGTGCATGTTTATATCATTATTAAGTAGTCGTATGCTTTGTCTTTTTCAATTTGCAATGAACTTGCATTACCCTAAGTGGCTCATGCAATCTCACCCTTTTGAAAAACTCACTCCTGCAGATTAACTTCAAATTGAACGAGAAAAACTGCGTAGCTCATACAAATGTAATAGACGGATAATTTCGTCACAACATTGTCAAAGTGAACTTAGCTACCATCAGTAAGAGGACAGATGCGTCAAAAACAAATGATGGAACAAACATTTCCTAGAAATGCAAGCTGCAACATCCACGCTTATTGCGGTGTGTTTTGTTTTTTCAATAGTGACGCTTCAGATGCCCTCAAAGCTTCGCTGGCTTCTGCTTTAGGTCATTCCAGGAAACAGGCTGAGAAAACATACGATAGACGAACAGCCAACGAAAGGAAAGAATGCGCTGTTCGCGTAGCAAGAGAATATGCCCAGGACGTTGTCTCTAATCCAGGCGTGATGGAAACCACAGCCACTGACACTTCTCATGTGCAGCCACCAGCTACTACCAACATAAAGCTGGCCCAATTTGTAGGACTGATTGAAGAAGACAGCACACTGAGAAGTCCCAAAATTTTGATTGGACAGGTCCATGCTTTCTTAGCAAATGGTAAGGCTTCTCTGCTGTGGTACAAAGCCTACAAGAACTATTTCAAACTTGAATTAGATGGAGAACAGTGGATCGAAGATGTCGCTTGTCTCGTACCCGTGGAAATGACACCTGTCAGGAATAAAGTGGGACTTTATCGTTTGAATAACAGCTTGCGATCTATTCACAAATCCCTCACAGATGACTAGCCACTAGACTCTGACATGTACTTTTAACTTTAAACTTCATCGCAGTTCAATAGAATTATCTTACCAGCTGACAGTTCCTCAAAACATTTTTTTGTCGAAATAGTAGTGAGAAGGAATTTTATTGGAAGACCGTTGATCAGGACTGAAATTCTCTCAACATTGACTGGTGAGTCCTCATGTTTTTAGTCTTTTGAAAACAATAATCGAAATGTCTGGAATGATGAGATGGAATTTTAGGGGCCCGGGCTCAATTTTGGCATTCAAATTACCTTTTCGAAATTCATCGGATCTGCATTGCTCTGGTGAAGTCAGCTGGTGGGAAAAATTGCATTGACGTGTTGTCTGAGGAAACTTGAATTAATGACTTGAATTAATGACTAGCCACGAGACTCTGACATGTACTTTTAACTTTAAACTTCATCGCAGTTCAATAGAATTATCTTACCAGCTGACAGTTCCTCACAACATTTTTTTGGTCTTGAAATTCACTGTCAACATAGTAGTGAGAAGGAATTTTATTGGAAGACCGTTGATCAGGACTGAAATTCTCTCAACATTGACTGGTGAGTCCTCATGTTTTTAGTCTTTTGAAAACAATAATCGAAATGTCTGGAATGATGAGATGGAATTTTAGGGGCCCGGGCTCAATTTTGGCATTCAAATTACCTTTTCGAAATT